>JARHVA010000079.1:3752500-4237500 GCA_037957365.1 Torreya grandis
CGACCGATCTATGACCGACGTCAGCAGCTTCCTGTCTCTACCTGACTGACGTCGGTTGGCCTGACCGACGTTGGCGACTGTGACACTCAGCAACCTCCTCCAATGTCTGCATCAGTGAAGCTTTTAGCTCTACAACCTAACAATCTTGGCATTGTCTTTACCTAAACATAAAAAGGGACTACAAAGCTTATTTGGTAAGATAATTTTCATTAGGAGGTTAATTATTTATTTTTATAATTTGGTCAATCCCTTGACATCTATGCTAAGGAAGTATGAGATATTCACTTGGATAGGAAGGAGAAAAGAAAGTTTTGAAGAGATCAAACAAGCCATTGCCCAGACCCCTTCTCTTGCAAGTCCTAACTTCTCCAAGGACTTCATCCTATATACTTTTGGGAATGTAGAGGTAATCTTTACCATGCTTACTCAAGCTAATGATGAAAATATGGAATAGCCTATGGCCTTTTTCAATCAAAGTCTATAAGGTTATGTGACAAAATATACATATGTGGAGAAATAAGTACTTTCAGTTATAAGGAGCTTAAAGAAGTTCATAAATATGTTATATAATAACAAGATTCACATTTTTTTGCCTCATCTTGGTGTGAAATATTTTATATTAAGTATATATTTGAATGAAAAAAGGGCAGGTTAGATCACCAAAGTGATGGAATATGATGTGGAGATCAAAGCAACCAAGCTAGTGAAAGGAAAAGGACCGTGTGAGCATCTTGCTTCAGATTTAAAAGAGAAAAAAGAAATTTTTTTGGCACTCCATGATGACCCTAAAATAGTTTTACCTTTATCCATGAATATTTGGACACAAGACATGATTCATTTCTTGCAAACTGGTGAGTGTCCACAAGGTTTTAATAGGGCCAAAAGAAGGTACATTAGGCTACAATCCATTCCTTCTGTACTTATTAACAGAGTACTATTTAGGAAGGATTTTTTAGGTGTGATTTTGAGGTGTAATTATTTGGATCAAATTGATAAAGTGTTGCATGAGTTTCATGATGGACCAACTAGTGGTCACTTTGCTCCTAGAACCACAGCTACCAAGATAATGAGAGTTGGTTACTTTTGGCCTAGCCTAATCAAAGACACCCATGCTTGGGTAAGGAAATGACAAAAGTGTGCTCTTTTTGATGGAACAAAAATCTATCTACCTTGCCTCTTCATCCAATCCAGGTTGAGTAACCCTTTATGTAATGGGGTTTTGATTTCATAGGTCTGATCAATCCTCCTTCTAGTGCTAGTCACAAGTGGGTGTTGACAGCCACTGATTACTTTAAAAGATGGGTGGAGGCTGTAGATCTTAAGGAGGTAAATGAAAACTCAATCCTATAATTCTATGAAGGTATAGTAACTAGGTTTGGAGCTCCTTTAACAATTATCTTAGATAATGCATTAGCCTTTCTATGATCAAGAACAAGTGAATGGGCTTTAAAACATGACATCTATCTTAGCACCTCCTCCAACTAATACCCCCAAGGGAATGGACTCACTGAGTCCAAAAACAAGAATTTAATTAAGATCATAAAGAGGACTATTAAGGAGAATCAAAGGACTTGACACATGAAGTTGAAGATAGCCCTTTGGGCTGATAGGATCACCCCAAAGGGAGTAATTGGGAACTCACCATACACACTTGTGTATGGAAAGGAAGCTAGACTTCTTATCTCACTTGAGTTATCATTTTTAGATCTTACCTATCATTTGAAATTGATGGAAAATGACATTATGGATGTCATATTATGTGAGTTGATGGAGCTTGAGGAAACGAGAGATCAAGTTATGCACACCATGACTACTTAGCAAAAACAAACAAAGAAGTATTTTGACAAGAAATCTATGCTAAAGAGCTTCAAAGAAGGAGACATTATCCTAAAATAAGATGAATATAGGGCCATGCCTAGAAGACACACACATTTTGATGCTTTGTGGAGTGGCCCATATGTGATCACACAGTACAAACAACGTAATGCTTTCCAACTCTCAAGGTTGGATAGAGAGGAGCTACATATCCCAGTTAATGGGATATATCTAAATCATTGTTACTAAGTTTCTCTTTCCTTTTGTACATAATTTACTATTTTTTCCTATGCCTTCTACGTGCTTATGCACATGTGTGGGTTTGTCATTGTCTTTACTTGGTCTTGCTATTGTTGTGTGGTGTGTTTCCTTGTGTTTGTTTTGGCATAATCCTTGTTAGTTATCTTCAGGAATCCATTGACTCCATGCCCAATGGACTAAATGGGCTACTGGTCTGGTCAGTATAGCAGGCATATTACCCCTATGAGTCACCATTTTGTTGACCAAAATTGGTCACCCCCTATCTAAAAATTTAGCTACCTAAGTCCATATCTTTGGTTAAGTCCACGATGCAAGAAGCATTATATATAATCCCATAACAAATGTGAAAACCTAATTCTTTCAAAAATTTCTTTTTAGTCTTTACCAAGCCTTTGAGAAATTCTTTTGGGTTTTGTGTCTTAAGACTTTAAAGAATTACTTCAGACATTTTGTCCAATGCCTTTTTTTTTAAGTGTATTTCTTTTAGGTTTTCTTCTGGCCAAGTGATGAATTCTTTCAAACTATTTATCCAAAAGAAATCTCTCGAAGACAAAGTGATCTCTTTCATTTTTATGAAAGGACAATCACAAATTTTTGAAGGGAAAGTGGACCATTTCCAAAAGTTTGAAGGGTATGTATAATCTTTCCAAAGGGTATCTTTGAGGATAAGTGGATTATTTCCAAAAATCCGAAGGACACATACATGTTCTCAAAGACCGCTTTCAAGTCGAAGGGGTCATTTACATTTCTTTCGAAGGGTATGTTCGTTTTAGAAGGGCATTTCAAGATTTTCGACAGGATTTTTTGCACAAATGCAAAGGGCCAAATAGAAAATCTGAAGAGGAGAGTTCTTTTCAAAAGGGGTCTTTACAAAAAACCCAAAGGAATTCCTTTAGAAAATCTGTCTGAAGGAAATGAGCAAATTATCCAAAAAGTTCCCCAAGCAAAAAGACTGAAGGAATGAATTCTTTCAGAAATATTGAAGGGATGAATTCTTGTGAGAAAATTCTCCATAATAAAATGACCAAACAAAAAATCTGAAAAGGACATTTTCATGAAGCAAAGGGTATTTTCAAAAGAAAAGGTTCAAACAAAGAGGTCTGAAAGGTCTGTTTACATTTTTGAAAGGTCCACTTGCATTTTCAAAAGATCATTTTCAATCTTCCAAAGGGTATCCATAGGAAGACTGAAGAGAAAAAGAAATAAAAGCCAAAAGGGTCATTCCAAAGCCAAAGGTCCACTTCAAGAAGCTTGAAACAAATGATTCCTTTCGAACAAATTACCCGAAGGAAGGAGTCTGTAAAAACCCGAAATAAAGAAAAGACCAAGCAAAATAAGTTGTGGAGAAAAAGACTGAATGAATTTTTTATAGGAATTCCAAAGGGCATGAAATACTAATTAAAAAATTGAAACAAAAGAAGGAAACAAAATATCCCAAATGAATTCTTTCAGGAAAAGTGGCTATGAACAAATTGTCCAAAAGAAATACCCAAAAGATGACGACCGTCAGAAGATCAATTTCAAGCTACAAGGACTAACCATTGTAGTTAAAGTAAGAAGCATGAGAATTTGAAGATAAATGTAGAGGTGACACATGCAATAATCCTGAGCATCTAATGCACAATAGGTGAAAATAAGTAGTTTGACAGTTTAAGTTGTTATACAATTTTACAACTCAATGAGCCAGCAAAGAGCAACTAACATAAAAACAAATTTCCAATAGCTGAGCATGTATATAGAAAAACATAGCTCAAAATATCTTGATTCCACTGGTGTAATTATAAAGGAATAATCTTACAGAATATAATGTAATTGTTTCCATTCTCAAGGTGACACATATCCAAGTGACCCTTAGACTTCCCTTTACTCGACCTCTTCCGAAAACTTATACACACACACACACATATATATACATATATATATATATACATATATATATATACATATATATATATATACATACATATATATATATATATATATATATATATACATATATATACATATACATACATATACATATATATACATATACATATATATACATATACATATATATACATATACATATACATATATATACATATACATATATACATATACATATATATACATATATACATATACATATATACATATATACATATATATATATATATATATATATATATATATATATATACATATATATATACATATATACATATATATATATATACATACATATATATATATATATACATACATATATATATATACATACATACATATATATATATATATATACATATATATATATATATATACATACATATATACATATATATATATATATATATACATATATATACATATATATATATATATATATATATATATATATATATATATATATATATATATATATATATATATATATATATATATATATACACATATACATATACATATACATATACATATACATATACATATACATATACATATACATTTATATACATGTATATAAATGTATATGTATATGTATATGTATATGTATATGTATATGTATATGTATATGTATATGTGTATATATATATACATATATATATATATATATATATATATATATATATACACACACACATATATATATTTATACATATATACATATATACATATACATATATACATATATATATACACACACACACATATATATATATATACATATATATACATATATACATATATATATATATATATATGTATATATATATATATATATGTATATATATATGTATATATGTATATATATATATATATATATGTATATATATATGTATATATATATATATATATATATGTATGTATATATATATATATATACATACATACATACATATATATATATATATACATACGCATACATGTGTGTGTGTGTGTGTGTGTGTGTGTGTGTGTGTCTTCTATCTACTCATTTGGAAGCCTCTGCTAGTTATTGGGAAAGCTCTGCCCAAATTTGTACTTTGAAACTCTTAAAGAAAGAAAACAAGTTTTTTCCACTCACATGTTGTACCATTGTGTATCGGTATAAATTGTGTTGTTCTTGTTTAGTGAAAGTTTATCCTTCCTAACTTGTTATCCTCGATTACCTACCAATGTGCAGAAAGAGTATTGTTACAGGTCCTTATTAGTATTCTTTCATAAGTGTATGGACATTTTAGAAGTGATTTAAGACTATATACTTTCTTGGAATTATCGGTTACTTTCCTGTATGTAGAATGCCTTCTTAAATCTAACACATGAAAAACTGATGTGACAATGCACAAAGAGTTGTGAGTCTTGTGTGAGGAAACTTTGTTGGTCTTTAAGTAGTGATTTTAGTCAAGTGAGAGGGCATCATATATTGGTACATCATCGCTTATTTTATTAGTGTTTTCTTTCTCCCTTTTCATACATAGTTGATAGATTAGAGAGAACCTGAAAGGTGCATCAAGGGGAGCTAGCCCCTAATATAGAGATTCATCTCAACAAAATTGTCACCCACAGCAAGAGAGATGATTCCTTGCTGCTTGGATGAACAGAGCCAAGCATCTCTTCAAGGGTGTAAATTCAAGCGTCAACAGTATCCATTCCACCAAATTTGCCTAGGGAATGATTCTGACCTCATCCCTTATATTATGGTAGGTTTTGCTAGTAATAAGAATTGATTCTTGGTGGGCTCTTTATGAGCCAAACATCTTCATGAGTTGAACCAATAACCATTCACACTTTATGGTTAATATTTTAGATTTAAGAATTTTAAACTTTTTTTCATACTTTTTAGATGTACACCTAAAAAAAGAGGTTGGAAACAATTAGTTTGATAAATGGTAAAAATATTGAGGCATTCATGATATTATAACTTTTTTAAATGATAAAAAATAAAAGTAAAATATTTAATATTTTTAAAAAAGATTAAAAAATATAAAATAAAATAAAATTACACTATTATAGAAACATCAATCCTACACTTTAATAATAGTTCTATGCACACAAGGTTGTAAGCTTCAAAATCAAAATAATTATTATAAAAGTGAGAGTTAACTAACATGAGTTGTATAGGGAAACTACTGGATGGACACTATGAAAAATATTTCAAGAAAGATAAAATTGTAAGAAATGTAACTTAAATGAAATAGAAGATGGAACTATTTTATATTGAATCGAATTAATTGTGATAATTAAGGTTAATTATGATAAATAGAATATAATAAAGCAAGTTGATGTAAATGCACTTCTAAACAATAGATTGAACATAAAATATTGAAATGGATGAAATGAAACAATTGAAAACAAGACTAGACTATACAAATGAAAGATGAACTTAGCTTTGTGATGTATCTAATTGATTATGTTGACTGACAGAAGACATGAATTGGAAAACATGATCAAACTTAGAATATATCTATAAGTTGTATTCGAAACCATGCAAGGATAGGAATATTGGATATGGACATGAATATTTACCACTATTGTCTTTATCTGTCGGTTTTGTCTTTTTGTAAATAACTAGAATTTAGGGTACAACCACATGTGATAGTTGAAAATAGGTCTATATGCAATGGTTGTGTCTTCAAATTTGTGCAAGAGACCTATAGATAGATTATTGAAGTTGTAAACCCTAGTAATACATGCAATAATTTAGTAACTTGTAAATATGGAAAATAGGAGTGTAGTTGGGCTATGTTGACCCCAATCACCCCCATGATGACTAAACGTTGCCTACATATCTAATAATCCAAGGATGGAAATTAAGCCCAATATAGTTTTCCAAACTAGAGTGTTTTATGCAAGAATGATCCTTTGACTATATGAATGCATCTACAATGGGCTTGAATACTTGATCATGCTTAACTAGGGATACATAAAACTAGCTTGAGACTTTGCTAAGGACTACTTGAGGTGGTTAGAACTTGAATTGGGAATAATATGGAACTTTTGTTGAATGTGTACTTATGTAAGTAAGCCTCTTAATTAAAATTATCAAATGAAGTAATAAGTGACTTGAGTGTGTCTTTATAGCAATTCAAAAGGGATGACCACATTCTAGGAAGCCTAAAAACATGGAAGATGGCCTAAGAGAGGGTTTAATTCAAAAACCTAACCATTGGAAGAAAAGGGAATATAGGTTGGATAGGAACAATAATATTTGTACCACTATTGTCCCTTTTGGGCATTCATATCCCTTAGGGAAGATTTCTGAAAATTGGATATGAGTTTAGGCAAAAAGATGCATAATGCTATTTTTAGAAATCAGAACATTTCTATATTTGATAGATGATGGTCCTAAGATAAAAATAGGTCCTCTCTTATGCTTAGAATAGGGTCAAGTGGAAAAATAGGTACTAATTAAGTCCACACATTAATTATAGATAAAAGGGGTAAAATTGGCATGATCAAGTTTTCTTGACCAAATTTATGTTACTACATTTGCCCCCCCCCAGTCTAGAAATGAAATTGCTAAATTAAAATAAAGTTATACTTAATATGTAAGACACACTTTGTATTTAAGTTGGTGCTTAAATCATGAAAGGCATAGTATGTTTGGGTTTAGAACTTATTCCCCCAACCAAATAATTAGCCAGGCTAGATCTAGTGGTAGTTTGACGTGCTCACTCACATAACTAGATTTCTCCAAAATTTATGGCCATTAGTTGGCCAAGATACAATGGTGTTATTACTCCACCACCTCTTTAGAGTTAATCCATGTGTTTGTGGTGCTTGATAAAATCCCCTTTAGTGAGCCATTGTAACTATAGGTTACAAGGTTATAATAATACATCCAAATTTTAGACAATTACAATGTTTGGGGGCTCAAATATGTGTTCATCTGCATTGGCTTAAAGTGGGAGAGAAAAATTCTAAATAAGTCTTACAAATGATTAAATCCAAACATGATACTCAATAGATCAAATCAATTTAGGACATTTGTTTTCACCTTACCAAAGTGTCGAATATGATTCAAGCCTTTGTGCAGTACTACCAATAAGTTTTCATAGCTCAGAATCCTTCTCTAGAGTGACAACAAACCCTCACTCAATGACTATCGATGGTGATTTTTGATCTAAATCCTACTCAAAGAGTTGAAAATGATAGGGAACTATGATAAGGAACTCTCCATTAAGTACCTTCATGAGGTAGCCATGCAAATGTCCAATGATAAATCTCTTAGCTATGATGGGTTTCCCTATGAATTCTAAAAAAAATGTGGAATACAATTGGGCTAGATTTATCTCAAGTTTATCTTGAAGCCTTCCACACCCATTCATTGAGGTGTAATATTAACAAAGGGCACATCAAATTCATCCTAAAGCAAGGAGAGTCAGATTTAATATGTAGTTAGAGGCTCATCACTTTACTCAATGTCTCTTATAAGATCATTTCCAAAGCGTTAGTGTTCTGTCTTCACCACATTCTACCCTTTCTTGTTTAACCTAAGTAATCTGGCTTCATTCAAGGTAGATACATTTTGTATAATGTCATTTTTTTCTGGTATGGCATGGAATGGGCTCGCCACTCCAACGAGAAGTATATGTTCATTAAAATTGATTTTAAAAAAGATTAAGATCACATTTAATGGCCTTTTATTTTGGGTATGCTTCAAGACTTAGAATTTGGCCCAATTTTCTTGTAATTGATTCAAATTTTATTTACATAAACCTTTGCCTTCCTTTCCATTAATGGTGTCAATTTTGAATAGTTCAATCTCTTCAAATCCATTAGGTAAGGTTGCCCACTAGCACTCACATTGTATGTTCTTGTTGTTGAAGGTTTGGTATACCTTTTAGCTAATGTTCAATCTCAAGATCTTATTTGGGGTATCTCCTTACTTAGAGATGAACCTTATCACCTCCTTAATGGGTATTTTATGGATGACTCATCCCTGAATCTCCTTGAGGATGAAGCTAAATTTGTTAATGCAAGGCACTATTTTGATATCTTTTATCTTACTTTGACTGTTCCATCCAATGGCAAAAGACTCAATGCTACAAAAAATCCTTCCTCCTCCTCCCTAGGTGGGCCAATATGAGTGTAAATGGATCAAACACAATGATATTTTAATGTTCTTGGGTATCCTGTTTGCTTTCCATGCATCCCCTTCTATCTTGTGGAAATATTTTGTTGACAGGGTGTCCAATTATATTCTATGGTTGGTAAGTTTAAAATATGTTCCAAAGTTTTTATGGCCACTACATGTATTATTCTTCTTGTTGAGTACCATATAAAAATTTAGTTTAAAATTTTGAAAAACTTTTCCAGATTTCATTTGGGCCAATCCTTCCACTAGCAAAGGCTTCCATAGTATGGCTTTGGATTATTTTTGTCTTCCCAATGAGGAGAGAGGTATGATTTTAATTGATATTTCATGTAAATTTTAAACTCTCTATGTTAAATGGATTATATGTGCCATTAAAAGGAATGAAGCTTGGAAAGTTTTAATCTATCATTACATTTCTAAAGCCACCCCTTATAATAGAGCTACATGGAAAGGTGTAGGTTTTGTTAACCTTCTCACTCTTTCATCCCATGTGAAAATTGTTGGGTCTTTTATGGTTAAAAGTATTTAGAAATCTTAGGAAAAATTTAAGCCTTGGTTTTTATGGAACAGGTATAGTTTTGGGGATGATCTCTTCATCAACCAACACTCTCTTTAGTTGTCTCTTATTATTGATTTCCATTATATCCCTCTTACATATGTCCCTTGGAATTCTCTTAAATTATTTCAATGAAGAATTCTCACAATGCAAGATTTATTTTACAATCAGTCTCAGTTCTGACTTTCATTAAAAGAGTTGTAGGCAAAATATAAACTTTCCCCTATAGATAAGGAGTCCTAAAAGTAAATTACCGGTGTTTTTCCTAATAATATGATTCACAAAATATCCTTTGCTTATTATCTCCCTTGATGGAAGGATTCGAAATGGTATTTTTATACCCCTTTCTAAAACCATAGTGATCATAAGGGATATAATTGGTTATCCTCGCATCTTCCTATGGTGGATAAAATTAATGTCAATTGGGATACTCAATCATCCTTTGCTATTTGGGGTAAACATTTTTAGATAGTGTGGTTTACTTATATCGAACCTAAGTTTGCTTATTTTTCTTGGTTTTTTCTTCATCAATAACTTCCTATTGGGATAAGATTGGTTCAACTCAAGGCAGTCCATCTATTATGCCCTTTTTGCAGGCATTTAGAGACTCTCATGCACTTATTTTGGTTTTGTTCTAAGGCCCAAGGTGCTTGGACTTAGATTCATTATTTCTTTAAACCCTTTCACATATAAATCTTTAGCTAACATCATATTCTCCTCAGTGATGATACTAAGATGCATGCTTTCAAAGTGGAAATATTTTATTGGTTATGGAAATAAAGGAATTCAACTCTTTTCTCTAATATTGTTGTTGACATTAACTTTTATATCTATAATAAATAAATGTTTATTTTTAATGTTATTTTATAGATTCAAGTTCAAACTAGTAAAGTGGTTATGAAACTTGATTACCTACAATGTTGGTTTTATCACTGGGAGGATACCCCTTGCAATGTGGCTCGTGTGTTGTTTCCCCCACCTAGGCATATGCCATCAAGAGATACAGTGGATATCCATGGTGGATATCATTGCAATCATTCATAATTATGCTCTTATAATTAAGTTCAAGGTTCTCCATAGAGGTACCCTACATCTCCTCTAGATCCACATGGAATGTAGAGCTCTTTACTTCCATGTTATCTACATTTTCATGGATGGGAATCTTCGCCTCTCTCGAGCTATCACAAATAGAGTTATCCACCTAAGAGTTCTCAAGGTTACTAGAAACTAACTAAAAATAAAGTGTGTCCTCATCTTGAGTTAGTTATTTTTCCTTGTTGTGTGTACTAAGATGTAGAAGTTTAGGAGGAAGGTGCCCAAAATAATTTAGGCTAAGGATGGAGCCTTGTTTCTAGAGGGGATGATCTCTCGGGCTCCAGCTAAGGTGATCCTAATTATAAATACCTACCTTCTACCAATGTTTTTTTTATGGCTACTTAGTTTTAGGTTGCTCTTTATTGATGTTATATATCTCCCCTGGGCTCAACCTAGTTGATTGTTGCTTTTTCCTAGGCTTGGCCTAGTTTGTTGACTTTCATGGCATGTTCTGTATTGCCTCTTTTTTATGAATAAGATTTTATATTTTATATATTTTTTAATATAATAAGATATATTTCATAAAAAATTGTTATATTATGGATTTAATGTCTGTCACTATTTTTCTTACAACATCTAGATCAGGTTTTAAATCACATTTTGTAATGGAAACTGTAAGGTGTTTCTCTATCTTTCACATTTATTATTTCATTTTAAGTAGGTATGTCCTTGGGTAAACCTTACTTTATATATGATATTTCATATCACCAATTTATTAGTATAAAATGTAAATGTAGATTGTGAAGTTGTTGGACATGGCACCTCTAATAAAGAAGTTTTAGAAGTTTGTTATGATTATCTTCCATAAGGTAATGAATCTTCCCTTGACATTGTGTTTCCTATTCTTGAATTTGATAATTATTGTAAATGCTCAAATAAATTTAATAATAATGTATGGGATAATTCTCTTTTAAAATATGCTAAAATTTTGGGTATAATCTATATGGACCCCCTAAGGTATTACACAATCCAAAATATGACCAAGGTATTTTATTATTTCATTTTTTTGACCCTCAAAATGCCTTTGTTATTTTTAAAATTGTGTCTTCTTCATATGTTTGTATCTTTTTTCTTGTCATGTATTCTTAGACACATGATTTTTTTAACTCTAAATAGTCAACCCTTAAGGCCTGATCTCTATGGAATTCTCCATCTTCACTTGCTTTGTTGGCACTTTATAGACTAGTTGGCAGGGACCATATATTATATTATTTTCCATGATCTGACAAAGTTTTGTTCATACTAACCTTAAAAATGAGGTTGTGTTGGATTTGATCTCTATTGTTACATTAAAGAGACTATAAACATGTAGATATGAAACTCCCAACATATTTGAAGGGTTTTATACATTAAATTTCCCAATACTTGTTTTCACTTCCAATCCTTTAATCTCAAGATCAGATATTGTCCTTTATTTTCCTTATGAAAGAAAATAATTTACTAGCATGAAAGGATTTCTTGTAGCATTGAGTGTTTTTCCATTTCATACTAGAACTTGAGGCGAGGACAAAAATATCAAGTCATTGCATGACATGTTTGATGTTGTCTTCTTCCTCAATGAGATTGAGTAAAGAATCATTTATGAAATGCCCATTAATAAGTTAAGTAGGGTTATCCAAAATAAGGAAGATACCTTTGAAAAAACCTTGAGTTTTTATATTTGTTAAAAATTAAACACAACCTTCTGCAACAATCACATTCAATATAGGGGCAAGAGGGCAACCTTGTCTAATAGAGTACAAAAATTCAAATTTATTTGAATGCAAACCATTAACTGAGATACATGCTAAGACATATACAAAGAGAATTTAGGATGATCATAAAAAATTAGGACCAAATGTCAGAGCCTTAACATTTCCAAAATGAATGATCAATCAAGATAGTCATAGGGTTTTTCAAAATCAATTTTGGTGAATAATAGTTATTTCTTAACATTTAACAACTCTTCCTCTAACAATAAGTAGTGACAGTCTCCCTGGAAGTACAAAAAAAAATCATTGAAGGCACTAATCTATGTAATGATAGATTGTCATACAAAAATTTTAATAGCCATCTAGCCCAAGAAAGATAACGAAACATTATGGACATCTATGAGAGAGGATTAATTGGTACTTATCGGAAATGACAAGGAACATATTTATGCCCATTATCTCTCATTAAGTATTGGATCCCCTCACAATGAATCACACAAATATATCCCTTTTTATCATTGTTAGTAAGAAAATGTTTCTATCATCTGAAGACGAATGCATTCCCTAATAACTGCATTATCATTTTTTCTTCTCTATGTAATACAATTAGGATAGATATCTTAAATATATGTTTTTGAAAAATGTTAATATGCATTAATTTCAAGGTAATTCTTTTGGATTTATTATAAAGTATTATTCATTAAAGGGTTTCTACATTGATTAATGATTCAATCATGTTCTTTGTTGGGTGAATATTTTGTCAATCAGCGTACTGATCAACAAAATAGGTCTAATCAACCATAGTAGGAGGATTGGTTGGCCAGGTGTGCAGCTTTACTATATCAACCGGAGACAAATCTCTCCTCTCATCAAGGGGAGGTTCCCTATAGATACGTAGGAGCTATATACAATATAAATAAATAGAAAGTAAGACACATGGGTGGGATAAACTATCCATCTCTCTTATTTTAGAGATGATGCTCATAGACAAAGGAGAAATCTTGGTGTAAACACTGAAGGCACTTCTCTTCTTTCAGAAGTGCTCTTGCAAAAAATAGCAGGAGTTTCTTTCAGGTAATAAGATAAGAAACCAGTTAACCAGAGGGTGTAGTAACAACAGGATGAAGCAGAATGCAAAGTTTCCCCCTCAACAGCCCAAAGAGTATATCACAAAGGATAATGGGGGCACAAAGTCACCCCAGAATCCTTAACACAAAAAGAAAAAAAAACATAGACTGAAATCAATTGTGAAAGCACAATGTCTTCCCACAGTTGGTTTTAGGACACTTCCCTATTACCTTCACTAATTCTGCTTACCAATTTAAATGAATAAGGACACCTTTAGAAGATAGATGTAAGAATGTTCTTCTAAAATGACACAAGTCTGAACATCACAAAGTCTGTGAAAATCTTGCTTTCTCATTCAGATAAAAATGAAAATGAAATTACAACCTAAGCTCAAAGTCTCAGTCTTCTTCTTTCAAAAATGGGTAGAGTTTCGCTCTTGTAAAATGAAAAGTCCCCTTTACAAATGAGAGAAAATACACACTTATAGCAACTACCCAAGGATTGGTGCCTTTTTCCATGGGACGGCCCATGCTGCAGTCAGCATCTTCATTTTTTTCTGGAGAGACCATGCTGAGAACAGTTCGATACCATAATTATGGCATGTCCCTTCATCTGATATGTCTCCTCCTTAGTATGGGCCATCTGGTCCTTTGCATATTTGTCTTTACTTCATGGAAGAAAATAGGCCGTGTCCTTGGTTTGGTGCGCTTAGAAGTCTACTCGATCCATTGTTCTACCTACTATAAATAACTCTTTTGAAGACATTTCTGGTCCTTTGCATCGATCTTCTCTCTTTGAGTCTTTGGGCTCTCTTTTCAGTCGATTGCTTGATTCAGGTTGAACCTTAAACCTGTTGAACCACTAAAAGTTCATTAGTTCATTGGTTCATTCTGTCTCTTTTGTTCTATCGCCTCTTTGTTTAATTGCTTCTTCGGCCCTTGGTTGAACCATCCGTTGAACCACTTGTGTGCCACTTTTTCTTTGACTGAGGCTGCCTTTGAAATTTTGAACCATGTTGAACCATTGAACTTTGAACTCTTTCTATTAAAATTTCAATCAGTTCATTGGTTTATTTTGTGTCTCACTCAAACACTGCTTCCTTTATCTTTCTAAGCTTTGGTTGAACCTTTGAACCTTGAACCCGTTGAACATTTTGGTTCAACGGTTCAATGGTTCATTCGGTTCATTCGTTGAAGCCCCTTTTTGTCTAAGTCTATGAAAGTTCCTTTTTGCGCCTTTGTTCAGCCTTTGGAACATCTTGAAGGGAAGGTGTCCCTTCGAGCTTTTAAAACGGTCCTTCATCTATCACCAAGTGCCCCCTACAAGGGTACTTGTCCTTCGGGCTTCAACTTCTCCGATGGGTTCTTTCTGTTTGGCAAAAGGCTCAAAAGAATTCCTTCAAACAAAATGTCTAAAGGAAAGTTTATGTGACTTAGCCGTTTGTTCTTTTTTGTTTCTTCAAAATTTTCTCTGGGTGAATTTCTTTGAACAAAAAGTTTGAAGGAACTTTGCCTTAACATTTTTTTGAGAAAATATTCTCGAGAGAATTCTTTCGGCCTCTTGGACTTAGCCATTTCCATCGAACAAAAAGTCTGAAAGAATTATTCCTTTTGGGCCTTTGAACAAATCCGAAGGAATTTTATCTTTTCTTTGACCTTTGAACCAATGTTGCCTGCCCTCCATAAGGGCACTTGCCTTTTTCACTTTGGGGTAGCCCTTTGAACCTTTCAATTGAACCAACTTTGGTTCAACGATTCAATGGTTCAATTAGCTCATCCTTCGTGATTTGGCTAAGTCCTTTGTTCTTTTGCACCAAGCACATTGAACCAACTTGGTCATTCAACCCATGAACCTTTGAACCAAAGTGGTTCAAAGTTCAATGGTTCAAGCCTTCATCCTTTATCATTTGCTGATTGAACTCCTTTGATTGAACCGAGGCACTGAACCAATCCTGGAAATGACTAAGTGTTAGAAACTTGTTCTTTTGACTGAAATTGCCTGCAGAAGCTTTTTTTAACCTGTTGAATCTGTAAACCCCTTTACGGAAAAAGATTAAAAATGAGGAATTTGAAAGCTCAAAACAAATTTTAAGAAGGGAAGAGAGAAATTTTGGTCTGTAGGTTGTCCCAAAAATGAGTGGCATTTTTTAGGGACAACAACTGGCTCTAATTGGGGAACTACCTTCAGTTGGAAACTTGAAACACAGCTGAGGGGAGTAGAAACCAGAATCTCCAGTGCCTTGAAGTGTGCCATTGGGCTATGGAGTCACACTACCTAAGAAGAAAGGTTCCAAAAATGAAAATGAAATGAGCAAAATAGAGAAAAAGACTATACAAATATACATATGTACAGGGGAACTCATCTGATACTTCAAGAGTTGAAGTGCTTCAGATGTTACCCATTATGACGCAGAGAGAAGAGAGTGCCATCTTGATACTTCAATAGGAAACTATTTTTACCATTGAGCTGATGAATAGTAAAAGGGCCCCTCCACAGGGAATCAAACTTTTCGTGCATCCCCTTTGGTTCTCTTCTCTTGTCCCACAGCAGGACTTGATCTCCAATCTGGAAATAATGATTCTTTGCTTTCTGGTCGAAGAGATTTTTCACCAAAATTTGATAGGTAGAAATCCTGTCCACCACTGTAGTTCTCTGCTCATTAAGCTCAGCAAGGCACATGATCCTCTTCTCAAGTGAGCTCTCATACGTTTGATCTTCAATCGCCTTAGCCAATTTCAATGCTAGAAATTCCAAGGTGATTGGTATCTCAGCATTGACACCATACAGAAGTTGGAAGGGAGACATACCAATTACTCTCTTTGGTGTAATTATGTCTGCCCATAGAGCGTCAACCAATGCCTTATGCCAAGTCCTTTTGTTGTCATCCACCAGCTTCTTGATGATAGTCACCAAATTTTTATTGCTTGACTCAGCCTTTCAGTTCCCTTGTGGAAAGTAATTAGAGGAGTGGGAGAGTGTAATTCCATAGTAGAAGCAGAATTAAGTAATCTCTTGAGAAGTGAAATAGGCTACATTATCAGTGACAATTTTGACTGGGACCCCAAACCTAGACATGATGTTCTCTTTGAGGAAATTGCATACTACTTCTGAAGTAGCATGTTTGGTTGGAATTGCTTCCACCCATTTGGTGAAGTAGTCTATTATTGTAAGGACATAATCATGTCTAGCACTTGACGATGGGTTTACAGCACCAATAAAGTTAATTTCCCATTACTGGAAAGGCTCCTCAATGACCACTAGTTCGAGAGGCAGAGTAGCTAGCTTGGGCCTTCCAACAAACTGCTGGCATAGTTCACATCCGTTGACCCACTTGTATGCATCTTGAAAGAGAGTTGGCCAATAATACCTAGCTCGTAGGATCTTATGGGTAGTCACAGGGGTATAAAAATGTCCTCCATAGGCTGAATTATGGAAGGACTTCAGAAGTCGGCTTTGCTGCTCCTTGTCCACATAGCGAAAGAACATTCCATCAAGGCTCCTCTTGTATAGGCCATTGTCCCATAGGACAAAATTAACAGCTTTTAGCTTGATGGTTCTCCTTTCTTTATGAGATAGGTTTTTAGGACATTCACCATAAGTGAGGAAATGAGCAATACTTGAGTACCACTCATTCATGGTGGAGACAAAGAGGACTGTTGGTGTGTCATCCTCATCCACTTCTGGTTTTTCATGCTCTGTTCCTCTTGGCTTATTATCAGCAATTAGTTGGCATAGCCCCTTTCCATGTACTAGTTTTGTTGGCTTGATGATCAGATCAAACTCCTAGATATTTGCAACCTAATTGCCTCTTTTCATCCCAAACTCCTGCTGAGTCAGTATAGATTTCACTGTGGTGTCAGGGACCAAGGTAGTAACTTGAGAATTGAGGATGTAGAAATGAAAATGTTTCACGACCTTTACCACTGCGTAAGCGTGCTTCTCCATATTTGAGCACTTCAGCTCATGATATTTGAGAGGACAACTCATGAAGGAAATGGGAGATTCCATGCCTTCTTTATTCTATTGAACCAGAATTGCTGAGAGCGTATGTTCTGAAGCATAGCTATAAATGGTGAACTCTTTGCTATAGTCTAGACAAGCCAAAATTGGAGCATGGGCAATGGCAGTCTTGATATCCTCAAAAGCTAACTTGCCTTCTTCAGTCTAGCTAAAGGTGGCCTTTGCCTTCATCATGTTTACAATGTGCCTAGTCTTCTCAGCAAATTTAGGGATGAATCTCCGTAAGAAATTCACCTTTCCAAAGAAAGAGTGAACAATAGTCTTGCTTGTGGGCAAGGAAAGTTCTTGGATAGACTTGACTCTGTCTGAGTCAATCTTTATGCCTCTTTTAGACACAACGTGTTCAAGAAGTTTCCCCTCTGTTACTTTAAAAACTGACTTCTTGGGATTTAAGGAAATGCCATTCTGGCGACAGTGTTCCAGCACTTGTTGCAAATGGCTCACATGATCTGGGAAATGCTTAGAGAAGACAGCCAAGTCATCAAGATAAACTACGATGAACTTACCCATCTCATCCTTGAAGGCAAGGTCCATTGCTCTTTAGAAGGTGGTGCCAGCATTTATCAAGCCAAAAGACATTCTTCTATATGCAAACGTGCCCTAGTGCATGGTGAAAGCAGTCTTATGCTGGTCTGCTTTACCAACTTCAACCAGATTATATCTTGAAAAGCCATCTAGCATTGATAACATCTTCGAGCCTATCACTATCTGTAACACTTGATCCATGATTGGCAAAGGATAATTATCCTTCAAGGATACCTGATTCAAATTCCTAAAATCCACACAAAGGTGAATTTCACCATTCTTCTTTCTTATAGGCACTATATTGGCAATCCATGTGGAATGATGGATTGGGAAGATTATCCTGGAATTTAGCATTTTTTGCATCTCAGATAAAATGGTACCTGATATTTTTAGATTATAATGCCTAGTCTTTTTCCTGTAAGGTGTTGAATCAGCCTTGAGAGGGATGTTGTGTCAAATTTTGTTAGGCCAGAGTGATTTTAGGTCAATGTAGGAGTACGCTAGGACATCCATGTATTCGTTGAGCAAAGAGGTGAACTTGAAACACTCTGTAGGAGTACAACATTTCCCAATGTTCACCATCTTGGGGTCTTCCTTGGTTCCCAAATTTACTTGATCAAACTCTTGAGATGAGCTTGAATCCATTAGCTGCTGTTTGATGAATCTATCATGCTTATCAAACAGCTTCTCAAGGGAAACCAGGCCTTTGGGGATCTTATTCCCTTTCAGTTGCAAGAACTCCTCACCTGTGTCTGCATTTGATTCAAGAGCTATTTCACACTTCTAAGGTTCATTGCCTTCAAAATGCAACCATTCAAAGCTATATTTTTGCTCCAGGAAGGCAATGATTTGGTCATCATTGTTAAAAACCTACCAATGACTGGCATTATCAAGTACACTAGGCCAAAAGACCAGCTCAATCATGTACTTGTGTCCTTTAAAATCTGGGTGGGGGATCAAGAGAGTAGCTGAAATAGCCAATGCATTCACCCGGTCATTGAATTCTCTGGGAACTATAGAGATGTTGAAAGCATCAAAGTCTTCAAGCTAGTCCTAGACTAGATTGCAGTAATGACGCAATCTTTCATTCTTGGTTTGATATAAGTTTCTCACCTGACAAACCACTAGTTTGGCATCTCCTTTAGCATGAAGGAGCTTGATGCCTTTGTCTCGAGTAGCTCTCAATCCAAGCAATAGAGACTCATATTCAGCTATGTTATTCGTGTTGCTGAATTGCAATTTATAAGATGAGGGAAAAATATCTCCTTGAGGAGATATTAACACAACCCCAGCTCCTGAACCAGTGGAAGAGAAGCTGCCATCAAATTCAAGAATCCATACCTTATTTGATACTAATTTTCTTTTAGATTCTTCTTCATCTGGGGGTGGAGAAACTTCCACACTTGCCTTGTGCTCAGCCAATTCCTCTGTTGTTCTAGCTGACTATATTTCCAGGCTATCATCTTCAGGAGCTTCATCAGATGTCTCATGAACTCCATCTATATAAAAAAAGTAGTTACCCATGCTTGAAGACTCAAACAAAATTTGAGCTTCAGGTGCTGAGGTCTGGGTAACTACATATTTCGCTTCCTTCTCAGGGAGCAGCCTCTTCATAACATCCTTGACTGGAATCCTCGCCTCTGTTAAATCCATGCTCAATTCACCACCACCATCCCTGTAGAAATTCCACCTAAGAAGGATGCCATATGATGCTAGGATGTCTACTACTACGACAGTCATCTTGATTCTTTTGTCTGGAAAGGCAACAAATGCAAATTGGGCATCTTTAATTTGTCCCAACAAAGACACATGCTTGTTCTCCATGGAGAAGCATCTACCAAAAGTTTTGGTCAATGTGAGATCAAGGGATTCAGCCACTTTAGTAGGCATGACATTATCTGAAGCTCCAGAATCAATGATGCAATTATTCAATTGATGTCCATTTATCAGCAATGAGACATAAAAAGGTTCAGTCCTACCAGGAGCAGTAGGGGGAGTGGTGACAAAGTTGTTTTTGGTGGGTGCATTCCTTGCAGCATCATGTGTCACTTTGGGAATTGATTGCTCAATAGGGATGTTTTGGTTTTTAACACATTGAACCAGACTATCTAATTGCTCGAGATGGGACTGTAGAAATTCAAATTCAGACATTTGAATTTTGGTTCTCTTTATATGGTCAATGATATCAAATGTCTGGAATGAGTTAGGAGCAGAGGATGGGAGTTCATCCTTTTGATTTTTTAAAGGGGGAGGATTGGACTACAAAATTGAAGTAGAAGGCATAGGAGCATTTGGGGTACTTACCTTTCTTGAAATCAGCAGGTCCTTTGGCTGGAAAGGAAGAGTGGATCCCCGCTTAGCAATTGAAACTGTTGGTTAAGGTCGCTCCTCAGCTTTCTCCTTATCAGCTTGTTGAGCTAATTGATTCTTGGACTAGGTGAATATAGCATATGACCCCTCAACTACATTGCCTTCACTCCTGGGTTCATCCTGATAGTTCAGAAAACCAATATGTGAGTCACCAACTAATTCTTCTTCTTCCTTAGTGAAGAGATTAGCATCATCTTCAGGATTTAACTTAGGTTGGAATGAAAAATCCACTTCAGCTTCAAGATATCCAACTGTTGAGTTGTTTGGAGGCGCTTCAAGGGCGAGGTTCCTCTGTGGAAGAGGAAGGCGATTTTGTTGTCCCTGATTCCTGGCAGCATTGCCTTGGTACGCCTGATTCTAAAATGTCCTCTTGGGCATATCTTTGTATGTAGGAGTAGATGACATCCCTTGTGCCATTTGATTTTTGAGAGCTAGCATTTCATTTTCTAGCTTTTGTACCATTGGGTCGGTGGTGACTGTAGGTGAATACTCAAAAGATGAAGAGGATTTACCTTTATTAGGGTCTCTCCTTATCTTTCCTACCAAGATAAGGTCAACTTATAGCTTAGTAGCCAAGTCTTGGGCAGTAGTAAGGTCTATGTATCTGGCTCGTCTCAACAAAAAACCCACTTCAGGCAGTTGTGAGTTGATGAAGAAGCATTTGAGGTTCTGAGGTGTCGACTGGGCGACCATGGGAATCTTATGCCTCAGCTTGTTGAACCTAGCAATAAAATCCCTCATAGGCTCATGAGGCTCTTTCTTCATCTGAGTAAGCTGGGATAACAAGGCATGTGCATCTTCTATAGGCTTGAACTTGGCTTTAAACTTGTCTTTCAGAGTGTCCCAGTCAGTCACTGATCCAGCCTGCAGGTGGTAAAACTAGTTTGCAGTAGCACCTTGTAGTGTCTCCATGAATAGCCTAACCGCTATGTCTTCAAATTCCACCCCTGTGACACCACAGGCTATGCTAAAAGCTATAATGTGTTCATCAGGATGAACCTTCCCATCACCAAAGAATTTGGAGAAATTCTTCCTTGAACTGCGTGGAAGCTCATGCAGAGGTGGAGTCAAGTTCAGGGGACCAAAAGAATTACCCCAGGGGCCTTGAGCCATGATTTGATTATGAAAAAGTGGGATCACTAATCTAGGTGGAGCATGGATAGGTAGAGCTCAGCCAACAGTAGAAAAAGAAGCTATGCCTTGTGTTGGTGGCCTAGTAGGGCTAGGAGGAAGACTCCTAGTTTGTCTAAGGTGAGGTTGTGGAGGAAACAACTCAAAATTACTCTGCTACACCAAATCAAAAGTAGGTTCAACAACACCTTGGGATTTTTGGCCTCTGGTATAACGTGGAGTTGCCAGATTATAGAATAAAAAATGGAAAAGAGTAGGATCTGCTTCAGCTTGAATTTGGAGACTTCAAATTGCGCGCTCTTCCCCAGTGGAGTCACCAAAAACTATTGGGTGAATATTTTGTCAATCAACGTACTAATCAACAACATAGGTCTAATCAACCACAATAGGAAGATTGGTCATTCAGGTGTGTAGCTTTACTACATCAACCGAAGACAAATATCTCCTCTCATCAAGGGGAGGTTCTCTATAGATACGTAGGAGCTATATACAATATAAATAAATAGAAAGTAAGACATAGGGGTGGGATAAACCATCCATATCTCTTTTTTTAGAGATGATGCTCACAGACAAAGGAGAAATATTGGTGTAAACATTGAAGGCACTTCTCTTCTTTTAGAAGTGATCTTGCAGGAAATAGTAAGAGTTTCTTTCAGGTAGTAAGATAAGAAACCAGTTAACCAGAGGGCGTAGTAATAGCAGGATGAAGCAGAATGCAAAGTTTCCACCTCAACTACCCAAAGAGTATATCACAAAGGATAATGGGGGCACAAAGTCACCCCAGAATCCTTAACACAAAAAGAAAAGAAAAAACATAAACTAAAATCAATTGTGAAAGCACAAAGTCTTCCCATAGTTGGTTTCAAGACACTTCCCTATTACCTTCACTAATTTTGTTTACCAATTTAAATGAATAAGGACACCTTCAGAAGATAGACGTAATAATGTTCTTCTAAAATGACACAAGTTAGAATAGCACAAAGTCTGTGAAAAACCTGCTTTCTCATTCAAATAAAAATGAAAATGAAATTACAACCTGAGCTCAAAGTCTCAGTCTTCTTCTTTCAAAAATGGGCAGAGTTTCACTCTTGTAAAATGAAAAGTCCCCTTTACAAATGAGAGAAAATACACACTTATAGCAACTACCCAAGGATTGGTGCCTTTTTCCATGGGATAGCCCATGCTGCAGTCAGCATCTTCAATTTTGTCTAGAGAGACCATGCTGAGAGTAGTGTGTTGCCATAATTATGGTGTGTCCCTTCATCTGATATGTCTCCTCCTTAGTATGGGCCATTTGGTCCTTTGCATATTTGTCTTTACTTCATGGAAGAAAATAGGCCGCATCCTTGGTTTGGTGCGCTCAGAAGTCTACTCGATCCACTGTTCTACCTACTATAAATAACTCTTTCAAAGACATTTCTGGTCCTTTGCATTGATCTTCTCTCTTTGAGTCTTTGGGCTCTCTTTTCAGTCAATCGCTTGATTCAAGTTGAACCTTAAACCTATTGAACCACTAAAAGTTCATCAGTTCATTGGTTCATTATGTCTCTTTTTTTCTATCACCTCTTAGTTCAATCGCTTCTTCAGCCCTTGGTTGAACCATCCGTTGAACCACTTGTGTGCCACTTTTTCTTTGACTGAGGTTGCCTTTGAACTTTTGAACCATGTTGAACCATTAAACTTTGAACTCTTTTGGTTCAAAGTTCAATCGATTCATTGGTTTATTTTGTGTCTCACTCAAACACTACTTCCTTTATCTTTCTAAGCTTTGGTTGAACCTTTGAACCTTGAACCCGTTGAACCTATTAGTTCAATGGTTCAATGGTTCATTCGGTTCATTCGTTGAAGCCCCTTTTTGTCTAAGTCTGTGAAAGTTCCTTTCTACGCCTTTGTTTAGCCTTTGGAACATCCCAAAGGGAAGGTGTCCCTTCGAGCTTTTAAAACAGTCCTTCCTCTATCGCCAAGTGCCCCCCGCAAGGGTACTTGTCTTTTGAGCTTCAACTTCTCCAGCAGGTTCTTTCCGTCGGGCAAAATGCCTGAAAGAATTCCTTCGGACAAAATATTCGAAGGAAAGTTTTTGTGACTTAGCCGTTTGTTCTTTTTTGTTTCTTTAGACTTTTCTCTGAGTGAATTCCTTCAGACAAAAATTCTGAAGGAACTTTGCCTTAACATTTTCTGAGAAAATCTTCCCGAGAGAATTCTTTCAGCCTCTTGGACATAGCCATTTCCATCAGACAAAAAGTCTGAAAGAATTGTTCCTTTTGGGTCTTTGAACAAATCCAAAGGAATTCTATCTTTGCTTTGACCTTCGAACCAATGCTCCCTACCCTCTGCAAGGGCACTTGCCTTTTTCATTTTGGGGTAGCCCCTTGAACCTTATGATTGAACCAACTTTGGTTCAATGGTTCAATCGGCTCATCCTTCATTATTTGGCTAAGTCCTTTGTTCTTTTACACCAAGCACATTGAACCAACTTGGTCGTTGAACCCATTGAACCTTTGAACCAAAGTGGTTCAAAGTTTAATGGTTCAAGCCTTCAACCTTTATCATTTGTCGATTGAACTCCTTTGATTGAACTGAGGCACTGAACCAATCCTGGAAACAACTAAGTGTTAGAAGCTTGTTCTTTTGACTGAAATCGCCTACAAAAGCTTTTTTTAACCTATTGAACCTGTGAACTCCTTTACGGAAAAAGCTTAAAAATGAGGAATTTGAAAGCTCAGAACAAATTTTGAGAAGGGAAGAGATAAATTTTGGTGTATAGGTTGTCCCAAAAATGAGTGGCATTTTTTGGGGACAACATTCTCTACAATTTTTTTACTGATTGGTGATAGATGGTCTCAAGGCTCAATCTAGTGGCACGATTGTCTTGGGTTTGAAAAAATATCTCCTAGAAAATAAATGGCCTCTAAATTCTATCGTATACCTAAGATATCACAATTTTTTATCGCTTTATTTAAGCAGGAAAAAACTACCCTATACCTATTAAATAACATAAAAATTATATTCTACTTTTTTTATTCACATCTCACACTATTACATTCAACTCCTCCCATCCCACTTGTCTAATAGTTATAAACTTCCACATTCCCCTACCCTAAAAATATATTGCACATCATCAAAAAAATGTTTCAAATACATATATAGCATGACCATACATGGTTTGGATCCTAGGATGATAATCTTTTAAGCATGTTCAGCTGATATAACAAGGGCATACTTTTGGATTGCAAGTGTGAGGTGATTTCAACATATCTTAGATTTTATAACATGTTTCATAGTAGTAGTGTACTTAGCATGTATCACCCCTTTCAAAATTCATCAATTATGTAAAGCAATCACCTTTCATGGGTGTGTTAAAGATATCTAATAGTTGTCCTACAATGTTACTTTTGAAGAGTAGAAGATCTGTGAACTACTTTTAGTCAATTGGCTACTATTTATTTAATTAGTTTCAAAACATAGATTCATCAAATTGGTAAAATATTTTAAAAAAATTAGTCATTTTTAAAAAATAAGTTGTTTTCCTATCTTTGAAATGTTAAATTCATGGTCATAGAGGTGCTTATAGAAGTGGTTGGGATGGTGGTAATTTAAGTACTGGTAGGGATGGTGGAGGGGGTGGTGTCGAACACTATACATGGTTTTCACCACTGCAAAGAATTTATCACACTTGGCCCTTATTATTTATCCTGCCAGATAAGACAATGTTGAAGATAAATATAAAGAGATGGAAGAAGATGGTTGGGGATCTATGCCTTTTACTATAGACCCCCAACTTTTAGGGGTTGGGGAGGATGGGATGATAAGCTTGATAATCCCTTGCCACCTTCTCCTCCATCCTTTATATTTACTCTTAGTATTTAATGTGGACTATGTTTTGTGGCTCTATTTTATATCTCTTTAGCTTCATCATCTTTTTTGTTGAATTTTTTTTTGAAATTTTATTAAACCACTCATGGAATCTTTAGGCCCTGTTGATGTGACTTTAGAGTGTAACTTGGGTTTTCAATAAATAAAAAATAAATTTAATTTTCTTGAATTTTAAAATATTAATTTCAACATGTATTTTATAATGAAATTGATGGTAACCACTCTTGAAATCCTAATAAATTAAATGGGTCTTAAAAACTTTATAGATAGAAGATTGTTTATATGATTATTAAGTTTTATACTTGTTATGCACATGAGACATAACTAACATTCTACTTGAAATGGAAGGAATATTAATCCCCAAAGGGAGGGAAAATTTAGAGATGTAGTGAATGTTCTAGTGAAAGTAAAAACCTTGTTGATGGAAAAGTAAGATGATAGATCTTTAGAGTAGTCCCTACAACTTTAGAAAAAATATTTGATGTAGTTAAGAACTATTGGATAGGCGGTGAAGGAGAAGAGGGAAACTCCTAGTGATAGGGATAGGAACAATAATTTGTATTGTATTTATTACGATTTGTGTTGTTTTGAGCATGAGATAAAAGACAAGGGTTGTTTTCTATTCTCAAATTTTGAACAATTCTACCCATGCTAGCAGAATTCAGTTTAGTTTGTGTTTTTGGGATGGGCATCAATGTTATCCTATGTTGTTCTCATTATTTAGAACATTATTGAATAAGATTTTAGAATTTTCATCTTTTTTTTTTTCAAAATTCTTTTGGACCCTTGATAGGATTTCATTATTTTGGGAAACAATGTTAGAAATAATATGCAAGATAAATTGGGTAAGGATTGATAAATCACTCTGCTAAGATTTCATGGTTTGTGTTTTCCTGCTTGTGTCACATCTTGATTTCACCCTATGTTTTTACCTTTAAATCTATGGATTTCAAATTGGTTATAATGATTATTATGTTGTGACATGCTTTATATTGTACTTTATAAATGGTGTTATTAATGCATATTTCAATGGGAAATTAAAATAGTAGTAATGTTATATTTGATTTGTCAAAATAAATATTTATTATAATATTAAATTGTTTAATTATATTATATAATTATTAAATGATGATATTCAACATATTATTTATGCTAATTAAATATGAGTATAAATCCTAATTAAACACTAGGATGAACATACACTTTAAAAGACTTATCTGGAATTGATTATTAATTAGCAATGTATGAAATCTTTTGATGACTTTACTTGGAAAAGTGGAGCTGAGTTACCTTAATGCTAACTTGAGAAATCAAGGGAGATAAATTGGAAATTTATCTGATAATTACTGGTGGGACTTTGAGTTAATTATTTGGAATAAAGCCTACAGCTTTGGTTTTCAAGTGGCATGCAAATAAGGAATAAATGGTATTAAAGAAGGGGAAAGAGGAGGATTTACACACACAAAAATACACAGAAGATATATGAGAAGGGAAGTGGAAGTTGGAAGAAAAATATGAAATTTTATTGGCAATAGAGGAAAAAGCTTACCAAGTAGGTACTATAATTTCTTTAAAAGTGCATCTTGTATTGAAAGAATTTTGGATAATAGAATGTTTAGTTATGGGAATAGAATTTTATTAAAACCATTTTAATTTCTCCATTCCTATTTCTTAACATTTCCTTAGCTCAACCAATGATATTTCCTTCTTTATTGCCTTCTTCTGTAATGCTTGTTATTACCCTATCTTGGGTTCAATCCTCTTGAAGTTAATTTATGTCCAACAACATTAGCAGTTGCCATATCGAGTTCTTTATTTTTATTTTCTTAACCTAAGAGTGACATGCCACCACTCCATTTTCTCAGCTATTTCAGTTTCAATGGAACCACATATTATTTTAGACAAGAATTTACCCATTTTTATTTCAAATTTTCATATAGTGAATTGGTGATTTATAGATCTTACTACTCTAAGAAAGATGGCACTATTGATCAATTATTATGATTCAATCTGAGCTTTGGCCTTAGGCCATTGTTAGGGATGTCGACACTAGATCCCAACTTGCCACCTAGACTCGAGGACCTCACTAGTATAGAAATAACAATATATGATTTAAAAAACTACTAAAAAATACATATAAATGACCAAACATGATCACGTGACCATTAGTAGTTTATTGCCAGTCATTTATAACGTGACCAAATTGATGCCTAAACCATTTTTAGTCATTTATTAGTTGTTTTGATTGATCAATTTGGTAGTATATTTAGTCATTGATTGTTATAATCTAGTCACTTATTTAGTCATTTTTTATTCACTCATATATTTAGTCATTAATTATTGTTAATTGGTCACTTATTTAGTCATTTTTATTCATTGGTTTCTATCCATTGGTAGTGTATTTAGTCATTAATTTTAATCATCATTTTGATCAATTTGGTAGTATATTTAGTCATTTTATTCACTAATTTAACACTGGTCATCATTGTGTCCTGATCACATTTGTTATGAGTATTTCCACATAAAAAAATCAATATCACATGAGGTAGGCTCAATCCTTTAAGGCATGTTCTCACATGACAAATCTTGGCAAGCTCTTTCACATGTGCAATCATTATAGGATCAACCTGTATTTTACTAAATATTGGGTGTGGGCTTCAAAAGCTTCCAAATTTTTTGATTCAATTTTTGTTAATACTTGGTGGTCATTAACTTTGGTCTAGGTCCCTTTTCATCCATGTAATAATTTGGTGAAGCTTTCAGTCATGGGTGGAGAAAAATTTAGAACTGAGTCATTAACATGTGATGAAACCAAAGCAGATGCTATGCTCTGGAGTATATGTTATGAAGTTAGAATATCTCATTTTATTAAGTGTCTGAATGGATATGATGAGAACATCTCCATTAAGTTTGCTTCAAGCTAGGATGGTGACCATAAAGTTCAAGTTAGAGGTATAAAGTTTGTTGTTAGTGAGGAGTCAATTGTAAAGGCCATGGGTTTACGCTATGATGGAAGAAGATTGAAAATACTCAGCAAAGTTCAAGACTCAAAGGGGTTAAAAAATTCTTCATTGAAGGATAAGCATCTGTGAAGTTGTAGGGAGGCTTTGATAGAGAGAGCTTGCTTAACCTTTGGGATAAGGTATGCTTCACCATCATAAAATATTTTACCCTTGAAGGTCATTTTAAGTGCTTTTATCATTACCAAGAACTGAGTCATTATCATGTGATGAAACCAAAGCAGATGCTATACTCTAGAGTATATGTTATGAAGGTGGAATATCTCATTTTATTAAGTGTCTAAATGGATATGATGAGAACATCTCCATTAAGTTTGCTTCAAGCTAGGATGGTGACCATAAAGTTCAAGTGAGAGGTATAAAGTTTGTTGTTAGTGAGGAGTCGATTGTGAAGGCCATGGGTTTATGCTGTGATGGAAGAAGATTGAAAATTCTCACCAAATTTCAAGACTCGAAGGGGTTGAAAATATCCGTCATTGAAGGATAAGCATCAATGAAGTTGTAGGGAGGCTTTGATAGAGAGAGCTTGCTTAACCCTTGGGATAAGGTATGCTTCACCATCATAAAATATTTTAACCTTGAAGGTCATTTTAAGTGTTTTTATCATTACCAAGAATTGAGTAATTATCATGTGATGAAACTAAAGTAGATGTTATGCTCTGGAGTATATGTTATGAAGGTGGATTATCTCATTTTATTGAGTGTCTGAATGGATATGATTAGAACATCTCCATTCAATTTACTTCAAGCTGGGATGGTGGCCATAAAGTTTAAGTTAGAGGTATAAAGTTTGTTGTTAGTGAGGAGTCGACTGTGAAGGCCATGGGTTTACATTGTGATGGAAGAAGATTGAAAATACTCACCAAAGTTCAAGACTCGAAAGGTTTGAAAAAACTCTTCATTGAAGGATAAGCATCAGTGAAGTTGTAGGGAGGATTTGATAGAGAGAGCTTGCTTAACCCTTGGGATAAGGTATGCTTCACCATTATAAAATATTTTACCCTTGAAGGTCATTTTAAGTGTTTTTATCACTACCAATTTGCTCATTTAAATTACTTTCATCACAAGGTGTTGGTTAACTTCCCCTTCTTCCTCCTATCATCCCTGGAGATGTTTGTTAAGTATATAAAAAATTCCCTTGAAAAAAACCTAGTTACCTCCACCATTCTGCTCTACCAAGGTCGTATGTTTAGGATTTATCACTTTTGCCTTGCATTGTGTCCTTCTAAGCCTTTAAAAGCATAGGTGTTAGATATTTCCCATGACAATAGCCCTGATGAATATCACATTCCCCTAAGAGTGGGTCCTCATGGTTCCCTACCCTTTTCCAAGAACCTTGTTCCCCCATCTTCAAACATATCCCCTAAGATTGAAAGCTTTTCCCCTCTCTGGCTGGGCTCTAGTTGTCCCTCCCTAACATTTATAAATTCTATATCCCCTGACCCTTCTCACTCTTTGGTTATCGAAGGGATATAGGAGCTAAAAAATAACCCTTCCTTTTTAGGCAATAAATAGAGGAAATCGATTGTTAGGATCAATTCTAAGAAGATTATGCAGGGAAAGAGTAAGAACAAGAAAGTGGTGGGGGTGGAGCCTCAAAATTTGGCCAATGATAAAGAGCACCTAGAGGCCCAGGCACAAGGTGAGAAGGCTATGAAGGAAGGTTTTGGTTTTAAATTTTAGATCTATATGGAAAGAAATATGAATATCAGGAGATCTAGGAGACAAGTAGGGGGAAAATTTTGTTGGTAAAGACTGTGGATGATCCCTCTACCTCAAATCTGGGGGAGGAAGCAGGTAAATTAAAAGATAAACCCAATCCTAATTAGTAATTGGAAAAGGAGGGAACCAATTATTTTGAGGAGCTGAATGACTCCACTTATGATTCTGACAAGGAGGATTTCATGGATACTAGTGAAGAGGAGAGCCAGATTGAAAGGGGGTTGAAGGAAGTAAAGAAGGGTTTGCACTCTCTTCAGAATAAAATGAAGGTGTTAACCACTGTTTGCTTGAAAGTTTTCCACTGTGTGACTTCTTCCCTGTTGATTCTACAAGACCTCCTGGAAGAAGATAAAGATATAGAAGGAAAAAATTCTAGCATAGAGGACCTTCTCAAGTTCATCAAAGAAGATTGAAAAGATTTTATCAAAAACTTGTGTTTTTGTTATGGTTAATTCCTAGTCTATTTGTTGTTTCCTATTTTACTTTTTTTGTTCCATTATTTTTTGGTTGTTAGTTGCCTTTGGTCTATTTATTTTCCCCTTGGGCTTTCTGTACTTGGGATTTGCACACTCTTTGCAGACTTATAATATAAAAAATATATAATCGATGTAATTGTAAATTCTCACTTCTTGAAAGAAGAATTTAGAAAACCTTCAATATAGATTATAAATGATGATTACATACACCCATTACACTATTTTACTTGTCACATTCTGTAGTTAGGGGTATCTTTTTGACTTCCATTGGATGCATAAGTAGTAGTAGTAGTAAATATTTTAAATATATCTATCTAAAAAATGTAGAGAGATGTCATATTTTAGACTCCTATTTTAGTTTTGTCACATACCATAATAATTAAGACTCCATTAACTTTGTCATTAATTTATAGCTGACAAGAGTATGAAAAATTTAAGTCATAATATTAAGTACAAGAAAGGTAATTCCAATTAGGTTGCAGATTGCTTAAGTCACCTCTAATTAAGTAATAATAGTACCTTAATATTAGGCACAAGAAAAGTAGCTCCAATTACGTTGAAAACTAATTATGTCACCTCCAATTATAGCACTAACAATAGTCCTAGATTCATGTGGCCAGGAGACTTTTAAATGGCCCATGTTGTATGGCAGTGATCCTTAATTTTATTCACAAACCACATAAAATGCATAAATATTATTCTGATCAATATGTAGAACATGACTATGATGAATCCATGAATATTTCTCATGAAACAACATTTAAAACATTAGAGAATATAGCTTACTCTAATTTGAAACTCATGATTAATTAATAAATGTTTGGGTATTAGATACAGGTGCCACCAAACATATGACATAATGATGAGACATCAAAACATATGACATAAAACATAGAAAAACATAATCAATCATTCATTTGCACATAATGAAATAGCTATTAAGAAGGCAAAATACTAAAATTTTATTGAGAAAAGGTGTTCTTGCAACATATATAAGATAGAAATATGTGTCTTTGCTTTGAAAAATGTGTTAATACAAAGTGTGTTTCTCAGTGTTGTGACTAAGAAAACTGAGTCACAATGCCTTTTTTTGCTTATACAGCTCCAAAATAGACAAAGAACACTAAAAATATCCCTAAACAACACATTTAAACTATTGTATAAAGCAGTGGGCCAAGCTGTCTAACAGCTAATACATGATAAACATCAACTATGTCATTTTTTTCAAATATTTTAGTGGCCATCGTGTGAAGGTCCCTTCTTTCTCTTTCAGACAGACAGCTCCATCTATTTTGTCTTCATAAGCAAGGGGTATGTTACTTGTGACTTTTAAAATATTTACATTTACATCTCCTATTCCTTTCAGTTTGACTCCATGTATAATAGATAGTGAGTGAATCTACCTAATGCCCACAACAACACCATCAAATGGATCCAACAACTGGAATTTATCCCCTTTTTGGAGTTTATCAATAAATGTCTACAAAAACAAAACAAAAAAAACACATTATATTGAGATATAAAACACACATTATATTGTAAAAATGGATCAGGTTAATGGTCACAGATAGAGTTGTAAAGGAAATTTGAACTGATTCTGGGTTCTTTGGGAAGGAAACAGTGACCTGAGGAAAGGGGATTCACAAGGTGTTGATGTAAATTTAGGATATGGCAAAGTTGAAGCGAATCAAAGGGAGAAGATTTTGGTTGTCAATTCTATTTTGAAAGTTAGAGGTGGTTATGCACAAAGCTAGGATGGAAGAGTGGCCTTCCCAATGATATAATGACTTTGTTTTAATACTGGCCCAATATCAAAAGATGTTATACTTATCATTGTTTATGGTTGATAAGTCCCACAATTCTAATCTAGGAACTCTGGAAGGAATATAACAGAAGATTGTTCCAAGACAAGAAAATGAGTCTCAAATCCCTCCAAAACAAGATTAAAGAAAGTATTGTGGAAATAGTTAACAACAAATTAAACTCTATTAATTTAAAAGAACATTTTAATCATGAAGAATGACAAAACATTGGGACATATAACTAACACCTATTATATTACCTCAACTAATTTAACACAACTATGATAATTGTGATGCACAATTTTGTCCAGTTCATCATGATCACTATCAATATCAACATCATGAAGGCATTTTTGTTTTCCTGTTGCTTTGATAAAATTGATTTTCATGTGGTTTAACCATCATGAAAAAAAATATATAAAGCATTCAATAGTCAAGTAAAGAATGCAAGTTATAAATTTGTCCAAAAGAACATTTTTTGGATCACTCCAATAATAAAGAAATTGGGTTTGATTATTTTATGCTTATATTTCACTAATCTACATATTAAGAGGCATTTGTATACAAAATTACCAAACAAGAATAAATAAGATTAATAGAGCCTCTTACCTCAACTGAATCTATGGATTTATACTCATTCCATGTAGAAATTATAGGGTTAACAGAGGCAACCAACTGCTTAACTTGCTGAGTGAGACCAAATATGAAACTTATTACCTATTGGTACCCTCCATTTGTGTCGGCATGATCTAGAGAGGCTCCTACTAGGAATTTAACAGATGGATATGAAATATCTATTGACAAAATAGATTTTCACTTCATCCCACTCTTAGATTTACTAGGTCGATCTAGTATTGTCATATAATTGACAATATCTTATACACATGTTTCTCTATTAATGTTTTCCACCTAAAATACAATGTCAATTTCAACATATAGTTAGTTTAATAAAATATAAAAATAAATAACACAATGTAAATTGAACCAAAAAGTCATACACTTACTGTAAATTTGTCCATTTTGGCCTGCAACCCACCTCAGCCAAATGTATATCCATCCCTCACATTATCTCTTTCTCTCTTGCCTCTATTATTCTTTATCAAATATTCTTCAAAATGCATACTTAATTTCAATGCCTCCCATTGTTTGGGAGATAGAATGGAGTCTAACCTCTCTTTTCCCTCTATGATTGTTTTTTTACAATTGTATCTAACATCATTTATCAAAATTCTCATCTTTTGCTTGTAATATTTTATATATATTTGTCCACCAATAGTCTCAAAATCATTTTCCATTTTTTGTATAACATTTTCCATAGTTTGTGGATCTTGAATTTAAAAACTTGATTTGTAAATATCCAAATGGTCCCTACATCTTACACCCAACTCAAAGGCCCACTTTGTAGCATTTGGCCCAATGGGCTCACCATCTCTCGATACCTCAACCAAGAATGGATTCTTGCCTTCTAATTTTGTTTCTTTTGCATTCCTCTTTTTAGACTTATTCAAATCTTGACTCAATCTTTGTCTTTTGACAAAAGCAAACACATCTTCTATTAAACTACTACCAGTATTTCTAGCTGATTCACTAGTTCCATCAAAAGTTCTAAATGCAACACGTACATTCTGAGGCATAACAGATGTAAGGCATCTCTCTTCATGAATTTCATTAACCAAAACTTCATGCTCCTTAGCCACATTAGGTGTGGAATGAGTAAGTAGATCAGTATCGATCTTTACAAATTTCACTTCAAACACATCCTTTAATGTTGAATAAATCATCTATAGTCATGTTGTTCCTTTGCTCTAATTTTTTTAAATAATCTCTCTTAGACTTTATGCTAAGAGATCATCATGATGTTGCACATCACCATGTGCTATATCAGGATGTACATCACCATGTACTATATTAGGATACACATCACCATGTGCTATATTAGGTTGCACATCACCATATGTTATATCAGGTTGCACATCATCATAATTATTGTTTTTACCAACTACAATTGTTGAATCACAAATGTGTTGGCTTCTATGAGATGGTGACACTATATCTTTTCTTGCCTTTTGTTTTTTCTCCACATTTTTTGCACTCTTTTTCTTGTCTATAAAACAAAAAAAATTATATTATGTCTTATATACATAAAGTTCTTGCCTATAAAATTTCATTAAACACTATTAAATAAATAATATACTACTTAGTGGATTTACAACTTGCCTATTTGTCAAACCAAGACATGATAAATATTCATTATTCTTGGCCACTTTTTCTCTATGAAAGCACTCATAATCTATCAAGGAAATTTCAGCATTATGATCAATATTATCGACTAATTTGTGCTTTACAGTCCTTTTCCTAATTTCATGAAGTCCAAATAAATAATAGCGTATAAATCAACAACTTGAATCAGTAAAACTTTATTGAGTTCATAATTTAAAATGGAAACTTAAAATAAAATTTAGTTTACAAATTAAGAAAAAAATTGTAGTCAAAAACCAAGAAGATGTTTACAATTACAGGTATCAAACTATCAATATGACTATCCCTTGTTTCAATTGGATATTGACACTTATGAATCCTGATCACTCATGTCTATATCTGCTTGATTTTATTCCTCATCCTCATATGTGACATGCAAAACATTTTCTCTCCAAATCTCTTCATTAGTAATCAAAATCTCTTCTTCAAACACTCCATCATCGTCTTCATCCACTTCTTTGAACGTTTCTTGTAAATTAATTGCCCATCAGGGATTATATCAACAACTTCCACAAATTTTTCATTTGGAATGAGACTCTATTTGAATGATATACAACCATCCTGGGCTTATTACATCATCAATTATAAATGATTGGTTCATTTGAAGAGGGGAAACATATTGCTCATCTGTCTTTGATAAAAATTAGCCTATATTTGTGCGTACAGGTCCATACTCATCAAATTATACTGCAGATGGTTGGATCCACTTGCATTTTAATAATATAGGACTATTTTCACCAAAATATACTTGAATAATTTCTTGGATGAATCCAACATAAAATTTCTTCTTAGTTTCATGAAGAAATTCAGCACTAACAACACAATCACAATTTGTCTTTCCTTTATCTTTTTCTTCCACTCTTAAATGAGTACCATAGGCCCACATTCCACTAAAATGCATTGCCCATAAATGTGGAGATTTTGAAATCTCACTTTCCTCCATTGTTATATCTTGACCTTCTTATTTTTCATCACTGACTACATTAGCAATCCATTCTTCAAATTTTGGAAAAGAATCACCTCCAATCAAATCATGACATCTGCACTTTTGAGGTTGATGTTGCATCCAAACTTGATTCTCTTATTCATATTTTCTACATAGAATAAACATACAAATAGTAAGATTAATAATATAAATTTGTAAATTCAATCGAGTAAATAAATTATTATGTATAATTTCTTTTACCTATGCCACTTATCAAACGAGCATGTGTTTTGAAGACTATACACATGTATCATTCTTCTTTCTCAGTGTGATAGCTTGAAGTGACATCCATTGCCTTCTAATACTTCACTTGAAACTCTCTCATCTTCATCATCATCTCATACACGTTGATTGACATTTTTAAAATCCTTCATATATTCTATGTAAAATCCCATGGCCTCTTGCATTGAATATCCCTTAGACATGTTGCCTTCCAATTTTGCCCTAGTATGAACAATTTTTTTCAAAAACTTCATATATCATTCTATAGGATACATCCATCTCATTCTTACTGGGCCACAATTCTCTAGTTTATATTCTAGATGTATCAAAAGATGCATAGAAATGTTAAAGATTATTGGTGGATATTCATGTTCCAATAGACAAAGGACTTCAACAACTTCCTCCCTCAAACTATCAAATTTTAAAGAATATAATACATGTGAACTCATTCTCTTTAATATTAGGCTCAACTTTATAATTGCCAATCTTGACCCCTTTGCCAAACTTGATATATTTACCACAATAGGTAAAATATTCTCAATTATGACATGATAGTCATGGGTCATGAGGCCTCTTAAGCCGTTAATGTCAGTTTGGCTTCTCATACTACTAATTACATATCCAGTAGGAAAGTGAGTATGAGGCATCAACTATAATACTTGTGCACGTTGTTCCTTTATATAGACATAAGGAGCACTAGGTTTTTTATATTTTTCATCATCACATTTTTCAACCCAAAGATTTTGATGAATCTTTAGTTTTCGAAAGTCTTCACATGATGAAATAGTATCAAAATCACCAAAAAGAGTTTTTATAATAACATAAGCTATATTTTTCTTAGAATGCATAAAATCAATAGTATGCCTAATGGCTATATCCTTAAAGTATGGCAACTTATAGAATATGCACAACCTTTTTACACCACTTTCATTACATAGATCATATCTAATACCATAAATCCCATCATTTTAAATAAATGACATTCTTTTTTGTCTATTCTCAATAATGTAATCACCTATTAATAGCAATGGTGCTTCACAATTCTCTTCTTGACCATTGAAATGTATTTTTTGTCAATGATATGGATGATCCATTTTAACGTAATCACAATGTCTAAAATAAATACACTTACACAAACTTCTTTAGTGCCTCACAAAATCCTTAAAGTTACAAACAAGACGTCCATGGTATCCATGAACACTAAGACTAGACAATGTGCCATATGTAGGAAGATCATGAATCGTAAACAATAAGGAAGCTCTTAAAGTGAATTTGATTGAATGACCATCCCTTACAGATTGAATTACTTCAATCTCATCATATAATGGATCTAGATTAGCATCTATTGTATCTAAAGTCACACTTTTCTTTCCTAGTATAATTAATGATAGCATTAGGAAAAATGGTTTAGTTGCTAACCATGGAGGCAAGTTATAATTTATTAAAAACACTGGCCAAGTTGACCATTTATTACTTTGATCTAAGAATGGGTTCACCCCATCTAGAGCCAAACCCAACCTTATATTATGAGGATCTTGAGAAAAATCAAGCCATCTATTATCAAATATCATCCACATCTTAGAATCAAGCATTTTCCATTAGTGCTCTTATTTTGGGCATACCATTGCATAAGTTCAGCAATGTCTCCATACCTATATATTCGTAATAGTCATGAGATTATCAGAAAGTGGCGAAGAACCTTTCTAGGAACCACAATTGATTTAAACCCTTGTCTATACCTCGCTTCATGACATTTAGAACATTCACTCTCACTTGCAAGATTATTGCAAAAAAATACACAACCATTCACGCATGTGTGGATGTTTTCATACCCTAAGCTTAGCTTAGTGATTTTCTTTTTACATTGACTTTGTTTTGTTGGCAATGTGGAGTCAGGTGGTAACAATAAACCTAATAATGCTAATAATTAATCTACACTCTCATTTGTCCAACCAAACACCACTTGCAAGTTAAGAATTTGAAGGATTGTTATCAAATGGCTTAACTTGTAATTAGCATACATAGGCTTTAAAGCATCCTCCATCAACTTGACCCAATCATCTTTAGACCCTCATTCAACATTATATCAACTTCAAACCCTTTTTCTAACATTATTGCCTCTTCATTTATGTTTTTTACCTCCTCATTTCTCACACTCTGCAATTCTATCATATCTTCAAAATAATTTTAATCCCAAGGGCTTACAACACTATGCCCATATCTTATCATATGTCGATAAATCAAATTTATTTTTCTCACCTTTCCATCAAGATAGTCATTACATGGACATGGATATTTGTCCATGTCCCTCTCATCGACTACTCTCTCATCAAATGTATGGTATTGATCTGTAGTCAACCTTTGATGTTGATCCATCTATAATTTTATACACAACAACAAAAATATTTTGGGGAAAAAATAAGCAAAACAAAATTTCAATATTTTTTGAAAATATCAAGAAAAAATCAAATTTAAAAAAAAATGTAAAAAATTGTAGATTGAGAGACAAAAACTATTTTTTAATTGAAAGGCATGTTCATAGAAATAGATTTATTGAGAGAAAATACAATAGAGATTTTAACTAATGAATTATAAAAAATAGATTTTTTTAGTTTATATTCAAATTGTTGATTACATTGCATTGAACATCTTTCAAACTCAAAGCATTACTTCACATTGCATAACTAATAACTACATGCTGATAGATGACAATATATCAATTACAATATAGTTTTTACAAATTCAACCTAATAAGTTATGCAATTAATTCACATTGCATATCTAATAACTAGGAGTAGATACCAATTGCATTTGCTTGTCATGTCATTCCATGAGACGACATTTCTTTGAGGCATTTTTTAAAACAATTCATTGCCTTGTCTATGCTACCACATTTTTCATACATGTCTACCAAAGCATTTTATCAAATAGTTCACTGCCTTGTTGCTATGGCTAAAATCTTAAAACAAGTGCTTTCAAATAAGCTATGGATTCTTGGAAAAAATCTATCAAAGCATAATAGTAAGCAATAACATAGACAAGGCAGTGAACTAGTTGAAAAAATGCCTCAAAGAAATGTGGTCTCATGGTGATAGAATTCCATGACAATCCATAATAATTTACTTGTCATGGCATTCATCACAACATTCCATCACCATGAGACCATATTTCTTTGAGGCATTTTTTCCAAAATTCATAAAATTCAGCCTAGGAATTCATATTCCTTTTACAATTATTTTAGGAGTCAGTCATAAGCATCCCATATCATTTCCATGTGAAAGACATTTGTATTTTGATCATTGATGTATTTTGTATCTCTTACCGCAGCCCCGCAGTACATTCAAATAGCTTCGGTGGGTGTGCAAGAACCAAAGGAAGTGAAAAGATAGTTACCACTTCCCCAAAACATGCAGGAACTTCACTTGCGATCTTGTGATACATAAAAACTGGTTATTGCGACCCCGTGGAGGTCTCAAAAGTAATTGGTGGGCTAGTGACAAGATTTTGAGTAGCATATAATATAAATGCCTCAAATAAATGTGGTTTTATGGTGATGGAATGCCATGACAATTCATAACAATTCACTTGTCATGGTATTCCATCACCATGAGACCACATTTTTTTGAGCCATTTTTTCCAAAATTCATAAAATTCATCCTAAGAGTCCATATTCCTTTTACAATTATTCTAGGAGTCATTCATAAGCATCCCATATCATGTCCATATGAAAAACATTTGTATTTTGATCATTGATATGTTTTTTGTCTCTTACCGCAGCCCCGCAATACATTCAAATAGCTTTGGCAGGTGTGTGGGAACCAAAAGAAGTGAAAAGACAATTACCACTTCCCCACATCATGTAGAAACTTTACTTGTAGTGTTAAGGTATACATAGACTAGTTACTGTAGCCCCACAGAGGTCTCAAAAGTAATTGGTAGGCTAGCAACAAGAGTTTGAGTAGCATATAATATTTCACTGTGACCTCATGACAAACAAAATGTTGACATGCGGTGATGCGGTAAGAGCAAATATTAAAGGTTCACCACAGCCCTATGGTGGAAAAAAAGATAAATGGTGGTATGGCGGTAAGGGTTAAGCTGATAGATAACACATACCACAGCCCCACAACAATTTAGAGAAGGTCTTGCAGGCTAGCGGTAAGTGGTAAAAGTTATATAAAGTATGTCCCACGATCTCATGATGATTTTATACATAATTCTCTTTTATTTTGATATGTTGAAAGATTGCTTATTTTAATTTTTTGCAAATACATTTAATCTATTTTATAATCTCATCTATTATCCATGCACTTATCGATCCACTTGATATTGAATTGATTAATATTTTTATATCACCTTCTATTATTACCTTTTTCCATACTTTCAACACTACTAAATACATCCCCTTTAGGAGTGCCATATTGTGTCCACCCAATTATTTTCATCATTCCCAATATCCAATGATCATACAATACAAGGTTGACCCTGGTGGTCCCTCAAGATTCCTCCACCACCTGCTATTATTAGATTACCTTATTTGATACAATTCTATTTTTTGTATTTTTTAGTTGATACATGATCTTTTTTTTCCTTAAAAAAAATCATAATTTCATATTTAAAAATAGGAAATTGGATAATATCAAATGCATCTAAAAGCATACCATAGGGATGAAATACATGGATATAACCATTCAAAAAACCCAAACATAGAAAGAGTTGAAGTGTAAGTCACTCAAAGAAAAACAAACCAATATAAAAAAATGTTTGTCAAGTAGACAAGAAAGATGTTAAAGGTAAAGAAGTAGCCTTACCACATTAGTCTCATCTAACTAAGTATTAGAGTGAGCATTCACATTCATTCATAGAGTTAAGTTTGATTTGAAGTGTTTTGTTATAATCATTGGATTGTTTTCTTTATGTATACAAACAATATTTTATTATGTATTTATTTAGACAATCCACCTATAATCTAATTGATCACAACAATCAAATGGTTATTGTGAAACCAACTCACTAGCCTATTTAGCATCCCATATCATGTCCATGTGAAAGACATTTGTATTTTGATCATTATTATGTTTTTTATCTCTTACCATAGCCCCACAGTACATTCAAATAGCTTTGGTGGGTGTTTGGGAACCAAAAAAAGTCAAAATATAGTTACCGTTTCCATGCAGCATGTAGGAACTTCACTTACGGTGCTGCAGTATATAGAGACTGGTTATCGCGGCCCTACGGAGGGCTCAAAATTAATTGAAAGGCTGATGACAAGAGTTTGAGTAACATATAATATATCACCATGAACCCATGACAAATAAAATATTGATCTGCGGTGATGCGATAAGAGCAAATAGTAAAGGTTCACCACAACCCCATGGTGGACAAGAAGATAAATGGTAGTATGGTGGTAAGGGAAGACTTTTATTTTAATAAATATGATGTATGTATGGTAAGGAGGCTTAATGTTATTATAACTTTATATGAGTTGGATGAATGACTTTTGGTTGGACTTTTATGAAATGAACTTGGAAACTATATTTAATTGGGGATTGGTGGATTGGGTGGGGCTAATTTAGGGTATTTTAAAATGGTTCCCCTAGTTTTATTTATATTTCTATATGTATACTTAATTTTTTTAAATTGAATGATATTAGTATTGTGGTTGATTTTTAAATGTGGAGACCACCTTTTTAAAGTTTTATAATAGTTATTATGTTATTTTATGTTTTTGGTATAATAGCATATAATCTCATAATGTTTCGTGACCTTCTTTTACGATCATTTTTCATCTATTAAAATTATCAAATTTTAATTCAAAATCACTTATAAATAGATAAGTGTTGTAACTCATTTCACACATAAGCATTATCAATTACACACTTAACTTTGAACATATTCATAATATATGAGACACATATTTTATTATTTCAATATTCTCATCAATTTTTTTATTGATCACATAGTGTCTCACTGTTAAAGGGTCAGTCAATGGACATTAGCCACCAAAACCCTAATATACATAGTTAGAGATATTAACTCTCTAGAGTCCACACTCTACATTTTTCATATATTTTTCTTGACACTCTAGGTTAAAAATTTAACTATAAAAGGTACATATGAATCATGATAAATGAATTCTCTACTTGAGAACCCTATTAAGAGCATTTTGTATGATCATGGAAACCATCTCCTACCAAATCCAAATGTTAGAGCAACAATAATCACAACTGTAATTGCACATTTCTAGGGTCAGATTTTTTACATAAATTTTATGTAACACTCTATACAATATATGTTATTTCTATCTATTTTCATATCTCAGATAAGGTCTTGCGAGCTAGCGATAAGCATTAAAAGTTATATAAAGTATGTCTCGTGCTCCTACTACAGTCAAATCCAATGTTTGCGGTGATATGATAAACAATGAAGGGATGCCAAAGGATTTTAGGGTCCTATGATGGTCAAATCAAAGGTTGGTAGTAATGTAATATAAGGTATAAGGGGTAACATGTATCTTGCCATCCCACGATGATGTGTATCAAGGCTTACAAGGTGGTGGTAAGTAGTGAAATATGTGGTATAACCATCTAGAATCTCTCACAATCTCATAATAGATCTAAATAGGTCTTACAGTTATGTAGTAAAGTATTAAATGCTGAAATGACTATATCACTACCCCATAATAGTTATCATTGATGCTTGTGATTGAAGTGCCCACCCAGTCATTAGATTGGACCATATTAATGGTCTGTGTTTTAAAGATTTGAATGCTAAGATTTATCAATTTTGTAGCATGAACCAGAGTAATGGTGAAATGAACAGCTTCATAGTAGAATAAAATTTGGAATTTATTTATATTTTATCATTCAATCAAATTCACTAGTGATTGTAGATGGAAAATTCAAGCTCTGTGTCTACACTTCAACCATTTTCCAATCAAGTAAGTCTACCTCATCACTCTCTTAATAAAAGTCGGTATTTAGTTTGTGCTTTATTTTTAATTAGTTTGGTAGAGCAAGTGACTATCAAAACCCTAGTGTATAAAAGTATCAAACTATAGCACCTAAGAAATCTGAGTCTACAAGTAAGAGCACTAAACCCTCTATTCCCAAGAAGTGGTCCCTTCAAAAATCATTGTTGGACATTTTTATAAATTTAGTTGACAAAGGGTATAAGAAACTATTCAAGGATGTAGCAGAGGGTTGTCAGGATGCTAGAGTCCCTATCTTAGGATGGAACCTTTTTTGTTATTTTTTTGAAAATCAAGATGGATAGAGACTAGTTGCAAACCCATAGAATTTGAATTTGGATAAATTTGTGGTGATAAAAGTATTCATTGATGTGGATTTTATCAAGATATTGGCATAGCACTATCATCTAGCCACAAAAATTGTCAGGTTACCAAATGGGTCACCATTAGTGGCTATGGACAAAAATGCAATCATTAATTGCTTTATGCTCAACAAGCAAGCCCTCACAGAAGTTGACTTGAAGAAGAGTGAACAAGAATATACTAGTCTAATAAATACACATAGGAGTGATGAGTTACCCATTTACATGAGGAAAGGGGCCAACAATAGAAGGATTTCAATCCCAACCACTACAGTTGAGCCTTTTCCAGTTGGTGACTTTGTTGTGTATTTTAAAAGGACATATTTTTATTTGTGTCAAGTGCTAGGAATTGATACCCAAGATAGAATGCCAGTTGGCATGATGATGATGGCCATGAGAATACATAACCTAGAGGTTAATGTTGAGTATGATTTTGCATCATTTATTGAGAAGAAATTGCATGATGAATTTTTACAAATAAGGGAGAACAAGACACCTATGGAGTTCAAATATTATTCTTTGTTGTGTCATTTAATTTTGTATCAGAACAAAAGGAATTATTCCAACAAGATAGACTTGAGCACGATTGATCAAAAGGGATAGAGATTGCCTACACAGTGCTGGTGTTACAAATGGGACACTCATTGTCAAAATTGTAACTATGTTGTGTTCCATGATAATTTCTCAGTCATAATAATGAATTCCCTTGGTATCCTTTTTCCTAGATTGACATAAGAGGTCAAAGAAATGTTGAGGCCTCTTGCTCATAGGCAAGAATAGGGTCACAAAAATAGATTTAGTGATTGGTATATCTTTCCTGACCATACTATAATTAGAGTATATGGGTATATCAGCCACCCCATGTGTTGTCAAAATTTGTGCAAAATAGAATTGCTTTTCTTGAATTCATGTGATAGATGCTTTAGATGGACAAAGATGTGATAAAAAACAAAAGAAAGGCACATGTATTCTAGATTCCACTATGTTTAGTGAATGGTACGTTGGTGCAGATACCTTGAGGAGTTGCAAGCCTATTTGAAGGCTAAATATTCTTTGAAATTAGGGATAGAAAGGGTTTGTGATTCAAAGGGTCACATGAACTTTGTTAGACAATTCATCCTTACTAGGATGGGGATATCCCATCAAATCAATTTTTATGAGGATGTGATCAAAAATTGTGTCACTTTTGAAGAGATATATAATAGTAAATTTTGAAGAAGATTGAGGATGACAAAAGAAAAAAAACCCTAATTTTTTAGGATTTTTTGTTGAAGAGAAGGACCCTTTGAAAAGAATAGATTTGATAATTGATAATTTTGAAAAAATGTATGGCAAGTCTAAGAAGTAGCCTACAAAGGCTACCAACCTCCCTATAAAAAAGCCAACAGGACTTGTGATTCAAGAACCTGGGCTAAATGCAATGCCAGTGCAAGATCCAGTTGTTCTTAATTCACCACCTACCAAAAGGCAAAAGACTGATGGTGTTTCTCCACTAGTTCCATATGAAATGACTGAAGGAGTTGGTGACTCTGAGGAGGTGGCCAATATTTTGAGTCATATGGGAGAGGAAGAGGAAGTTGATCAACAATTTTTTGGTCAAGAAATAGAAGCACACAAACCAGAAGAAGGAATGGATGAATAGGCACAAGGTGAGCCTGAGCTACAATAAAATGAAAGGGTTGTGGCTTCTATGAGGTTCAGCAAGGATGATGATTTCATCAATACCCCAGAATTCAAAGATTTTTGGCTCAAAATGAAGATAAAAGAAGTTGAAGAAAAGGTGGAAATAAATAAAATGGGTGTTGATGAATCTCAACATGATCAGATTGTGACATAGACTTTCAAGGATTTAAAAATTGATGAAATAAATGTTAACCCTGATGAGGCTAGACAAATGGTTTTGAAGAGTAATATATAGATTTGATAATTGATAATTTTGAAAAAATATATGGCAAGTCTAAGAAGTAGCCTACAAAGGCTACCAACCTCCCTATAAAAAAGCCAATATGACTTGTGATTCAAGAACCTGGGCTAAATGCAATGCCAGTGCAAGATCCAGTTGTTCTTAATTCACCACCTGCCAAAAGGCAAAAGACTGATGGTGTTTCTCCACTGGTTCCATATGAAATGACTGAAGGAGTTGGTGACTCTGAGGAGGTGGCCAGTATTTTGAGTCATATGGGAGAGGAAGAGGAAGTTGATCAACAATTTTTTGGTCAAGAAATAGAAGCACACAAACCAGAAGCAAGAATGGATGAATAGGCACAAGGTGAGCCTGAGCTACAAGAAAATGAAAGGGTTGTGGCTTCTATGAGGTTCATCAAGGATGATGATTTCATCAATACCCCAGAATTCAAAGATTTTTGGCTCAAAATGAAGATAAAAGAATTTGAAGAAAAGGTGGAAATAAATAAAATGGGTGTTGATGAATCTCAATATGATCAGATTGTGACATAGACTTTCAAGGATTCAAAAATTGATGAAATAAATGTCAACCTTGATGAGGCTAGACAAATGGTTTTGAAGAGTAATATGTTGATCATCCCTAGCCTTGAATTGAAGAAAATGTTTTTGTTGGACCAAGTGAGAAATCAAGATGACCCCATGATGGTTTCTAAGTTTGATTATGAGGATGGTGTCAGTGGTTGTGGGTTTAACCCAAAGACAAAGACTTTAGCAATATGGGCCACACAAAATAACACCAACAAGACAAGATTGCTTAATGTAGTCCAAGATTTGAGGGGAATAGTTGTGTTGAAAACATTTCAAGATACTTCAATGCTTGAAGTTGCCACCCTTATTGTGCACTTTGCAATGTTCACACAAGCTGCTATCAAGAAAATGGAGCAAAGATTGCTCGATTATGAAAAAAATCAAATTGAAATGAATGATGAAGTAAATAGGTTATATTTGGAAAATGTCAAACTAAATTAGTAGTTGAAGGGTGTTGATTCTCAAAGCCAAGTTGATCAGTTGAATGCATTGAAGTTGAAGTTGGAGAAAGAAATTGAAGATTTGAAAAAGAAAAATGAGAAGACAAAGGATGAGGCCAAATTGAAAATCCTTGAGGTATTTGAGAAGATTTTGGAATACAGAGTAAAATTGGCTATTGACAAGTTGGGAGATGTGCATGAATGCTATTCTTCCTTGTAGGTCAATATTTATATTTTGGATCCAATATAAAATAAATGGCGACCTACACACCATACATTGCTAACATTGTACAAAGTTATACAAAGAGATCTAGGTGCTCCGGCCTCACTCAAGACAATAGAAAAGATAATGAAAATGATCTTGGATGAATTTCATTATGTGAATGGTGAGAGCTAAAAAATGCAGGAAAAGATTAATTATTTTTCTACCTTAAAATACCAATTTATTCCTTCCATTTTGATAGAGGATAAAAATATCAAAGGTTTTGATGCATGAAAAAGTGAATATGGTCAAATAGTTTCTCAAGTCATTGATTTCTTGAGAAAAGATCAAAACATAAATATTCTCAGTTTCAATGTCATTTTGGATAGAGTAATTGCTCTTGATGATGGACATGTAAAGTTAATCATTGATGTCAAAGTGTTTTGGAAAAAATATGTAAATATCACTAGGCCAACCTACTCTAGATCCAAGAATATAAATGGCCTAATGATTTCATAGTGTACCAATGGGAGAATCAGTATTTGACAAGTGAAGAATAAGCAGGCCAAGTATGCAGATGAGTAATGAGCATCAAGTTGGCACCAATAAATCTTGGACATCCTCTTATTTTGTCTTTTTCTTTATTTTTATGCTTTTCAATATGTATTCAAAATATATTTTGTGGCCTTTTTAAGACTTTTCAAAAAGTATATGTTGTAATAGGTTATATTAAGGGGTGGGTATATAAAAAGTCATCTTTTGGAATGTGAAAGGTCTAAAGATTGTAGCTTCCTTCACCCCTATAAGAAGGAAATAAAGACCTTGGGAAAGCTCTCTAGGAATTTGATTTTGGAAAAATACATTGTAAGGCCTGCTCTTCAAAGATATATCAATAAAAGCAAACCACATTTCTCTAGTTCCATATATCTAGTTCTCAATTGCTTGTTGAATATTCATGTTATACTTTATCTAGTTGTCTCCATTTTTGTTTCTCCTTGTTATTTGAATTAAGATATCAAGTATATGTTTAGTTATTCAAAAGACATTTGTTATTTTTGGGTGGTTTATCTAATTGGGTTTCCTAAAGTAGGGATTAAATTTCATTGAATAGATCATTGTAACTTGGAGGATTCAATTTGGATAATTAAGAAGAGCCAGGTAATAATAATCTTGCATGTCTGTGCCAGTCATAGACAATCCCATGCCAAGTAATTTGAGTTGTGGCTAGATAGAAAGCATAAATCTTTCTGTGAATAGACTCCATTACCTAATTGTTGAGAAAAGAACCAATCAATTATTTTCCACAATCATTTCCTTGTATCATATTCAAAAATTCCAATTTTAATTTTTTGTTGTGTAGGAGTAGGAGTAATAGTAGAATAGAAATTTAAAAAAAAAATCTAATTCAAACCATATGCCAGTTTGGATTAGGGTTAATTGGATGATTCAATTGAAAAAATTACATAAATCCCTTAATCTACTCTGAAGTCACCTACAAATTTGAGGAACAATTAATCATTGGTAAATATAAGGTAACACCCACCTGGGCAAAGCATAGCCTAAAGTGTAGAGAATCTTGACCACTTGGGTTGATTCTGTAAGTTGGCCAAATTGGTTACATAACCTAATCATAAAGCTTTGCATCCTTTTATGGTTTTGCATACTATAAATTTGAGAACCAACAAAAGGCTTTGGAAATTTTAATAAAGGCAACTCACATAGATCCACATGATGCCCATGCATTTATCAAGATGGATGAGTTATTAATATCATCAAACCCTAGTGCAGCCTTAGATTCTCTTAAGACACCAAAGTCTCTTCTAAAGAAGAGCAGAGAATAAGTATCCATTGAATTGTTAAACAACATTGGGGTTCTTCATTTTGAGCGTGATGAACTAGAGTTGGCTTAACAAACTTTTATGGAGGTATGAGGAAATGATGTTCTGCATCTAGATAAATCTTTGTGGTCAGTTTTGTGCATTTTTTATTTGTAGGATCCTCATAGTTAGTGAAAAGGTAGTGTTCATGAAGGAATTGAAAAGATGTGTAGAGCCTTTGAATTATACCCATACTTTGCAATGGCATTGAATCATTTAGCAAACCATTTTTTCTTCACAGGGTAAAATTTTCTTATGGAATAGTTGACTGAGATAGCTCTTGTTTCAACTAACCACTCTCTCATGAAATATCATTCATATTAAAATCTTGCACGATCTTATCATAGTAAAGGTGATTATGACACCACTGGCAGCTAATACATGGCATCAGTCAAGGAAAGCCAGAGGCCACATGATTTTGTGGATAGGTTTAATTGAAGCTGAGAGATCTTAAGAGTTCTCTCTCAAATTTTGAAAAGGTTCTAGAGGTCCACCCTAATAACTATTAGAGCTTAAAAGCTATAGGCCATATATATGCTCAACAAGGGTAGGCAGAGAATGCTTTAAGATTTTTAAGAAAGACAACTCACATAGATCCACTTTATGCCCATGTATTTATCAATATGGGTGAGTTATTAATATCGTCAGACCCTAGTGCAGCCTTAGATTCTCTTAAGATAGCAAAGTCTCTTCTGAAGAAGAGCAGAGAAGAAATACCCATTGAATTGTTAAACAACATCGGGGTTCTTCATGTTGAGTGTGATGAACTAGAGTTAGCTCAACAAACTTTATGGAGGCATTAAGAAATGACATTTGGGTTGAATTCACAAATAAAAGCCCTAATGCCAATTCCATAGTTTTTTTTGTGCATTTTAAGGATATGGAATTCTCTCAACGACTAGAATAAGGTGGCGTTTCACTTGAGTTACAAGTTTAATTCCCATATTATCAAAAATGCATAGAGGAAACTAATGAAAAAATAGTCCCCTAAACCCTAAACAACCCATATGGTTCTGTTACTCAATTGCCTATATAACTATTGAAAGTTGCCAATCAGAAAGCTATAGATTTTGTGTTTAATGTAATGAGGGTTTTAAATTACCTCTAAATTCACTACAGAGGGCATCCCTAAATCTGAATTCATTGTAGAAGGCCTCGCTGACTTTAAATTCTTTGCAGTAAACTCTGAATTCCTTACCTACATTTTCAAAAGTCTCCATGTCCTCTCCAAACAAGCTTTATCACTCATGCATGTAGCTGCTATAACCCAAAATGCCTTAGTGTCAAGCTAATTACCAACTAACAAAATGAGGAAATATTTAATGAATAATAAATTGCATGTAATACACTCATATCATAAATATCTTTTTAAAATTTCATCTAATTTGTATTTACATGAGGAACCATTTAGTCATTTTTATTTGTATGACTAAATAATTTTTTAGTTGATGACCAAATTAGTCATTTATTTAATCATTTATAGCTGAGTTGTAAAAAATTAGTGGAATTTAGACATTTTTAGTTGTTGTGACTAAAAGTAGTCATTTATTTGCCAAATTCTACTAGTGACCTATATTTGGTTTTTTTTGAAGTTGTTCTCCGAAACTATGGATTTAGCCACTACTTGCCAAATCAATTTTGGTTTTTGCTAATGGTTTCTAGATTAGACATTCAAAATTCCTGCTAGAGTTGCCTTTCAGTCCCACTTACATTGTAAACATAGTAAGTTATATTCTTTTCTTTTAATCAGTCAAGAACAAAACACCGCCACCTCTCCCTTAGCTTAGTGCCACCACCATTCTTTCCTTCTTAACTCATCCTAGGAGCAGCACCGTCACCATCATCTTATCTTAGCTACTTAAGTGGAACTGCGTCTCTTTTTAGTCAAGAATTTTCTTTGGACTCACATTTCCACCAGACTACCAAAAGCGTTTACCTTCATGATTGGTAGAATGCATATGTATAAATGTATATATACTATGGCCGTGATTTCTTTTTTGGGGGGAAGTGAGTCACTTCACACCTTTTTCATGTGTTTTACAATTTTATCATAAAATTAACATCTTGAATTCCATATTGATTTCATATGTTGGCCGGTACATATTGACTTTATGTTATTGTGGATGATGGGAAGGTTATATATATAAACAAATCTATATATAGTTGGTTAATAATCTTGTTTTATTAGGAATGTATTTTAATATAATCAAAAATTATATTTATTTGGTTAGATAATCTTGTTTATATTTGAAGTATAAATATATAATGAATATAGACAGATAGTAATTTGGTAAAAAAATAAGAAATAATGTAATTTATATAATATTAGATAATATATTATATTTCTTATTATGTAATCAAAAATTACATAATGAATATTTAACTAATAAATTCTTACCAATCTACAAAATTATAATAGGGAATTTCCTCTTAAAAATATATCATAAATGAAAATTATTGAGATAGATATAAATCAATTGCTTTGTGACATCCTAGTTGGTTGTCGGCATTATTTTAAACCTCGTAAGTAAATTGTCCAGGGGTAAGGGAAATTATATCATTTATTAATATTTGGGGGTTTTTATTTTTATATGAAATGAAAACATTATAAGGTTTATGAATAAATTAACAGATCATGGTGTGACATTACGTATTTTTGTTATTTTAGAAAATGAACAATTAAGCCTTTCATAAATTTTATTGGTTTTAGGAGAAATCAAATTTAACTAATCTAGGAAATGTCAAAAAGATATTCATTTCTTAAATGTACTTCTGTAGAAATAATGGATTTATGCTTGAATTATTTGTTATAGATAAGTTAATAAAGATTTTTGATGTCATGTTTGGATTGGCATGGTTTTGTAAATGTATGCTTAATTATATTAGATATTGCATGTATGTGATCATGATCCTTAGATTAGTTACCTGGACAGTGAGCTTATGCTTTGGATTATTTATTTGATGTGTAAATTATGGGGTCGCATTAATGATACAACCAAGGAATGAGATGGTTTCTCAAGCTTGGATGGGTATGGATAACCCGATCAAGTGATGTGTTATGAATTTGACTAATTTGGATGACGAATGTTATTTAAAAACTTGAGCCAAAGTAATGTTAGATTAACATTGTTGATTCAAAAGTATGACTTACATATTGTGTGATATCATAGTTGAATCATATTTTCTTTATTATACACATTATGTAGTAGAATATTACAAGACATGTGTGTACTAGCATATAAAGCAATATTGATTGATATTTGATATTGCATGCATGATGTTAAAGTCCCTTGATACACATACTCGAATGGTATGGTTATGAAAGGACTCTTGAATCAAGAATTATGACATACTTATTCTATGGATATATAACCCATCTATATGTGTATATTATCCCTGAAAAGATAATATTATGTTTTGGATTTACTTAGCGGTATACAAACTATTGGATACCTTTTTGTATGTAGTTAAAACTCATAGTGTGGCAGTATAGGAGGACATGAGAATGATGTTAGACATCAAGAGTCCTATATTTTTCATATTTGATGTAAGTGCTAGGGTTGAAAAGATCATCGAGTCTTCTATCTATAATAAAGGAATGTATTTATACCTTCAATAGTTTGTAGAACTACATCTAGCCCTAATTCTGTGCATGTAGGAGACATTATAGATATGTATGGCAGTTCAAGGAGTGAGTGCAAGCATAAGAAACTAACCTCGATAGGTATTCCTTAGTGTGACATCTATTATAAACGCTAGTGAAAACAAATATCCTTTTTGTAGCTTAGTACTGTTATGTAAACTTGTTGGTAGGATCACGTCTATCACACCCTATAAGGATGAAAACTTGTATGCAGTATATTTCTTGAGAAAGTTAACTGTACAAGTGTCTAGACATATCTATAATAGAATAGTGCATCATGAGGTGTACTAATATATTATGTTCTCTTCAGATTGTTATTTAAGGTATACTCAAATAGTATAATCCTGACTTGTTTTATTATTATGGTTATGTGTTAGATTGTTGTTGGTGTTGATTCGAATGCTCAAACATAAATAACTATGACAGTATGAGATGTCATGGAGTTTTATAGTATGAAAAGTACCTAGGTGTTACATACTATATTCATTATATCTTGACCCATACCTAAATAAATAGATATGTTATGGTTGTTAATGTTTAGGTAGAGTGATCATGAACTATGATAGTATGGGATATCATAGGATAATTCAGTTTAGATGTATATACTTGGGTGGTACATATTATCACTGTATATTAGAATCTTACCTAATTTGATTGTTCCAATGATTTTTTTTGATTATTACTTGAGCAATATATTCATATTAGTTAGTTAGACAAATTATATGCGTGCATACAATCTTGAGAGTATAAATGAATGATAGGTTCGACTGTTATATACTATATGACTTGCTTTGTTTTGTATACTTAGCTTATTCATGTGCCTAGCATGTCATTCTCTATGGATCTAAGAATGCAGATTCCTTCATCATTACTATTATCTAGTTTTTATGTGAGTGATAGGTAAGCACACAACCTTGGATAGTAAGGTGTTATATTTGAGTGTGTCACTTAGCTACGAGATTGTAGACCTAAGATTTAGAATCTCATTTGAGTCACAAGTAGTTTGTTCCCTATTTGGCTTAGAGTGTTAACCCCTTCGGTGGTGACATCTCATGGAGGAGACCATCACATTTGAAAGGAGAACTACATTAGACCCTGATTCTAATGAGTGGGTATGTAGGCTACCCAAGATTATGGTGAGGGCTTCAGGTCTAGATCCTTAGGCTAAGTTAGGGTGGACTTGATTTTATATCAATCTATGTGACTAGTTGAATTAGTACCAGTACTTAGTATGGGAATTCAGATTGTGCTAATGTCCCTAGTGAGATAATAAACTTTTTGTATCATGCATTTTATTTTATTGCTTACAGTATTAGAATGATGAAGCTATATTTACTTGAAGTTGTTGATTATAAGACTAATTAAAGTATCCTAGCAACTGTGGTTGATTGAATTTTTAATTTTTAGTTTTTTTTTAAAATTATTGCATTTTTTTGAACAACTTTGCATGTTGTCTCAGCTTGTGTCCTTTGCCCATTTTTATCATACCATTAGGCATGTAGGATTTTATAGGGTTTTAACACATTAATTAATGCACTTGACACACTACCCTTTGGGCAAGCAGGCCCTATATTTATGTCTTCTTATGTTCTAATACATCTATCGATGTAGGAGTTAGAGTTAATGGTGCCTAAGAAAGCTTAGAAGTTTATTTTGAAAGTCTAAAACAAGGTAATTCTTCATGCCCCTTCTATTTTAGAGGTAAGTATTCATGTTGTTGATATTGAACAATGTTACAAGTGATATAAAAATTACTCTGTCATTACTTATTTTGTTGGATGTATCCCCTTGGAGGATTACCTCCATAACCATTAGAAGCCACTAGGTGTCCATGTCTCTGGAATTTTAAACCTTACCAAAGGTTTATTCTTGTTTACCTTTAAGGAGCCCTCTGAGACACAACTGATTCTTACAAATTCCAATGTTTTGTTCTTTCACAACTAGCTTATGATTTTATTTTCCTGGTCCCATGATTTTAAAGTTTCTAAAAAAATTGCCCTTCTTATCCCTATCTAGGTTGAGATTCCCAGTCTACTAGTTCACCTCTAGGATTGTATACCCCAAATCATCACTCCCATAGGATACATGTTATGATTGAACTAGATAAATGGTTCTCCCCTCGCCCAAACAAGTGATTTGTGTGGAGGTTAACCTCTCCAAAGAGCTAAAGGAGCTCATTAAAATTTAAGTTGGGGAGACCAGTGGTCACAAAAGGTTATTTATTTCAACCTTCCCAACACTTACTTTTGTTGTCAGGATTTAGACCACCGCATCAAGGATTATCCTCGTATGAGTCATCCCAAGCCTCTTTAGCCACCTCCTCAGACCAAAAATCCCAAACTGATAAACCAAGGTGATGTTTGGACCATATTAACCCCTAAATGGTCATTGAGCCCTAAGCCATAAAGCACACCCTAGTGATCAACTCAGAAAGATTCTCTTCTAGTTATCATTCCCTCTTAGGGAACTTCTTTGTTTCCCCTACCATCTTAGTTCCTTCCAACCCATTGAGCATTTTTATGGCCTCCCATAATCTCAGGTTGGTTATTGCTAAGGTTCTCTTAACCAATGGCTCATTATCTTACAGATCTCATATCCCACATCATAGGGATGTAGACTCTCCTTAGGAGGAGCATGATGCCAAATACTGCTTCATTATGATCATTGGAATTTCATGCCCTCACCAACATAATAGCTTTTCAGTGTTGGTGGATTTTGAGGATGAGCAAGGGGATATTTAAATGGATGATCCTTCCCTATGAATGTATAATCATGGAATGTTATGGGTCTTATAGAGTCTACCTATAAATACTTTGTGTGAGATGCTTATTAGTAGATTGGTTTTCTAGATATTCTATCTATTGGAAGTAAAATTATCTAGATTTCTCCTCTAGACATCCTTGAAAAGCATTTAGCCTAATGCCACCCAAATCACCACCTTGCATGAGGAAGGACATGGAAGCACTTGCATTTTAGTTACTCCTACGGTCTCCATTGACATCATTACCATAGGAGAGGACTTATCAAATAGAGTAGTCTAGATCATTATTAACATTGATGTCCATCCATTTGGCATTCTCAACATCTATGCTCCTAATGATGCCCTTGACCACTCCTTACTTTGGAGATATTTGGTAGACAAGCTACCTAATGCCACATGGCTACTGTGCACAGACTTTAATATGATTGAACACCCCAAAAATAAGGTTGGGCCCCTCCCTATGTATTAATGTGTTAGTGAACATGAGGCTTGGTATTATTTCAAAAATAAATGGGGGCTGGCAGACTGTCTCCTCCAATAGGAGACATTTAACTTCATGTCTTAGTTTAAATGGTTTAACTGCCAATCTGAGGATCACTACATGCTCAAATAGATAAACCACATTATGATGTCAGGGCAAAATATTCTTTCCTTTTCTAGCATTGATGGTTACCTTGTCAACATCCACTCAGATATTATTTTGTCAGACCACTCACCCATTTCATGCAAAGTGGAATGGACCTTAGGGTAGTATAATATGCCATGTAATTTTTTTATTCTCAATACTTCCATGATGAGTCACACTGGTACCATATGACTCATCCAATAGATATGGAACCTAGACTAGCAATACACATACACCACAAGTTAGATTGAGTCGTGGAATGAGGTTATCCTACGCACCACCTCCTTCCTCTGCCACCATGGAAAACATGTCACCCAAATTTGTAAGTGATTAAAAGAGACCACATTCAATGAGTTCAAATGGGTATCTATCTCCCTTGAGACTGATCTTTTTAATTTTTGGTTGTAGAGGTTGGTTCCCTCCCTAAAACACCACCTCCAGGTGGCAAATAGTCATGTAGCTAGAGGCACTTCCACTATCAGCTATACTAGATCAAAATTGGTGACAAAGCCTCCAAAAAATTATTCAAAGCACTGAAAGCCAAGAATCTCATGGGAAAATTAAGACCAATAAGTGGCACAATCCTATCCTACCTCCTAGTCTGATATCTCCTCAAAATTTCTTGAGCATTACAAGCTAGTTTTCCAAGCCTAACCTTTCACAACTAAATGGTCCCAATCTCTTCAAAATTATCTCAATGTGGTACCTTGCAAGCTAAAGCCAACTGAATAATGTATTTATGATGCCCCACTCACCTTGTAAGAGTTTATAGAGGCTTTGAACTGTATGAGTAATGATAAATCCCCTAGCCTCGATGTTTTCCCTTTCAAATTTTATAAAGCCACATGGGAGTTTACTGGTACTAACTTGTTTCAAGTCTATAAAGAAGCCTTGTGAAATAAGTCTCTTAGAACCATCATCAATCAAGGAAATATCAAATTCATTCCTAAATTTATAGATCTTGAGCTTCTTACCAATTGGAGGTTGATAACCCTGCTCAATGTCTCTTAGAAGATTCTTTCAAAAACCCTTCACAACCGTATTTGACTCATCCTACCTACCATTTTTAAACTAGAGCAAACATGATTTATTAGAGGGAGATATATTTTGGATAATATTAGTATGGTATGGGAGGGCATAGCTTGGATATGATCCTCTCTTTAGATAACTCTTATTATTAAATTAGACTCTGAAAAGGCTTATGACAATATTGAGTGGCATTTTATTTTTGTCATGCTCAAGGCTCTCAGCTTTGGTCCCTATTCATTTATGTAGTGCAGACTTTGATTCATGATGCCTTAGCCTGACTCAATATCAATGGGCATCAAATCATAAGGATCAAGCTCTAATTATCTATTTACCAAGGTTATCTCCTTAATCTAGCACTTTATGTTTTAGTTTCTAAAGCCTTGGGTCACCTCTTGGCTTCTAAGGCTTCTCAAGGGATCGTTCATGGCATTGTTTTTCGTGATCACACCTCTCATCTCATTAATGGCCACTTTGTAGATGAAACCTTCCTCATGCTTGAAGAGTAAGAGACCACTTTTAATGAATATATGTAAAGCCTAGACATATTATGTCTAACTTCTAGATCCAGCCTTCAATGGAGGAAAACCCAATGTTTTCATCAAAGCATGATGCTTATGCCTGAGTGGCTTATGGATTTTAATTGATAGTGGATTGCTCAGGGGAAATAATTTAGGTTTTTTGGAATCCCCTTTGATTTTGATAGCTCATCGGCTAAGCTTTGGAAATATGTCCTAAATAGGATTGAAAAGAAGATTATGTGTTGGATCACCAAGCCCCTATCTCTAACAGGCAAGTCTCGTGTTTGCACCAAGATCTTGGCTTCCACACATGTTTATATTCCTCCTATTGGGCCCCCTCCAAAGCCTCTTATGATATTATAGTCAAAGTTCTCAAAGATTTCCTCTGAGCCAATCTAACCAGGCTTGGGGATTTCATCAGGTGTCTTGAGACATTTGATTCCTCCCTCATGATATAGGTGGCATGGGCATCATTGAAACCTATCCACAAAGTATGGCCTTGTGTACTAAGTGGGTTGTTTGGTATATTGATGGCAATTAGTCTTGAAAATGTTTTCTTTGACATTGTATCTCTTCGGACTCTCCCTATGGTAATACTATTTTACATAATATTGGCTTTCAATCCCTCCTCATCACTATTGTGCATGTTAAGGTTATTGGCTCCTTTGTAGTCAAAAGTATATGGAAGGATTCTGAAGTAGTCAAACCTCACTTGAAGTGGGTAAGGGATGGTTTTCACATAGGGTTATCTTTTAATGGCCATAGCTTATAGTGGTCTCCTATTATCACTAATTCTTCCATTCCCCTGGTTGAATTACCTAGTATTAAAGCTCTATAATTATTTTGCAAAGGGATTCACACTATCCATAATTTGGTTACCTCCAAAGACTGGATCCCCTGGCCTGATTTAAAGAGCAAGTTTTAATTAAATAATGTGGACTTACCTTCCATCCTTCACATTCAATAATTACTCCCTAATGTTATGCTACGTAAGATTGGCTTACATCCTCTTAGGTCTAGGTGGTAAGACTTGAGGTGGAAATATGATACACACTTTAAAATCAAGTCTCCAAGGATTCTTTATCAGGTGGTGATTTTGTTCTCTCCATCTCTCAACAAGTTCAACAAGTATTGGGGTTTTCAGTACTTTCCCAGAACTTAGGTTGCCCATCTAAATCATGTATATCACCCTGATCTGGAGCCTAAGATGGCTCAATTATTATGGTGTTTAATTTATAATGATTCCCCCTCATTTAGAGGTTGTTTCACCTCTGCATTCCCCATCCTTTTTATTTAAATTTCAAGTGACCAAAATATTTTAAACATATATTTTGGTTTTGTCCTAAAGCTCAATTTACTTGGTGATGGATTCATTTATTATTCTTACCTTATCATCTTAAGCCTTTATCTTAGCATTAGGTGATTTTTAGGTATTTTTCTAATTGGCCAGCCTCTATTGCCTTTCTCTAGCATTTATTTCATGCTATCATCTTCTTTCAACTTTAGAAATGTTAAATGTGGAGTTTGTTTCACCCCTAAGGTTAAAATAAAGTTAATAGGGCAATTTTAACATGTATTTATTTAATTTTATAAATGTGGGGTGAATTTGTTAGTGTGATAATAACTTCCAACATTTATGGCATGATTTATGGAGAAATAAGTGTGATTTAAAGAGGTTGAGAGAATCAGGGGATTATATTTTATCCAGTTGGTTAAAACCTCCCTTATTTTGTGTCATTTTGGTGGGGATATGACTTATCACCAAGGTATGGCATTTTTTAAAAAAAGAGTATAAATAAGGGTGAGGGGAAACACATTGTAATTGTGTTTTTCATCTCAATTTGAGCTCTATTTTCTCTCTATGGTCAGTGTGATCAGTTTTGAGGTGTAGCTTTGCATCTCAAAAATTTTGGTGTGAATTTAGGCTAGAGAAAATTATCTTTGTGATAAGTTTTCTTGTTTAGAGTTATCTTAATCTTGTTTATAATATTATTGAGATCCTCTTGGTGGACATAACCCACATTGGGTAAACCACATTATATTGGTGTTATGTGTGTGTTTGCTTAGATCTAAATATTTCTTTCATATGTCTCTACTACTGTGACTCTGACAAATGATTTATGTGTTGCATATTATTGCACAATTAATTAATTTTAATCACTTATTCATAACAAATGGTATGAGATATAGCTTTAGTGTTTTTTCTAAAGTGGTGAATTATAGGGAAAGATATTAGCTTGAGTAGGAGTTATGGCAGATAATGGTAGATCTAGAGTAGAAAAATTCAATGGGCAGAATTTTAGATTGTGAAAGATGCAGATGGAATATTACTTGTTTTAGAAGGATCTTCATCTCCCTTTGATGGGGAAAATAAGCCAACCTTCAGGTATGAATTAGGCAGATTGGAATTTACTTGATAGGAAAGCATTGGGAGCCATATGGTTGTGCCTTGCATCTTCGATTGCCTTCAATATTTTAGAGGAGATGACCACATTTTGTCTAATTAATAAATTAGAGGAGTTATATGAAAAACCCTCTACCTTTAATAAAATATTTTTGATGAAAAGTTTATTTAATATGAAAATGTCTAAAAATGGTTATGTAGCTGATCATTCGAATGATTGTAATATGGTTGTGAGTATGCTAACTTCTGTTGGTATTAAATTTGAAGATGAAGTTAATGATTTATTGATTTTGTGCTTCTTACTTGATAATTGGGATAGCCTAGTTATGGCTGTGAGTAATGCCATCCCTGTTAAGGGAAGATTAAAGTTTAAGGATGTTATAGGTGTGATTTTTAGTGAGGAAATGTGAAGGAAGAGAATCAGGGAATCATCTTCAGGGAATGCTTTGATGGTGGAGAATATTGGGAGATGAAAGGATAGAAGCAAAGGAAACCATGGAAAGTCAAAGGGTCGAGGAAGATTTAAATATAGAACTAAGATGGTGTGTTGGCACTGTGGGAAAAGTGGACACACAAAGAAGGAATGTTGGAACTTCAAGACAAGAAGACCAAACATGAGGAGACCAAGGAGGTAAATATGACAATAGGTAATTTTAGTAAAGATTCTTTAATTATTTACTTGGATAATGTTTTTGAATCTTGGGTATTAGATTTAGGGGCTCCTTTCATGCCACCCCATATAGGCATCATTTTACTGATTATGTTCAAGGAGATTTTGGACATGTTTATCTTGGTGATGATGAACCATGCAGTATAGTAGGGAAAGGTTATGTTTAGATGAATATGTAAAATGAGAACACATGGCTACTAAAAGATGTCAGACATGTCCCACAACTAAGGTATAATTTAATATTCTTAGGGCAATTGGATAGTGAAGGTTGTTTGGTGATGTTTTTAATAGACTTTTGGAAAGTTGCCAAGGGTACTCTTTTGGTTGCAAGAGGTAAGAAAGCTGGTACTATGTATTTGAATAGTAGTGCTAATCATTGTAATTTAGTTACTACAAATGGAGATGCAACTTTGTGGCACTATAGGCTCAGTCATATGAGTTAAAAGGGCATGGAAATATTGAAAGATAAGTTGCCCAGATTGAAACAAGTTGATTTAGACTTCTATGATGATTATGTGTATGGGAATCAGAAATGAGTTAAGTTCCTGAGGGTTAGACCTATAAATAAGGAGAATAAGTTGGAGTTGGTTTACTTGGATATATGGGGGCCAGCTCAGGTATCTTCTATTGGTGGTTCAAATTATTATGTTACATTTATTGATGATGCAACTTGAAAAGTTTGGGTTTATTACATTAAGAAGAAATCTGATGTGTTTGAAACATTCAAAATGAAAAGATTTAGTTGAGAATGAAATAGGTCTTAAGTTGAAATGTCTTAGGTAGAATAATGGAGGTGAGTATTGTAGCAAATAATTTTATGATTATTATTCACAAAATGGAATTTGTAGGCAAAAGATGGTTCCAGGGACACCATAGGAGAATGGAGTGTAAGAGAGGAGGAACAGGGAAATCATGGAGTGTGTTATGAGCATGAGGTTGCATACAGGGCTGACCCTAATAATTTAAGTAGAAGTAGTTAGCACAGTGGTATATATGATTAACAGAGGACCTTCAGTGCCTTTAGATGAAGGCATACTTGAGGAAGATTGGTCTGGTAAGAAAGTTAATTATTCTTTTCTTAGGGTCTTTGGATGTGAGGCATTGGTTCATGTTCCCAAGAAGGATAGGACCAAGTTAGAGGCTAAGTCTGAGAGATGCACTTTTATTGGTTATGGTGAGGATGACTTTGGTTTTTGAGTTTGGAGTCTTAGAGACAAGAAAATATTTTGGTCTAGGGATGTTGTCTTTAAAAAAAATTAATGTATAAGGATCAATTGCAGGAACCTGAATAAAAAGAGTACACATTGTTGGATGATATTATGAATGGTAAAGTGTCCAAGGAGACAATTCAAGAATCTCCTACATAGGAACCCCAAACTCCTAAAATAATAAGGTCTCTTAGGGCAAGAAAATATCTTGAACATTTTCCCCATCTTTGAGTTATTTGTTACTTATTGATAGTGGAGAACCAAAATGTTTTGAGGAAGCAATTCAGACGAATTCTAGGAAGAAGTGGGAGAAAGCCATGGAAGAATAACATAGTTCTCTCTTGGAGAACTAGATATTTGTGGGATTTGGTAAAGCTACCCAAGGGCAAGAGAGCATTATAAAACAAGTGGGTATACAAAATCAAAGAAGAGGATGGAGGAAAGAAAAGGTACAAGTCTCATTTTGTGGTCAAGGGGTTTGCATAGAAAAAAGGTATTGATTTTGTTGAGATTTTTTCTCCTATTGTTAAAATGAATTTTATTAGAATTGTGCTTGGTATAGTTGCAGTAGAGGATTTGCATTTAGAAAAATTAGATGTGAAGACTACATTCCTTCATGGTGATTTGGAAGAGGAATTATATATGGAACAACCACAGGGTTATGGGGTCAAAAGAAAGGAGAAATTGGTGCGTAAACTAAAGAAGAGCTTGTATGGCCTGAAACAAACTCCACGACAATGGTTTAAGAAGTTTGATAGTTTTATGTTGGAACAGGGTTACTTTAGGTATCATTCTAACCATTGTGTGTATGTCAATAGATTTGAGGATAGTAATTATATTATCCTATGCTTGTATCTAGATGACATGTTGGTTGCAGGAAAGAACATGAAACAAATTCAAGTACTCAAGAAGCAGCTTGGTGATTCTTTTTCTATGAAGGATTTGGGTGCAACGAAGCAAATCCTTGGTATGTGGATAACTCAGGACAAGAAAGAGAAAAAGTTGATCTTATCTCAGGAAGAGTATGTGAAGAAAGTTTTGGAGAGGTTTGGTATGCAGGATGCTAAGCCAATTGGGACTCCTTTGGTAGGCCATTTCAAATTATCAAAGGAGCAGTGTCCCAAGACAAAAAAAGAAAAGCTAAATATGTCCAAGGTACCTTACTAATTGGTAGTTGGCAGCCTAATGTATGCTATGGTTTGTACTAGGATAGATATTTCCCATGTAGTGGGAGTAGTAAGTAGGTACATGATTAGTCCCGATTATGAACACTGGCAAGCAGTAAAATGGATTCTTCAATATTTGAGAGGAACCATGGGTATAACATTATGTTTTAGTGGATAAGAAACCACTTTGCATGGTTATGTGGACTTGAATATGGATGGGGATGTTGATAGCAGGAGTACAATAGGTTATGCATTTACTATTGGGAATACAACAGTTAGTTGGATTTCTTGGATACAAAAGATTTTGGCTTTATCAACCATAGAGGCTGAGTATGTTGCTTCTATAGAGGCTATCAAGGAGATGATTTGGTTACAATAGTTACTAAATGTTTTGGGGTATAAGTAGGAAGTTGGGGAGCTACATAGTGATATTCAGAGTGCTATACATTTAGCCAAGAACTCTATTTTCCAATCAAGGCTAAAGCACATATAGTTGCAGTATCATTTCATCAGGACAGCTTTGGAAGAAAGCATGGTAAAGCTAGAGAAGATACATATGAGCCAAAATCCTATGGATATGTTGACCAAGGTAGTCACATTTGAGAAGTTGAGGTTAAGTTCAACTTTGATTGGTCTATGTGAATATCATGGAAGTGTGTTAAATTTTGTTCAGGGGGAAACAATCTCCAAGTGGGAGATTGTTAAATGTGGAGTCTGTTTCACCCCTAAGGTTAAAATAAAGTTAAGGTGGAAATTTTAACATGTATTTATTTAATTTTAAAAATGTGGGGTGAATTTTTTAGTTTCATAATCACTTCCCACATTTTTGGCATGATTTATGGAGAAATAAGTGTGATTTAAAGAGGTTGAGAGAATCAGGGGATTGTATTTTATCCAGCTGGTTAAAAACCTTCCTTATTTTGAGTCATTTTGGTGTGGATATGGCTTATCACCAAGGTATGGCATTTTTTTTAAAAGAGTATAAATAAGAGTGAGGGGAAACACATTGTAATTGTGTTTTGCATCTTAGTTTGAGCTTTGCTTTCTCTCTGTGGTCAGTGTGATCAATTTGGAGGTGTAGCTTTGTATCTCAAAAAATTTGGTGTGAATTCGAGCTAGAAAAAATTATCTATGTGAGAAGTTTTCTTGTTGAGAGCTATTTTACTCTTGTTTATAATATTATTGAGATCCTCTTGGTGGATGTAGCCCACATTGGGTGAACCATGTTATAGTGGTGTTATGTGTGTATTTGCTTAGATCTAAATTTTTCTTTCACATGCCTCTGTTGTTGTGATTCTGAGGAATGATTTATGTGTTGCATATTATTGCATAATTAATTAATTTTAATTACTTATTCCTAATGATAAATCTAAAAATAATGCTATTTTTAATCATGAGGCCTATATAATTTCATTTTTTTAATGAAAAAGTTGATGTTATTGCATTAGTTTACTTGCAAATTCAAGCACTAGTTCAGAAGATGGTGTTGGACCTCTACCACTTGCAGGAGATCTTTGACCACAGGGGGAGTGCCCTTTGCATTATGAATAGAGTTTTTCTAGACAACCTACGTTGCGGTCCACCACCACCTCATCCCAAGAGGCATAGAAGTAGAAGTTGGTCTTGAAGTAGGGTCCACTTTTTGCCTCACCCTCCCCCAAGGTATGGTTTGAGTTCTCATGAAAGGTCTAATTCTTGTGCTTCACAATGGTCTCTGATGAGCATTTTTTTCCTATACATCCCACTGATGGTTGGCATATCACTATTCATGATGACCCCCTAGATGGATCAAATGCTTTAAAGATTCTTGATGTGGAACCTCATGCTTAGTTAGTGTTTCCTAAGGATGACCATCTGCCTTCACCTCCTAGGGTGGTGGCATGTACTTAATTTTCTAAATGTTGGTTATGTGTATTTGTTTTCATCATACTTTGACTAGATATTTTTGATGTTATGAGCCTATTTTGTCCTCTGACATAATGTTTGAGTCATGATTTATCTGGTTACATTACTTTTCAACCTTCTGTAATTATATTTTTTATTTAATATTATGTGAAGTGTTCCAATAGTAATAATATACAAGCTAAATGTGGGTGGGAGTTCATTAGTTAAATTATTTTAAAGTTTAAAGTTTTTTTCTTCTTTTTTTTCTTTAAAAAAATATGAAAGTATGTTATTATATATTATTAGTTTAAAATATAATTATATGTCAATTAAAAATGTGGGTGAAAAAGATATCACACCTAACCCAAAAAAATGATAGTATCAAATTTGATAAGAATTCTAAATAACTATTAAAAAATACATTAAATAATATAAATTATGTTTATATATAAAGGTAAGAAATATTTTCCATGCACCTATACTTATACAATGTAAAATATTGAATGAAGCAAAGGCTTTATATAACACTCTTTATGTAAGAGGAGAAAAAAGACCCCTACTAAATATAAATTGCACTTCCAAATCTGAGGGGGTATAGTTTAAGGAATACAATATGTCCTTAAATCTAATAACATAGTATGAAACGGACACATGTCATGTTGTGTTAATCTTATAAATGTTCCAATGGTAACTTTAATAAGGTAAATCAATGAAACTTAGGTAAGAACACATCTTCGAGTTTTTATAATGTTGACAAGGAACCATTTAGGAAGCTATAAAACCAATGTAGATCCTCTTAAGCTAACGTTTATGGAAGGCCTTCAATATCATGCATCCATCCTTAGCCTTGTTTAACCCTAAATTAGATGTGGATCCCACTATGGGTAGATAGGGTTAATAATATATAAATGAATAAGCACAAGGTTGATAAATAGATCTATAACATGGCAATTAATTTTAAAACTCAGATAGAACATATATTAAATTTATTATGTTGAGATATGCTAAAAATGGAAAGTACCACTATGATATATATTACAATAATAAAGAAATTAAGATACTTAACTGGTTACAATACTAATATAGATCTCGATTTGAAACAAGAAGGAAGTAGACTATAAAAATGTTATGGAACAGTCATCAAATTTTGTATTAAGTTCCTTTGTAATTGCAGACACTTATGTCAGTGTGGGATGGTTGCACTGATGTTACTGTATGGATTGGATGGAAGTGTTTGGTACCTAATAACTATTGAAACAAGATACAACCACCTAGATTCTTATGGGTTCATCATTGCTTCACTTTGGTGTATTCTTATCTAGGTCATGGATTTTGACTCCTTGTCAAATGATCAAAACCTAGTTCTTCATCTTCATAGTGGTTGTGATAAAAATGGGTTTGCCTCAAAGACTTCTTTTCAATAAGCACTACCTACATAGATAATAATTTGAGGAGGGCCTCAGACTTATGTAGTTATCCCCTTCATGTTGGATTGTGTGTGAACCATGCAATGTGTGATAAGCAAGTACAATAGTGACCTAGCTTGTAATTTGAAAAATATAGCTCTTGGGATAATCCTTTAGTACATCAGACCTGTAGATGTGTTGTCCTTATGATTGATATATAAATAGCATAAAAATAGGGAAGATTTACTCAATTGAATGCTATTTGGTATGAAACTAGGTCTATGTTAGGTGATTTTAGAATGAGGAGTGAATGTGCATATATATCACTCTTATTGAGAGAATATCTCCCATAACAACACTTAGGCCAACCATTAGGATATGTCTCATTTTAAAATTAGATGACTTTAGGGTACTATGCACTTGTATTGGGTAAGGACACTTATGTCAACATAAACGTTTGATTGGCACACAAGTGTTTGAGAAGCATATAATTTGTTACAAGTCTAGAACTTGTAGAGGCATAAGATAATTAGGTTTCAAGCATTATATAAAAGATAGAAGGCCTAGGTTATCAACATAAGACTATTCAGACTATGAGTTATGCCAACGGACATAAGAGAGAGCATATGCGAGACTTATAAAATTAGAAAAGGTTTAGAACTAAGAGGAAAAATCAAGGTCTGAGTTTTCTAAGTGTAGAATATTGAGGTGATATATAATTCATAAATATCATCTACGTTTTCTCCCTTTAATCTAGTAATGAAATTGCTCATTTAAATGAAAAGAATGCATACCTAGGTATGTATAACACACCTTATCTTTGCTTAAGTCCAACTTGGGTGCTTTGTTGGTGACTAAACTACAACCAAGAACATGTTATAGTATATAATTAGTGAATATAAACTGAAATTGGAAGTAATAAAATGATTGAAATTAAAATAGAGCAAGGTTTATGAGTACACCTATGTATCGATGCAACTGTCTTACCTTTTGGAAATTTAATTTGAATTATGTATCATTATGAATCACTAAAACTAAAATTAATACAAATATAAATATATAAAGTGTACATATCTAAGGAGATATTTATAGATATAGGAGGGCCCATGCCCCTATCCTTGGATAAAAGTTAGATAGCCACCTGGAAGTTGAGACTACCTCAATCGTACAACCCAATACTTAAAGCCTGGTGAGTGTGAGTGAACCAAGTCAACTCACACTATTAAAATGATGAGGTTTGATGATACAATCAAATCCAACCTACAAACTTAGAAATATTGAGTGATTTAATCACCTCAACCATACCAAAAAGTGAACCAACTAATATAGTAGATTGGCTCAATATAGTTTGTAAAAGTTCAACTTGGTGTGTGGTGATAGTCCCTAAAAGTGTTCTAAATTTGAAATTGATTTTATTTTAAAATATTAGGCACACATCACATAGAATATTCAAATTAGATATGTCTCATGTTGAAACTATGTATAAAAATGGTACCGATGTATTAAATTTAGCCATAAATATGTATCTAAATCATAAAACTGTGAATGTAGCCAATATAAAAATTGATATACATGTGAATGTGTAGGACATGTTTCCAAAACATTCCCCCACTATAATATAAAGACATTTGATATTGATTAAGTCTGGAAAACATGTTTCTAAAACATGTCCCACTAAATATATGATTGTGAACATGTGAAAGCCATGCCTATATGGCATGCCCCCACTGAATTTAAAACTATGAATGTGTGGAAGCCATGCCTCTATGACATGCCCTCATTGATATTCTCCCTTGAGGTGAGGGAAGATAGAAACTATTAGTTACCTCACCTCAAAAGGGTAAGATGACCATATAACTATGAATAAACCATGTAACATGTATGAGGACATGCCTAGGTAGATGTATCATTGAATCGCATAGAATGTGATCACATTAAGGCCTAAGATGTATGATAAAGATCATGAAAATGTCTAGATAGTAATGGTATAAGTTCAAAATGAAAATCAATCACACACACAAGGGAACTCAAAATAAAATAAAAAGACAATGGTCCAAGGAGACCACAAATAAGGGGCATGTCCCAATACCACACAATGTAATGAACATGACTTAGTCGAATGTCCATAAAAGAAATAATGACATATTCAAATGTCCATATAACAATTAATGACATATCAAATTTCAAAGAAGCAAACAAATGAATGAGGACCACAAATAATGGATCATATTTAAATGATAAACAAACAAGACAATATCAAGACAAGACACTCAAAGAAGTACATAAATGAAAACATAAGCAACCAACATAAACATATCATAGTAGCCCATGGATCAAATATGTTAGCAACAAATATCAAGTGCATAGCATATCAAGTACACTGTAGAAGATATAAGCATGGATAAAGGCATGTGTAAGTATATATATAAGCTTAAACATGATAATGTAAAATGACCATCGAATGATATAACCTGGATATATTTTGATCATAAAGGTGGATACCCTCAACATCTTGGTGATGTGATTAAACATAAATCCCAACATCCAATAATGCATAAATCATTTATCTATGTATGTCTATATCACACTCGAATAAAAGTGTGAAACACGTGTATATATGAGTAATTGATATGTTATACATCAACATGGAACTAACACATAGATGCCAAGGAAACAATAAAATATGTAGATGCCAAAAATATTTTTGAACTTTTTTTTTGTGGTGTTTTTAGAATTTGTGAGAGCTCATAACCTTATGTTGGATATTTTACATTGATTGGATCATGTTTGGATAAGTGAAAAAGGTACATAACATGTTCCTCCTTATGTTTTACATGTGTAGTAGAAGAACTGATGTTATCATTTGGAATATGAATCAATTTGCCTTCATGATAAAAAGAAGTAGCTTGATAATTTGGATCAATTTTAGCTTCAATTTCATATAACCAAAATCTTCTCAATATAAAGGAGTGTAAAAAAGTATGGGGTAGGACCTATACTTTTATAAGGACAACATAAGGCCCACAAGAAATACAAATAATAAAGAATCTAAATTAATATATTTGTTTCCCCTTATCATGTAGATCTTTGGCATGGTACCCAAGTTGTGAAAAATGTCTTTTACTACAATAGTTTTCAGAATTTGTACTATCAATGTGGTTATGCCAAAATAATAAACATTATGGGTGGATAGGGTTAATAATATATAAATGAATAAGCACAAGGGTCATTAACATATCTATATCATGCCAATTAATTGTAAAACTTAGATAGAACATATATTGGATTTATTATGTTAAGATATGGTAAAAATAAAAAGTACATCTATGCTAGATATTACAATGATAATGAAAATAAGATAGTTAGTTATGATGCTCATACAGATTTAGATCTAAAACAGGCAGGAAGCAGACTGGAAGAATGTTTTGAAGTAGTCACCAAATTTTGATTAATTGCCTCTATAGCTATGGACATTTGCTTCAGCTTGGGACAATTATGTTGATACTAGTGTCTGAATCAGATGCGGGTGTCTACTACGGAATAAATATTGAAACATGATGCAACCACCTAGATGCTCTGGGTTCATCATCACCTTAACTCTAGTGCATTCAGATCTAGATCATGGATTATCACTCCTTGTTAAATGATCAAACCTTAGTTATTCATCTTCATAGTGGTTATGGGGAAAATGAGTTAGTGGGCACATGGTGTCAAGTTAACCCAAAGACATCTATGTTAATAAGAATTTTCTATATATCCAATACTCTGAAGAGGGCCTTAGACTTATGTAGTTCTCTCTTATGTGTTGGCTTGTGTGTGAATCATGCAATGTGTGATAAACAAGTAAAATAGTGACCTATCTTGTAACTTGGATATATCTGTTGGGTTGTTATTTTAGTACTTAAGAACTATATATGTGTTCTCTCTATGACTAATATGTAAATAGGATAAAATTCCTAAGTTTTTCTCAATTGAATGCTCTTTGGTATAAATCTAGGTCTTTGCTAGGTGAGTTTAGAATGAGAAGTGATAGTGCATATATACCACTCCTATCGAGAGAATATATCACATAATAAAACTTAGGCCAACCATTACGATATGTTTCATTTGAAAATTAGGTGACTTTAGGGAACTGGACACTTACATTGGGTAAGGAAACTTACATCTACATAAGCATCTAATTGGGACATAAGTGACTGAGAAGCAAAAAAGTAGGTACATGTCCAAAATTTGTAGAGGCATAAGATAAGCAAGTTTCAAACATTCTAAGAAAGATAGAAGGCATGGGTCATCAACATAAGATTGGTCAGACTAAGATATAGGTCAAAGGTCATAAGAGGGAGTAGATTTGAGACTTTTAGTAGTAGGAAAAGTCTAGAACTAAGAGGAATAGCCAAGTTCTGAGTTTTCCATGTGTACAAGACTGAGTAATTCATAAATATCATCTACAAGCCCAATGTTCAAAGGAATGTATATATTGTTGTAAGTGAATATAAGGATCTTAATGACCATTGAATCATGAGAAATTAAGCATGATAAAATTATAAGGGTAAGGAGACTCAAACACATCTTGAGTAAGAGGTTGTTCCTTTAACATATTCTCCTCAAAAGTAGCCTCATGAGATGAAACTTACAACTTAAGGGTATTAACTTGTTGAAGATCTCCTATGGGGGTAATGATGGATAACATATAACAAATAGAGAGTGGTAAAGAAGTTGAATATTTTCTTAGAGGTTTTAAACTACCATTTATACTAAACATAAGAATGATAGACTCTTGAGCACCTTCTAAAAGAAGATTGTCACATGGTTGTGTAATATTTGGTAAAGGAGTATCAATTACTAAAGAGATAATTTTATCATTTTAGATATCATAAAGGTTTATATCATCATCATTTCAAGGTGCTGTGTTTTTTGAAGTTATTTGACATATAATAGGAGTAGGGAAATGAAATTCACTTGTAAAAATATTTTCTTTTTGAGAAGAAAAGGTAAAGGAGGGAGGAAAAGAAACATTTGTTACTTCACTTGCAACACTAGGAGAGGGTATAATGCAAGTTTCACTTTTATTTGTATCAAATGTACTTGGAAAGTTAATTGTATCTCCACACAAGGTATCTCTTATAACCACTTTCTTAGGACCTTCACATGTATTTTCATTATGCCATTCAAGCAAGGGAGGATAGGAAGTAGTACACACATTTTGTTTATTACAAGTTTTAGAAATAGAAGTACTTTCACTATTTTCATTTGAGTGGTCCAAAGAAGAGATAAGATTTTCAAGATTAGAATCACTTTCACAAGAAATCACATGCTCAATTTCTTCAACACTTTCACTATTGGAAATAGGAGAGGAAATTTCATTTTTTTTATCATTTACATCATTGGAAAGAGAAGATTTTGATGTATCTAAAGAATGCACAATAGTTTGACTTGTAACATTATGAATGCTAACCTCTTAATTATCTATGGTATTTTTTGGATGCAAGGCACTAACAAAATGTATTGTGCTTGACTTTTTAGAGCCTTCATCATTGGAAATAGGAGAAATAATTGAACAAGTCTCTACATACCCAAGAGGAATATCATTATACTCATAACCATATGAAAACATACTATTATCATTACCATGTTCATTTATATTTGTATTTTCATCATTATTTCTTTCATTGTCATAGTTATAATCAAAATAAGAAGTGTTAGCTTGTGTTTGACTTGTTCTAAGATCTTCATATGCAATACATTGATCATCAAGAATATTAAAGTAACAATCCAAAGGGTTGAGCTTTGTATGGCCCTTAAGTAGGAACTCCATAAATATTTTAACTTTGGACAAAATCATAAAGCAAATAACCACAAGGCCCAGAGCAAAGATATAACTAAACATTCATAAACCAAGCCCATACAATAAAAATCAGATATAAAAAATAAATACATCAATCTATTGTTGATTAGCAAGAACTTGTAAAAAGAAGGGAAGTTGTTGATTCTAAGTAATCTTTTGTTACAAATTAAAAGGAATCTATCAATTTTTAATAAGAATCTATTGTTTTTTGAAATTAGAAGAGTAGGCAATGTGTGTTGTGAATTATTGACCACTTTTTGTGGTGGTGGAGTGTTTTTAACTTGCTATTTTGAATTGTTGGGCACTTGTTGCAAATTGGAAAGGACTTCTTTGTGATATAAAAAAGTATGTTATGCATCAATTATAACTTGTTGCAAATCATTTAGTGGGATTGCTTATTCAGAAGGAGCCAATGGATCCACATTAGATGTATAATTGGCTAAAGGTTATTATGGTTGTTCAAGCAACTAGTTTTGATTTATGAATGTAGCATTATTGAATGGAGTGACAGATAAAGAAGGCATCAAATTGGCTATGAGTTGATCTGTGTAAAGTTGACTAATTTTTGTATTGTGGAAGCAATAATTTGGCCATGTTGAGATGGGTCAATTTCGTTGCCCTTTCCCCTTTCTAGATGATGAAATAACTGGTTTTTAAAGTTTGTGTAATAAGCTAAATTTGGATAGCAGTTACCTCTTGAGGTAACTCCTCCACTCGAACAAGATTGAAAATTTTTCTAGAGGAAAATTAGGTGGGAGGTTAGCTCTAGATTCTAGCAACCTTAAACTATCTTTATCTTTATCTTCCAAGATTTGATTTTCAAATTGGTTTTAACTAGATCTCGCAATGGGAGAGAGATTCTCAAACAAGGTTGGGTGGTCCTACACATCCTCACTATTTTTATAATTCCTAAGATATTTAGAAGGATCATAAAAGTTTTCTTCCTTGAAACTAGGGTTGTAAAAGACCCCATTACAAGTGTATCTAGACATGTTGGAAATGACACTCAGGTTTGAAAAGTGTTTGACCTTTTGACCTTAGTTATGACCTTGGAATTGAAATTGAAATGAGGTTGAATTGGTTTTTGAATTTAGAATTTGATTGACATGAGAAACTTGATTTTGAACATGGATAGAAGTGAATGGCGTAATGCTACCAAATGGAAAAAAAAAATCTAATTGGAAGGTGTAACATTGTGAAATGTAAGAAAGGTGGAATAACATTGTGAAATGTAATATGATTCTATTTTTTGTTATCCCTTAAAGTTTTTTGTTGCATGAGAACCCCTACAACACGAAAATACCATGTTATTCCACTGTACAAAATTTTTAGTGTGTGTTTCTAAGATTATTTAGGTGTAGATTTACACTAAAATGGTTGCATAGATTTTAAAATATAATGATATTATACCCCCATAAAAAATTTATAGAAAATTTTGGGAGATTTGAATGATACAATAGAATTAAAATATATTCATGATATATTTTTTGATCAATTGGAATGCGTTTTTTAGTGCCAAAATATTGTCTGCTTGTGCAACAAATCCTAGCCCCGTGCCTCTACCCATATTTGAAAATATTTCTCTCAAGCAAGCACTTCTACTATTTTTAAAGTAATAATTATTTTTTACTATCCCTTAAAGTTTCGTTTGCATGGGAACACTTGTAGCACACAAATAGTTGTAATGCTAAATACCATTTCAATAAATGTAGTTTTATCATGGGGTTTTATTTTTTAATCATTTATTATTTCACCCTATTTACAATTTATTACTCTCTTTGCATTGAATTTCATTTTGGAATAGTTTAAGGATAGTGAAGGACACAAGAAACAAAAAAAATTAGAAAGGTCACATTTTGTATAAAATGTATGACAATAATGATGAAGACGATGCATTTTAACATCCTTTAGATAAAATTCATTTTTAAGACACAATAAATATGTCGAAAACACAATTTCTCTTTGCAAAAAGTGATTTGTAGTTGTTTTTATCAATACTAACCTTCATAAACATTGGACTCTTCTCAACTCAAGTGTCATGGAAATTTTTGGATCTTTCCCACTTGAAATGCCTAGAAAATAAAATGACATTAAAAATATGTCATGATAATAAATATTTAAACCTAAAATGTGTCAAAATAAAGAAATCATTTTTAACATCCTAATTGATGAAAGAAAACATAGATAGTAAACAACCTAATTTATTTGTGTAGACAATTGATTCAATTAGTGATAAGGAATTACAAGGTTTGTCTAATAAAATGTGCAAGACTCCTAAACAAACAAGGGTATACAAGCATTAGTATGGCATACTTCTCCCTTCAGGTGTCTACACTATGATATGTAACATAATCTCCTCATCTCATAGAGTACATTATTGATAATACAAAATAATATTAGCAAGTATTAAGCTAGTTTGTATTCACAATGGCTTGCCTTTAAATATGTATTTACAAGTAAACAAACTTCCTAAAATCAAGGGAATCACACTTATCCCTTTATTGGGATTTACATTGTAAGAAAGGGAAATGGAATATAACAACCCTAAAGAATAATGAATCTCCCAAAAATCCTCCATGAGGATCTCTTCCTAGCTTATCTACAACAACCACTAAGTGCAAATGTATTTGTACACTTTTTACATGTAGTAATTCATGTGAGGGTGAAATGCAAACTATAGACTAAAGAGCCTATCCTAGGTACCCTCCCTATTGATATCAATTTGAATTTATATTCAAAATAAAATCATTGAGTTGTGATTCATTGCCATGATTTAAGAATTCAAGCACCAAGTTATGAGTGCAAATATGAGTGTAAGAATGTCATATAATATTATATAATGAGCATATTAGGAGAAAATTAATTATGCCTTCAATTTCATCCAAGTTACACATCCTACAAATTATTTTTCCCAAGTTGTTCTTGAGAGAGTCCATCTACTATGTGTGAGTTACTTCTTAGTTTTGTAATCACATTTTTATTTTTTAAACTGAGAAATTTATATGCGTATGACCAATGTTCAAGTTTGCAACTTCAATGATATATTTATAATAAGATAGTTGTTTTGTTTTTGTTTTTTTTAATGTTTTGATATTTGTATCCTTCCAAAAAAATTCAAATTCTAATTAAATTACTATACTATTCGAGTGGAATAATAACAATAGATTAAAAGCATAATATTTGAATAAATGATGAGCCACTTCAACAGGGCACCTCTACAATATTAAAATATGAATATAATTTATAATATAATAATTTAATACTAACCACTACCTCATATATTTACTTTATTTATGCTAAGGACACCCCCTAAACTGATCCTACTACCAATATGAACCTACAGAGATGATCATATGAATTAGTTAAAGGTTATGCTCACTGTAAATAGGCCACAAATAATCCAATGCATTCTAATGGATAGGGCATACCACAAACAATTTATTTTTAATTTCATATCCATAACACATGAAATAGTTACTTCATTTTGGATGTTCCAAAATTTTAAATGTTCATCAAAGTATTTTTTTTAACTTTCAAAATGAATATGCATTATATATGATGTTGAGCAATGATAATAAGTATATCTTATTCTAGTTTGTCTATATTATAAAATTAATAAGAAATATAAATTAATTAAAAATTTAATAAGAGATATTTTCAACAATCTTCAACATTTTTAATATCTCTATATGTAATTTCAAATAAAAATTCATTCGTTTACTCTAAAAATATATATTTGTACACATATAATTCAATTAATTTTCACCAAAAATTACTATACCATTGTCAAATATACATCAATCTTACATATTTTTATCATTTAAGTATTAAAACAAATCTTATATTTAAAAACTAGATTCAAAATGTCATAATTTATCTTCTTACATTATAATTTTGTTTGGTTCTAAATGACTCTAAAAATCTCTCTAAGTTCAGGGATTGTTATTGTTAGGAAAAAGTGATATTTTAAACCCCCTTTTATTTCTCATTGACCTACCCCACCTTTATATTAAGGAGACACTTCAGGTTGGCCTATTACTAATATATAGTTAAAAAATGAGAATATGACTTCATTAAAATTGTAAAGATTTAACAAAATATTTTTTCTATATTTTTTTGAAACGAAAATGCATTACATATAGTTATAAGAAATGATAGAAAATCTATCTTGTTCTAGTTTTGGTAGCTTACGTTTATATAACATGTATTAATGAAAGTTTCATTTTAATAAATAACATATCAACTTTCATGAGTAAGAAGATGTTGTTGTTGTTGTTATTGTTGTTGTTGTTGTTGTTGTTGTTGTTGTTGTTGTTGTTGGAAATAGAGTTATATAAGTTATGATAAATATTGTAAACTATTCACGAAAAAGGTTGGCGGTTTGAAAGGTGGTCACGTCATATCCACACTGAGCTACGTAGTTTTTTATATTTACTCTATTTTGTTCCAAGATCCACCCCAAATGAATGCAACCTTTATAATCCATTTTTTTCAATGAATCTTTTATTTCCGTTTATCATATAGTCCATTTTAAAAAAATCTATACATTTTAATTCCTTGTATCTTTAATCTATTTTTTAAAATCTATGTTTTTTATTTTTTACTATATAATTTATTTTTAAAATATATTTGGTTTTTATTTTATTATAATTTTAAAAAAAAAATTATGTATATTAAATGTTTTATCTTTACTTTATTATTATTTTTAAAAATTTATTTTGTATTTTTTTATTAGATGAGGTAAATAAATAAGTTAAGGGACTCGTACTTAATATAAAATTTTAATCAAAATATAGATAAGAATAGTAGGTAGGATCCAAAATCAAGAAGAGTTACAAGGCTCAACCAACTAATAACAAGCTACTACCATAAATAAGCCTCCACCAAGAACTTGCAAAAAAAACAACAAAAACCTAGAAATCAAGAAGTTAAGAGTTTGAGTCCTTCAACTCCAAATAAAGAACCAACGTACTAGTTCTAGTGATTTCTTTATGCTTTTTCTTGCCCTTGGTCCTATTATTGATGCCCTAAAAAGAGTCCATGATTTCCTTCTTCCTTTTAATTCCCACAGTTCTAGCTTCCACCTTTTCCTTACCAGTTTTCTTTCTTTTCGCTTTTCCTTCTCCACTTTGGTTATTGTTATTCTTTTTAAAGTGTGGGGTTGAATCAAATATTCCCACATTTTCATCATCCTCTTTCTGATTATCTCCCTTCCCAGAGAAAAAGTTCTGAGGACAGCAATGATTTTAGTTTATCAACTTCGTATGATATTTCAAAGCACAATAAACTCTGAACAACAACCTTAGTCTAGAGCTTTTATAAGGATTGTTCAATTTCATCCATCAGATTGTTCTTAAAAGAAAAATTATCCATACTAGAAATAGGGTCAACATATATAGGGTTTCCCTTCTGACTATTCCTGGAGGATAAATCACCCGAAATATTTTCTCCCCCTGTCCCCTTAGGGTTCCCCTCTCCAATTCTTGAAGAATCCTAGTTGTCCCTAGCAGAATCTTCCTAGTCACTTTGGATATGGATTGCCTCTTAAACAGCTTTATTCCAAATTGGCTCCCCCCTTTTAATATTAAAAGGATAAGTCCCTGATGGATAAGGTCAGCATATGGGTTATTCTTGAAATTGTTAACATAAACCTCTAGAGACTTTAATAGGAAAAATGGAATGCTAATAGGGTACCCTCTAAAGTGGTTAAGCAAGAGGAAATGGTGGGAGAAGATGACAGTGTGTTTTCCCTTGAGGGTTATGTATTTCATACCCTATAAATGGATTTTTGGCCATTTTCTTGGCAAGTCAACACAAAAAAAACCCTTTCTGATTAGAAGACTTAGGTTTTTTCTTCTCATTACTGTTAAAAATATTAAACAACTCATCTTTCTTTCTCTTATCTTTAAAATCCTTAACCCCATTACAAACCATACATGTGACTTCTCCAATTATTTTTATAGAGATGGTGATTTTAAGGTCGTGCATTCTGACTTTGCTCTAAGATCATCCTCTAGCGAAATCGTGAGAGATAGCCACATCATGCCCTACTATCTTCTTCATGAAAATTGATAGTCCTCCTTTCACCATTTTTTTCCAGACATAGGGGTCATCCTTGACCTCCGCACAAGAAATTGGTTCCACCCTATCTCTATCACCACCCATGTTAAGCTTATTATCTTTACTGGGATTTCTGTAAAAAGAACAAGTAGCTATCAAAACTAGAAAGCCCTTATTTTGATTTTTTCATTTAATGATTACAATTAAAGCCAAGCTTTTTCGCTCATGTGTAGCCTTAATATGTGAATAACTTTGAAAATTTTCCCACATGACTTGGATTTATCAATATTTATAATCATTAAATCACTCATTTGATTAGGATTTTTCATATTGAATGATAGGCATGACATCATTAGGAATGTCCACATCACCATACCAATTCTTGAGAGAGGACCGCTCCTAACCCCTATATTGGCCAGCTTCTCATCACCCTTATTCCCTTCCCTATAGATGTGGCAAATGGTCAATCCTTTAAACGAAGGTAAAATGGATTTGGCTTCCTCCATAATGCTAGTAATCAATTAGGAAGGTTGGGAGGTTCCCTTCAAACACTTGATAATATTAAGTGAATCCCCTTCCACCTGAAGGTTCTCCACTCCCATCTTAGAAGCCAACTCGATCCCACACCATGTTGTCAAGGCTTCCACCACGTGATTAGTTTGAATCCTTAGATGACCCACATATGCTACCAAAATATTACCGTTAAAATCTTGAATTACCCCACCACCCCTTGCAGGGTCAAGATTCCCTTTCACCGCTCGATTAAAATTCAAATTATACCATAATTTCAAAAAGTGAATCCAATTTATCAACATTCTACTTTTAAATTTATTAAATATTTTAATATTTTTTTAATATGAAAACACCTACAAGAATGGGACCATCATAAAGATTCAAACATGTGACCAACATTAATAAAATCCCACTATTTTATCATTAAACCATAACAAAGAGACCTTTTAAATCTATTTAATATAGTGTGCAGTTATTTTTTAAAAAACTATCTAAAAGACAACAAAAATGAAACTAGAAATAAAAGATCATGGGTTCTAATCTATAGGACCCTTCACTAGAAATTGTTCGGAAAATATAAAATTAGAATGGAAAAACTATGCATCATGAACATTACATTAACCTTTTATTTTCTTTAATCATATGATCAATTTTTATTTATTTGTCTTTTAACCTTTTATTTATTTTTACTATTTTGTTAACATATATTTTGTATATTATAATATAAATAAAATCAACATTTTATTTCTTTTAATATAATGATTTTTTTGTGTGGAGAAGTCATAAAACTTTTGAGGATAGGCTCCTATGAATATTTCAACATATGAGCAGTCTTAATAAAATTTATCTTCTTTTAATCTTGAGTAGGATTTTTAAATGTGAAAATGTTTATAAGAAGTTTTTATTTTAATTTGAAAAGACAACACTAAGTTGAAAAGACAATACAAATGATAAGGTCATGGGTTCCACTCTATAAGACTCACCACCACAAATTTTTGAGAAAAAATAAAACAATTACTATTATCAAAAGTTTTCATTCTAAGAGTTCAAATAAACCTCAAGTTTCCCTTCTAAGAATTTCCAAAATTTATAGCCCATTTTTATTGTGAGATGGGACATTAGCTTTTTAGGTGATCCTAAACACCTATAACTAACATGTTATCAATCTCTATCTTTACCTTGGTGTGTAGCTTTGGGCTTATTCAATCGGACATTTTTTCATGGGTCTTGTGTCATCGACCAAAGTGATATTCATCTTACCTAAGGAAGAATGTACACCTTTCATTTCTGTGAAGTTATTTAGGGAAAGGTCCTGGAATTCCCAAAGTAGTTCTATGATGCAAACTATTTCTTATCAGACCAATAATATCTAATAATGACCATCTTGGGTTCTTTTTCTAAGCTGACATTTAATTTAGTTGTATTAAGGGGTTAAAAATTGCACTTGTGTTGATTGGCTTGTGCATTTTCTACTTCTTGCTCTCCTTGAGAAGATTCAACTTGTAAATGGCTAGGGTCACTCTCTTCAGGCTCTTCCTCCACCTTACACTCAAGCTTTTATTTTTTAGACGTGAATTACTAGTTACACACCATTTACATTGCCTCATCATCCACACTAGAATCATTGTTTACCTCGTAATCATCAAATAACTTAGGTAGGGTGATTCCCTTATCACTACACATTTGTCTAACCTATTCTTCCATTGTAGCTTCATATTATAAGATGACATGATGAATGCATTGTAAGGGTTCAACTAGCCTCAGATCAAATGAGGAGAAGCAAAAAGTATGGGTGAATTCCTCCTTCATAGTTGTCCAATCTCTAGTCTCTTAGTGCATCTTATTGACAATATACAATGTGTGGGCCCAAGTCTTTCGAGTTTGGTAGAATGCATGAACCCACAACTTAACTAAGAAAAAAGGTGTTCACCTTATCTACTTATCTTCATATTCATGAATATACGCCCACATATCAAAGTCACCACTATAATTGGGTAACCATTTATATTTATTGATATGCTCAAAGCTAGAGCATATAATATCTTTAACCTTGATCTAGGTTGGAAGGCTTGGCTTGTGTGTAACCCACAAGTGCACAACAATGCTCATCAAGGTGTACACTAATGCACCCATGTGATCCTCCTCCTTGGGGACACATGTTTCCAAGTCGTGTAAAAATTGGGTAGCACCTATGGATCCATCATATCAGGGCAATGCAATAAGTTTTCCCTTACTTATATCAAACACTCTCTTCAATTTAAATGTAGCGTGTGACATCCAAATCTTCTTGTTACTTAGATAAGGCTTGATGATAACACGTAAGGCCCTTCATATATGAGGGAACAACGGTCTTGATTGCACAACACTATATTTTCAATTGGTTACTTCATAGGATTCTTGAACCCATTAGTTATAGGAATTACTCATGGTATCAGAAGTAGATAATGCCTCATCCCAACTTAAGATTCCATCTCCAATTGGTTCCAATATCTCTACTCCTTATGTTATGATATTTTAGATGTTGTTAATTTCAACCTCTAAATCAACACTCTCAATAGAGGGGGGTCCTTGATCATTTGGTAATGGAATCACCACAACTATTTTCCATTATCAAAGTTCATGTAAAACTTATTGAGGTGCATGTTTGTGTTATTTGCATAACACCAAGGTCTACCAAGTAAATTTGGGTAATTGTTTGCGTTTGCGAGCTCCATCACCTCAAAGTCTACTTGAAACTATGCACCCATTATCTTGATACCAAAATTTTGTATAATCCCATGGATTGAGCTTGGGTTTTATTTTCCATGAACAAAACATGCAGTAAGGGTCATAAGGTAGGGCTACCCATATTGCACCAAATGTCTCCCTTGATAATATTGACTTTGGCACCTGTGTTTATTAAAATGTTTCATACCAACCATCCATTAATGTCTACATCTATGAGTAATTATCGATCATAGCCTATGTTATGGGTTATCCTTGCCTCTCATCCTCACACTAGATCTTGCATTGATCTATTATTAGGTTATTTTCTCATATAGTCAGTTAAAAGTTTCCTCATCATAGGAATCATCCCTTTGATGTGTAGGAGAGCTAATACATTGGAAAGATCATCCACCTACTTATCAATTCGTGATACGGGTTTTATTTCCTTCTTTTTATTTTCTTCTAAGTCTCACACATATTACAGTTCACCCTACATATTTTGAATGACATCCATGGCTTCACGTAGTACCTCTTTATAGTACAATCCATTTGGATATGGTGTTATGGATGGATCTGGGTGTGACATATTATCTTCATACTTCCTCAACTCATATACTATTATGGCCTTTTCGATGGGATCTATTATTGGTCATGTAGTCATGCCACTAAGCATTGTTACCTATACCTTGGTCTAGTATTATTCATAGTTGGCACCTTCATAACCCACTATTATGAGATATGCTCAAGCTTGATCATGATAGTGCCTTTCTCAAGTATTTTATTATGCATGAGCTTGACAAAATAATATGGACTCTTCGACCTTATTGTCACCTTGACAATACCCATAATTAGGATACTTGGGATAGTCTCGTTGGTAATGGTTTAATAACCCATACTTATAACAAGTGTTTGGGGAACCCTTCTACCTCCCTATCTCCCATGGCCTTTGTACCCTTATTGTGGTCCATACCAACCATAAGTTTGATCGGAGGGGATTGATGTGGTATGTCATGCACCTAATCTCTTGCCTTGTGGAGCTCATCAATCACCCTGCATTCCTCATTATTTTGGGTGAAGGCATCATAAATATTAAATTAGAGGGATACCTTTGCTTATGTCTTGTGATAAATAAGTGGAAAATTTCACACATCAAGACCCTATCAATAAATTTTGCAAGAAAGTAGTGTAACAACCCCACTGGGTTTGACTAAGAAAATGTGATATTTTTTTTTAATTTAATCAATGTATTCTTTCATTAGATTACACCACGAGAAACTAGTTAGTGATCAAGATAAAATACTTTAAGTATGATAATTGTAACATAATCATGTGACATCTCTTTGTCAATGATCACTATCATCATATGAAGTAAAACATAACTGAATATAGAAGTAATTACAGATATTCAGCCATGGTTGGTACAAACATGCAACCACTGTTATCATTGTAAAATAAGTAATAATTACATATCATCAGAATAATATCTCAATAATAATGAATACAAAATGTAAAAGATACAAGATGCAAAGCTCCAAGGAGCATGAGTTATCTGAACTCCAGTATCTATGGCAATCTTAGTGTTATCTCCAAATAAGTACTATTGTGGGGAGGGAGAGCATCATCCAAGCACTTTTTCACACCAACCATGGACCATTGATCCCTCACACAATCTCTCATTATATAATGGTCCTCCCTTCATGGATGAGTAGATAGTGATAGTGCGAGAATTCAGAGAGACAAGCTAATACACATGTACTGTATAATTTTTAAGAACATGCAGTGTACCATAAAGAAATCTATTCTAATATGATATTACACAAACATTTAAATCATACACTTTAAATGATAATGTCTAACTAAATTTACTTTGACCAAAATTTTCAATAGTTATTGATCTCCAGGATCCTTCAATTTCATACACACCACATGATTGAATTACCTTCATCTAGCATTGTGATGCTAGTAAGCTAGTGAAGTTCATGTCACTACTTATTCAGTACCATCAATGCAAGATTTGGTTACAATAAATATAGATAATAAATTCATATGAATTATTTCAAATCACATAAATAATCAAAATGCATACATTTCATTCATCAAATGTATGAATGAATCTCCATAATATTATTTGTCACATAAATAATAAACAAACAAGTATAGATTATACCAACCAAGTATAATATATATTAGGCTGCATGTTTTATTTTCTATAAGCATATACAATACATTACTTTCTACTAGTAGTCATAAAACATGCTAAACATAGAAATAACCAAAATGCATACATTTAATCCATCAAATATATGAATGAGTCTTCACAATATCATTTATAATAGATATAACAATTACAGTTTGTATTGCCTAGGTATAATATACATTTAGACTATAATTTTTATACACTTTATGACACCCCATAATATCATAGTTCATTATTCATGAGCACAACTACTCAATTATGAATAACTAGTTTTACAATTTCAAGAATCAAATGTCTCATAATCTTAAATAATAAGCAAGCAAGTACGGTTTATACCAACTAGATATATCCTATGTTTAAACTGTATAATATAATTTCCGTAAGTAGATTCAAATATATAATACAAGCAGTAATAACATAGTCCACCATTTTTATGTGCACACTACTTACTTTCAAGCAGTTAGTCATAGTATTTATAAAGAATTAGATAACTCATAAACCCATTATAATCTTTTGTTTAAACAACTCATTATATTTCTAAGAGATCTTCTCTATATGGTTATAGTTTTTAGTCCCTTGAAAGACTTATGACTTATTTTAACCATTCATTTAGCTATAATTATAGGTATATGACCCAATACACTTATATATGTAATATTTTCATATGACTGCTTAAGTCCATGTATAAATATGTTTCATATATACCAATAATCATATAACTTAATTTGTACCATATATAAGCACACAAATGATATATAAATACTATATCAACGGTCATTTATATTTCTTAATCAAGAAGTCCATATGATTTCAACAGTCATTACAACTTTTCTGTTCATAAAATATGTTGATGATCCTTATAAGATACGGGATTCAACATTGCAATTCTCCTTCATAGTTTTTACCCCTAACTAAATAGATTTTCATCTAGATATATTCAAGCATATATAACTTCATACACAAGTTCTCAAGACAACATAGTCTTTCACATTATGGTTCGCATATAAGTACTCTGCAATATATAATTTTTTCCTATATGATACACTAAAGTTTCATCAAATATATAAATATACACATCACTAAATCCATGACAATATGATTAGTCATAAACTATGCTTATAGGCGTGCGCGCGCGCGCGCGCGCACACACACACACACACACACACACACACACACACACACACACACACACACACATATGCACATATGTTCTCATATAGACTTATTTCATATATTTACGCACTTTGCATAACATATACTACGTAATACACAATTATTGTTTTGTCATACTTACAATATTCTTCATTTTTCTAAAAAAACTTATGTGCTTCTAACAACTATTTAACCTTTTATGAAAAAGGCACCAAGTTCTATATATGGTTGTCAATTTTTCCCAAAACCCTTATTAAATGAATTAGAATACTTTATGGAGGTGACGCCCTCATCCACAAGTAATTGTATACTAATTAAATCAAGAAAATTGATAACTATAAATTATTACCATTAATTTGTATATCAAATGCATACGATGATCCTTTTTATATATACCATGTATATAAAATGTAGTATATATCCTATGTATACTCATGTGGGCAACAAATATACTACTTATAATAAAATTTGTATATAAAGATTATATTATTTTTAATAAAAACCATATGCTCGTCGTAATTCAACCAGAGACCACTATACGTTTAATGAACATATGCTTGATATACATATTGCTATCCATATATTCATAAACTATATACTTAGTATAGTTTGTGGTATTTTTACTATTAGCTGATAGGTTATAATGGTTAGCGCTATGTTGTTCATCTTATTTACATAAGACATTGTATACAAATTTAGTGTATCAATATAAAACTTGTAACCACTGAAAGTATTATTATATACCATGTAGACCCTTATATTACCTTATAAAAGTACATACTTTGATATCAATTAAACTCAAACATAATTACTTAGTCTACAAGATTATCGTGCCCAGCTTACCTAGTCATATATTTCATGGATGGACATAACTAACACCTCTTCCTTCATATATTTATTCCACTAATTTCATTATTTATATATATATATATATATATATTCTAGATTCATTATCTGCTCAAGCTTTAGATTTATTAGTTATGAACCTGTCGGGTTTGGAGAGACCTACATGCTAGCCAACTGCATCATAATGTTGCCATATATATCACTCTGTCATATACTCATTTTGTATACTTTACATGAAGTCATATTATATCTATTATGCATTCTTTCACTTGCAGTTTATCATATTTACATAGTTCTATTGGTTATTAATTTTCCCTTTATCACTATATTTACACAGTTCAGTGTGTTGTATATCTCAATTAATTTGGTATAACTACATTATTGTTTTTGGATGATAAGGCTTACGGATTGCTTTATTGAATAGCATCTATACAAAATTCGAATAATTCTATACATCTCGCTATTCATTATATGATTTGCTATTTACACAGTTCCATTCATAATAATTTTCTCAACTCATGGTATACTCTTGAGTGTTTTGTTTCCTATACATATCATTGTCTAGAAAAGGATTCGTATTATATTTTATGAACTTATAGATCACTACCAATTTATTATTCAAAATGGTGATTCAGTAATGGATAGTTAAGTCAAAAGTATATCAGACGATGGTTTTAATTACACAAATTTTGCTACTATTAATATGTTTATACATCGATTGGCATACTAATACTGACATATATTTCATGGGTTGAATAACAACTACTAATAATTCACACATACCTCTATAAGTATCACAGATTATATGTTTGCCAAACACTAAACAGACTTATAATTTGTAAGACACAATTCTACATAGAACAAACATATATATTCAATTTTTTAAGACACCACCAACCTGTATGAGTGTCCATGCTGAAGCAACGCAAATCAGAAGATCCCCTATGTGTGCCTCTGTCTTTTTCCCCAAATCCGTGTTGTCTACCTCTCTCTTCTTCCCTTCTTTTATTCTTCTTCATCTCCATGTGTACTACACCTTTTCTTTGCAGAAATATATTCTGATTCTTCTTTCTTAAAGCTCTCATTTTTTAAGAGCTTTGGGCTTTCTTTTAAAAGTTGATTTCTTTCTTTTTATGATTTTTTTTTGTTTTTCTTTGTGTTATTCATTTTATTTTCACCTTATCTTTATTTTATTAATTTTTATTTGTTTTATTTCCTTTATGAGGCTTTTCTTCCATATAATTAATGATTTATAACAACATTCTGATAATGGTACCTATTTATATTAAGTCATTATTTATTTATAGTGTTAGCTATTTATATTAAGGCATTAAAGCTAAATAATGATATACTTGAATATCATAAGGGTAACTGGTTAACATTTCAGATACATGGGGTTAGTCTACATATGGTAGTAACCTGATACAACTAACAAATTTGTATTTTCAAAAATATTAACAATTATGAATACAATGACATGTCATAAACGCACAATAACATTCACAATACAATCATACGAGATTTAATTCACCATAAGCAACAAATTAAGCTAACACACAACTAACCATGTGTAAACAATTATCTACATGGAACCAAGATAAAAAAGGCACTAATGATAATCATTCAATTATGCATATATATGTAATAACTAATGTGGTGTGTGTAGGGTTCTAGTCGTTCCTCTGTCATCCCCCAACATCTCTATCTATGTCACTCTCTCTAATGATGCTCTCTATTTGTTATGCTCTGAAGGATGAGTCTCTCCTACTTCCAACTCACAACAAGTAGTTAGTCCAAAATACCATGACATATATAAATCATAAGATACTGTTGAAATAACAAATCGATATGATCATAAAGTAAGGATATACACTACAACTAACTCATATCAAAGCAATCATGTAATCAGAGCAATATTCAACTATCTCATAACAACATATAATTCACAACTTAGTCAAATAATAAAAAAATCAAATTGCTAACTACAAATATCCACGGATAATCAAGTAAGTTTGATTAGTGACGAATCAGGATGTAACAAGTAGCATGGCCCTTACATTTTATCTAGGGAAGTTTTTCTTATTGTGCCCTTTGACCTTATAACTTGTGCACCATAAGCCACTCCTAGTGTCATGGGCACTATTATTTGTAAGGTTATGAAGTTGGGAAGCCATTGAGGTACTATGCACCTCCATGAACAAGCTAACTTAAATATTTACACATGAAACGGCTTCAACTCCTAATGTTGCTTCAAGGGCCTCTCGAGACTCGGTGAACATCTTCATGGAGAGGGCATGTTAAATGGTGCAAGCAAACCTCTTGCAAACCATTATACATGTTGTACTGGATGAATATCAAAGAAAAATTTGAACACTAGAGTCTTGAACCTAACATCATACATACAGACACTCTCTATCAGATATTGCTTGATCTCCTTTAGTGCAACAATACTTTGTTGCTCAATTTTTGGGATCTAAAATTACTTCAAGAAGGTTGCCTTCAAAAGGGTTTAATCCACAATGGCATGGTTTGGATTAATATTTCAATACCTGGTGTGGGTGCGATCCAACAGAATTGTGGTAAACTAGATTGCTTTATGTTATGATAATGTAATTCCTTTCACTTTCCATATGAGTTCACACTTGTGGATGTGTGTTGCAACATTCTCCACTCTAAAATAGTCAGGGAAGCTTAAAAACATCTCATAAAATACCTAGGGAGTAGGTACGGGTGTAGATTGCCCCTGAGGCATCTGTTATGTCAGTACACCCGAACTTTGGCTTCCTTTAGGATTACTTCCCATTCCTCATGTTGGTGATGCAACAAGATGTACTATGGCTCCTCCTACCACTCAAATGGTGTACTAGTCTGTCAACAGTCCTCCAACTCCAACTCTCCCACCTTGTGTTGTACTACTTGTTGCAGGGGATGGATCCCCTCATATTGGTGGCATACCATACATCATTGGGCCCAAAGCTTGCATGGGCGGTGCGATCACTAATCTGATTGGTTGTAAGGAATGATTTATTGTAACACACTTGTTTCTCCTTTTTATGCAAAAAATTATCTTATACATGAGAGAAGGACAATGCCTTGGTCGATTTATTTTGGTTGTGGGTAACGTGCCTAAGCATGCTCTTTAGATAAAATGGAAATGTGCACATCTTCAGTAGTTTCTTTTGTGTCTTTTGCCCCCTTAAGTGCTTCAACTTCTCTTTCCAGGATTTGCTCTAACTCACTAGCGCACACTTCTTCATCATCATAGCATACATTCTCTGTGCAAGAGTTTTCTTCATACCATTCCTATTTTGCACGAATAAGGATTGGTTCTGATCGATACCTGCCAAGTTCTTCTTCCCTAAAATATCGATGTTGTGCTAGACTTTCATAACTAAAAAAATTAGTTTAATTTTTTGGATTAACAACCTTAATAAAAATCCACTTCGTTATCACTAAACCACAACAAAAAGGACATTTTTTTAATTTATGCAATATTTTATAATATAGAAATCAATACACAAAATATCCTTTTAAACTTAAGTGGAGAGGAAATTTGAGTGTGAAAGTCCTTTCAAAAGTTTTTATTTTACCTTAAAAAGAAAATACAATGGAAATTAGAAAGAACAATGTGTGGGTTCTTTTACTACAAATTGTGGAGAAAATATAATACTAAAATGGAAAAAAGGCCTCCATCATGAACCTTACGATAACATTCTATTTCCTTTTATTATGTAATCATTTTTTTTTTAAATCTATGTTTTTCTAATTTTTTTTAATCATATATTTTTATAATGTAAGCACGTTCAACTTTTTATTTCTTTTTCAATAATCAAATTTTTTTTTTTTTTAAAGTTATAAAATCCGTGGGGATGAGGCCATTGCGAAGACTTTAATATATAAGTAATCTTAATAAAATCTTATTTTTAAACTTGAATTAAAAATTTAAATGTGAAATTTTCTTAAGAAAGTTTCTATTTTGATTCAAAAATATAAGATTAAATTGGAAAGACAATACAAATGGCTTCGGAGGTTTGGAAGTTTGTTGTTAAGCTTTCCGTCATTTTATTTTGTTTTGATTTTTTCTTGGTTAATTTTCAGAGTTTCATTGAGAAAGATTTTGTTTTTAATTCTGGGCCCTGGGTTTTTAAGCATTTTGAGTTTTTTTGGTACCCATGATCCTTGTTTTTTGATTTGGACAAGACCCCAGTTTTAGTTGCTCAACTTTAGATTAAGATGTATAAGCTTTTGTCAGTCTTGATGAACAAGTGATCTATTAAGTTATTAGTGGACTAGGTTGGTTTGTTTGTGAGTGTTGATGATTCATTCTGGAACCTGACCAGGTTTTGTGTTGTTGTTGATCTCTCCAAACCACTCTTTCATTCGGTTAATCTCCTCTTTTTGCATGGTTCGTGGTCCTAGTCCCTTAACTATGAAGGTCTTCCCTTCCATTGCTTCCATTTCAACCTTCCCGATCATCGGCTCGTTGAGTGTCCCTCTAAGACAAGTGGTCACACTACTTCTCGATCTTCTCAAGTTTGGGTGAGGAAAGGTGGAACTTTTAATCATGACTTCTTGTAGTGTAATCATGACAAGTTCTTCCTTCCACCTTTCTTTAGAAAAGCCCCTATGGAGGACCACTGTAATATCCCTTCGAATATCAAAACAAAGCTCTGAATTGCTTATCTGAATTTCTGCAAAAATATCTTCGAATAGATAAATAAATCACAGTATAAACTCTTATTTATTTGCTCATAAGCTTACAATAGAGTTCCTCTGTCAAGTATACAAAGAATATTGAAAGTACGGCCTGAATAGCCTGAATATTCCGCAAACTGGGAAAGAATTCTGAATCTGGTTCGTCTCGGCCTGCTATGCGAAAAAACACAGTCGCCGACGTCGGTTATACTGCCGTCATCGGTCGATCTGTAGTCGTTATCTCACCGATGTCGGTTGTATGTCGACCGATGTCGGTCTCTATAAGTATCTGTTCGCCGATGTCGGTACCTGTACTTTCTGTTGATGCGTACGGATTTTCACGGATCTGTACGAAATTCGTACGGCCTCTGATATAACACAACCTGTATGCTTGATCCTGATCTGTAGAATTATGGGCTAATACAAAAGATCTATATCTGGATAATTCTTGAATCAAAACCCAAAAATAATGAAAATACCTGTAAACCCTTGTGATAGCTTCTGAGTGAAGTTATCTCTCAAATACCTGTAATACTATGATAACTTCTGGGTGAAGTTATCTCTCAATTTGGCAGTAGATCGGCTGATCTTTCACAACCTCTGAATCGCACACAATGAAGAGTTGATGTTCTTCAATGCAATTGGAATCCTGGAACCCTTGGCTCAGTGTTCACAGAAGAATTTCTTAACAAGAATCAATATCAAAAATAATCATGAATCCAAACTCTCTTCCATGAGAGATTCTTATACACCTCCAAAGGTGTGCTTGCTAAAATTAGATTCCCTTAAATTAGACTGGGGCTTCCTTAATTTAGAACTAGGGTCTTAAAATTAGACTCATTCTTAAATTAGAATGATGATCCTAAAATTAGACCCAATAATAAATAATTAATTAATAATTAATAATTAATAGTTAATTAATAATTAATAATTAATAGTTAATTAATAATTAATTAAAATTGGACCAAATAATTAATATTTGATTAAATCAATCAAATATTAATATCTCCTTTAATGTATGTCCGAAAGCCAACCCATCTCCATCAAGACCCTCTATCCATCCCATCAGCCTACGAGGGTCGCATAATAGGCTAATCCTTCGCTCGAAAAGATGTCAACTAGAAGGGGACATGACAGTCCGCCCCTCCTGAAATTGCTTGTCCTCAAGCAATCTCAACTCTGGATGATGTAGAATATCTTCGCTTTCCCATGTCGCATCCTCAACCGGCAAATCTTTCCACTTTACCAAATATTCCCTGATAGTCCTCTGACGCAACTGTCTCTCTCTAGATTCCAAGATGGACTCAGGTACTAAAATCAACTTTCCCTCATCATCTAAGGGAGGTAAAACTGTAGAAGGTATCACACGGTGTCCTAACGCCTTTTTGAGGCGTGATACATGAAAGACATTGTGTACCTTGCTCTCTGTCGGCAGCTCTAGCTCATAAGCCATCTCTCCAACACGTCTCAGGATCCGGAAAGGACCATAGTAACGTGGCTTAAGCTTCTCTGCCCCACTCTTCTTAAGAGTAGACTGTCGGTAAGGCTGCAGCATAAGATAGACCATGTCACCCACCTCAAAAGATCTCTCGGTCCTCCGCTGATCTGCATACTGCTTCTGTTGATTTTGTGCCTTAGCAATATTCTCCTTGAGAGTCCTCATAATATCCTGACTCTCCTGCAATAGGTCCCCAACACTCGGCACTCTACTGTCGCTCAGTAGCAAATCTAGAAAACTCGGTGCCTCATACCCGTACAATGCCATAAAAGGAGACATCTGAATGGCCATGTGGAAAGTTGTGTTATAGCAATACTCGCACAGATAAATCCACTTGACCCAAGCTTTTTGCTGCCCTGCAATGTAGTTTCTGAGGTAGCCCTCCACCGATTTGTTCACTATCTCCGTCTGTCCATCAGTCTGCGGGTGGTAGCTGGTGCTAGGTGTAAGTTCGGTCCCACAAAGTCGGAACACCTCCTGCCAGAAGTGACTTAGGAACCGACTATCCCTGTCGCTCACTATGCTCCGAGGTAATCCATGCAGTCGAAATACCTCTCGAAAGAAAACCTCTGCTACCTGTGTAGCTGTATGTGTGGTGGTAATCGGGAAGAAGTGAGCATACTTCGTTAACCGATCCACAACTACATATATGCAATCTCGTCCTTGGGCTTTAGGCAAGCCCGTAATGAAATCCATCGACAAACACTCCCACTTCCTGTCAGGGATTGGTAGTGGCCACAACAACCCTGTTGGGTACGTGTTCTCCTGCTTGTTCTGCTGACAAACAGGGCACTCACGCACATACTGAAGGACATCTGCTTTGAGGCCTTTCCATGTGAATCTCTCCCTAATCTGTCTGTAAGTCTTAAAGTATCCGGGGTGTCCTGCAGTAGGTATATCATGAAAAGCTTGCATGATAATGTTCTTCATCGACGATCCTGGGATCAAATAAACCCTGTTCTTGTAAATGATCAAGTCATCCACAAGAGTATATCTGGTGTCAACCGTCGATCCCTCAACAATGCTAGCTGCCCATGTATCCTTGGCATACTCTGCCACAATCATATGCCGCCAATCCTCTGTAATTTGGACCATGGTACTCAAATACGGCCTGCATGAAAGAGCATCGGCCACAACATTCTGGGTGCCCTTGATGAAAGAGATGTCAAAATCATATGCCTGTATCTTACTCACCCACTTCTGCTGACGATCATTGAGGTCTCGCTGCCCCAAGAAATGTCTCAAACTGTTGTGATCCGTTTTGATGCAAAATTTGCTGCCCACTAGATATTGCCTAAATTTTGCCAAGGCATGCATGATAGCAAGCATCTCCTTATCGTATATGTTGTACAGTCTCTCTGGTCCCCTGAGCTTACGACTCTCATATACTATAGGGTGCTTGTCCTGCATAAGTACCGCTCCAATGCCCTCGCCTGAAGCATCGCACTGAAGCTCGAACGGCTTCGAAAAATTTGGTAGTGCCAAAACTGGGCACGTAGTCATCAACTCCTTAAACCTTTCGAAACACTCCTGTGCTTCAGGTGTCCAGCAAAAAGCACCCTTTTTAGTCAAATCTGTCATAGGAGCTGCATGTCGTGAATAACCATTCACAAACCTCCGATAAGAACCACACAGACCTAGAAATCCCCTTAGCTGTGTTAGGTTTGCTGGAATAGGCCATTCTATGATGGCGCGGATCTTCTCAGGATCCATCCGCACTCCCTCTGCACTGATAATATGACCCAAGTATAACAATTCGGTCATCCCCAAATCACATTTGGACTCCTTGGCGTACAAGGATTCCCTCTCCAAGATGCTGAGTACAGTCTCCAGATGAGCCAAATGCTCCTGCCAAGTCCTACTGTATATAAGAATGTCATCAAAAAAAACAAGTACAAACCTCCTCAGTAGTGAATGGAAGACTCTATTCATGGTGGACTGAAATGTTGCTGGCGCATTAGTGAGCCCGAATGGCATCACTATAAACTCGTAGTGTCCACTATGGCAACGGAAAGCTGTCTTCTCCACGTCTTGCTCGCGAACTCTGATCTGATGATAGCCTGATCTTAAGTCTATCTTCGTGAAGTAATGTGCACCATGAAGCTCGTCAATACGTGGTATAGGATACCTGTTCTTAATGGTTCTTTTATTCAGGGCTCTGTAGTCAATGCACATTCGTAGGGTGCCATCCTTCTTCTTCACTAGAACAACTGAAGAAGCAAACGGTGATTTGCTTGGCCGAATGTGACCCATAGCCAGTAACTCCTTAATTGTTTTTTCGATCTCATCCTTCAACCGCTTAGGATGTCGGTAAGGAGTAATCATAATGGGCTTAGCCCCCTCCTCAAGCTCAATAATATGCTCAATGCCCCTGTCTGGAGGTCTCCCTGGTGGAATGTCACTAAAGACCTTATCATGCTTGACTCTCAACTGCTGAATGTCCGGATGGTACTCGGTCTTCTGTTGTCCCTCCTGCATTGGTGCCAATGTGCACTTGGCAGCCCACTCTACCATATCATGTCGCATGAGCCTCTCCATCCGATGTAAAGAAATGGTTTTGATGTTGCCGTCCCGTATTGCTTTAAGAATGTGAGTCTTCCCATCTACATCAAAACTGATCTCCATATCCTGAAGACTAAGAGTGACTACCTCAAGGGAATGAAGCCACTTCATGCCCAAAACCAAATCTATATCCCCCATGTTGACCACATAATAATCAGCCTTGAACTCATAATTGTTCAAGCGCAATGGGAGATCTCTGATCATCCGCTTACACCTGAGGGTGTAGCCATCAGCTACCTTAACTCTAATGCCCTCAAACTCTTCTGTGGTGAGTCCACGCTTCTCCACAAATCTAGTATCAATAAAATTATGTGTGGCTCCCGTGTCAAGAAGGGTAATGACCCTCTGTCCTGCCAAAACTCCCCGGAGTCTGAATGATCCCTCGTGCTGGATGCTAGATAGACGTGCCTCCTGAATCTAGAGCTCTGACTCTGCCTCTACCTTGGGCTCTGAAGCCTCAGCCTCTGGTTCCTCGGAACAATCGTGATGCTCAGAATCTTCTGATTCCTCATCCTCATAATAGGCCCACATCACCCGATTTGCTTTGCCCTTAGGTCTCAAAGGACAATCATGATTAACATCATATGGACCTTTGCAGTAGAAACAAAGCTTCTTCCTACGTAGATCATTAAGAGCCTCCCTATCCAAAGGTGGTGCTGCTGGATTGGCCTTTGAATCATTCTTAACACCTAATTTATCTATGTTGAAACCTGGTCTTTCTCTGTTCCTGTTGTAGCCCTTACTTTCCCTGGATGAAGAAGTAGCTCTGGAGTTGGATCTACTTGATGGGGTTGCCATCTCCATACTGCGTGCCTTCTTCATAGCTTCCTGTAATGAAGGAGGATCAAAACCTTTGATCCAACCTCTCAATGGTTCTGTCAATCCTTCCATGAAGAGTACTACTAGTCGCCTCTCTGAAATGTCAGGAACCATAACTGATAACCTCTGGAAGTCACCAATGTAAGACTCTAGACTACCGCTTTGGCGCAACTGTGCCAACTCTCAGAAATAGGACTCTGGATCCCTCCTATCAAAACGCTCTACTAACCTGTCCACAAACTCTTGATAAGATGTGATCCAATCATGATGGAGTGTCACCATCCCGTGGTGCCACCAATCGTGAGCTACTCCCTCAAGATGTAGTGTCGCATATCTGATAGCATCTGCCTCGGCCATCGGACGCAATGTGAGGAAGGTGTCAAACTTACTAACCCAGGCCTGCGCTGTGACCTTACCACTACCGTCGAACATCGCGAGTGTGAGCCTGCTCGTAGCATGCTTAAGATCATTGTTCTGGTGTCTAGGTCTCCTCTCCTGTCTAGCCAATCTGTAGTGTTCTCTCCTCAAATTAACAAAACGATCAAAAGTCATCCTCTCCTGAACATGAGGAGGTAATAAGTTCCACTCATCATCTGCAGCCATGTAGACATCTGCAAATGAGGAATCTCCTGCTTCCTCCTCTGCTGGAACTTCTAGTTCTTCTTGCACAAACGTAGGACGTGTAAGTCTATCCGCTGTTCTGGAGTGGGCCTGTCGGGGTCTCTGATTAACCGTAACATCTTTGTTATCACCTTGGTCCCCATTCTGTCTATCAGGTGGGTTCATCCTCCTTATCATAGTAGTTAGTGCCTGTAATTCCTGTGTCATCTCACGGTAGGTTTCTCTGGTACCTGGATCATCATTATGTCAGTGGCCCCTGGGTGGGCTACCCTCACGTCTGTCACTCATGATACTCTGCTGCTGTTCTAACAACTGGGTACCTTCAAGCAAAGCTCTACTGCGTGTGTAATACCCGTGTGGTCCCAACTCTTGTGGCTGCATAAGATTTTCAAACCCTCAGGATGGCAGGATTTAGCTCTGATACCACTGTAATATCCCTTCGAATATCAAAACAAAGCTCTGAATTGCTTATCTGAATTTCTGCAAAAATATCTTCGAATAGATAAATAAATCACAGTATAAACTCTTATTTATTTGCTCATAAGCTTACAATAGAGATCCTCTGTCAAGTATACAAAGAATATTGAAAGTACGGCCTGAATAGCCTGAATATTTCGCAAACTGGGAAAGAATTCTGAATCTGGTTCGTCTCGGCCTGCTATGCGAAAAAACACAGTCGCCGACGTCGGTTATACTGCCGTCGTCGGTCGATCTGTAGTTGTTATCTCGCCGATGTCGATTGTATGTCGACCGATGTCGGTCTCTGTAAGTATCTGTTCGTCGATGTCGGTACCTATACTTTCTGTTGATGCGTACGGATTTTCACGGATCTATACGGAATTCGTATGGCCTCTGATATAACACAACCTGTATGCTTGATCCTGATCTGTAGAATTATGGGCTAATACAAAAGATCTATATCTGGATAATTCTTGAATCAAAACCCAAAAATAATGAAAATACCTGTAAACCCTTGTGATAGCTTCTGAGTGAAGTTATCTCTCAAATACCTGTAATACTATGATAACTTCTGGGTGAAGTTATCTCTCAATTTGGCAATAGATCGGCTGATCTTTCACAACCTCTGAATCGCACACAATGAAGAGTTGACGTTCTTCAATGCAATTGGAATCCTGGAACCCTTGGCTCAGTGTTCACAGAAGAATTTCTTAACAAGAATCAATATCAAAAATAATCATGAATCCAAACTCTCTTCCATGAGAGATTCTTATACACCTCCAAAGGTGTGCTTGCTAAAATTAGATTCCCTTAAATTAGACTGGGGCTTCCTTAAACTAGGGTCTTAAAATTAGACTCATTCTTAAATTAGAATGATGATCCTAAAATTAGACCCAATAATAAATAATTAATAATTAATAATTAATAGTTAATTAATAATTAATAATTAATTAAAATTGGACCAAATAATTAATATTTGATTAAATCAATCAAATATTAATATCTCCTTTAATGTATGTCCGAAAGCCAACCCATCTCCATCAAGACCCTCTATCCATCCCATCAGCCTACGAGGGTCGCATAATAGGCTAATCCTTCGCTCGGAAAGATGTCAACTAGAAGGGGACATGACAACCACTCAGTTGAGGTGCCTTCCACTAATCCTTAGCCGTCTTTGGCACATGTGTTATCGTCTGCCCCTCTTGGGCCCTTCCTCCTGTTGTTGAAGTTACTTCTAAGCTGGGTGGAGGATCGGTAGCAGAGAGGCCTAATGAAATTGGGCTTTTTCCCTCCCTCTCTCTCTTGCCCTGTCCCCTCGCCCCCATCCGTGTCCCCTTCGCCTTGGTCACAATCCCTTCCCCCCTCCTTGTGTCGACCCCTCGTTGCCTTCTCCCCTCCTCGTACCTTACCCCATATCCCCCATTCTTGCCCCTCTGCCCATGCATCCTAGAAGACATAACGCTGACATTGGCACCACTGTCAAAAAGAAGGGCAGACACTCTGAAGCAAAAAAACTGAGATCTAAAGTAGAAGATTTGGTGAGAGAAGGTTCTCAATGGACAATGAAGGACCTCCCCTCAAAACGTGCAAAAAGATTAGCCCTAACCTCCGATTTATTCATTTTTTTGGTATGTTCGCCATATCGTAAACTAGACCCTTTTTGTATCTCAATACTGATTCATAACTCCAATAAAAAACATTTCAAATTCAGAACTCCAACCTTAAAAACATTAACCAATCATATTAAAAAATAAAACCCACCCCTATAAAGTGTTGAGGAAAAACAAAACAATTACTATTATTAAAGAGTTTCCATTTTAAGAGTTAAAATAAATCTTAAGTTTCCCTTCCGAGAATTTTCCTAAAAAATTTCTTGTGAGATGGGACATTAAATTTTAAGGGGATCCTCAACGCGTCACATCATTTTCTTTTTCTTTTTTTCTTGGCAAAGGTTCACTATTAGTTGGACGTGAAGCCTTTGATGAATTAGTTGGACGTGTCTTTTCCAAGTATTTTATATTATTATACTTTGTTAAGCCCTGCACGCTAAGAGCATCTTTTATCACATCAATTATTTTTAAAAGGTCTAAAGTATGTCGGGAGATTTTTTTTCCAAGGTTATCATAATAGTATTTTCATAGTTCATAATAAAATATTGAGAAACTTTTTTAAAATAAATTGTATGTATATTTTTAGATCAATATTTCGGATCACATTTCATCATTAAAATGAAAATATAATCTTTTTTATGATATTATTTTTATTTTACGATATTGTATATGTATTATAGCTCATTAATTATATATAAATTTATTATACAAAATTATTTTAACTTTAAATTAAATAGTTGTTTTTTATATTTTATTTTAATATTTGATAAATTAATAAACGCACATGCAAAGTTTGAAAATAAATTTTTATATAGAACAATATTTGACAAATATGTAAATAGCTTAAAACAATGCAACTTTTAATTAATATTTGGAATTAATAAAATAAATAATTATTTATCAAAATTAAATTATCTCAAAGTGGTGATAATTGAACTTCCTTCTGCGAAGCTCTTTTTTTAGATTGTTGAGCCCTCTAAGGATGATCTACCCCAACTTCCATTAGAGATTGTTATTTGTACATAAAGATCTCATTTACATCTTATGATTTCTTACTTTGATTCTATTTATGTATTGTGTTTAGTCAACAATTGTATTTTATTGTTTTAAACTGTATTTTATATTAATATGAATAAAGAGCCATCAATATCAACTGGGACTTTTTTATTGAATAAGATAAAATATTTTTTTATCATAACTATGAATTAGTATTAAGACATAACAAGGGGTCCAGTCTCCCAAACAAACGAAAACATAAACACAACAAGAATCTAAATATTATTATTTTTCTAATATATATATATATATATATATATATATATATATATATATATATTTTGATGAGTTATAATATAAAAAAAAACTTTCACATTATTAAATAAGAAATAGATTTACAAATACTAGTAAAAATTATGCGTATGGAAAAAATCTATAAAAATATATTTATTTTTAAAATTTAGATGTTTCAGATAATTTTGACATGTAGTTTATTATTCTTTTAAACTATATTTTTATAATGATAATGGGAAAGATTATTTAATTGTAGTTTTTAGATTTGAAATTTTTATGATTTTTGTTAATACTTTTAGATGTACGCATAAAAGAGGTTGGAAAAATAGCTTATTAAATAATTAAAATGTAGGGTATTTGTGATGATATAACATTATCAAATGATGAATGGTTATAAGTTTGAAGAAGAAAAAAATGATTGTTGAATTGGGAGCTAATAAACATGAATTATATAGGGAAAACTAGTTACGAAATATTTTAAAGAAAAAAATTGTAAGAAATTTAATCTAAATGAAATAAAAGATGAAATTTGTTTTCTTATTACATTTTATTATACAATGATATTAAATATGTTTATATTGATATTTGTAATTATAAATTGATTCATAAAATTTTAATTCAAGATAATTATTTAGTAAGTTAAAATATAATTATTGTATTTGAACATATTAATTTATCTTAATTAAAAATAATTAAATATATGTACCAAAATTTAGTTGTAATTCATATATCTATATTTGTTTTTGATAGATAATTCAGGTTTAAAGGGTCCCTTATCCACAATAAGAATTGAACCAAAACATCACTTGTTTGTCTTGGATGAAAATCCACAAGGGAACAAAAATGACAAAACCTAGCTAAATTAACCCAAAACCACCAAAGGTAGACCAAACACCCCAAGGCGAACCTAAGAAAGTCCAAACGCAACAAAAAACTAACTCGCAAAACTAATCCCTCCCTTGCCCTCTTTGTTATGAAAGCGGAGAATTATGAAAGATGTATCCGGTATGAAGCATCCTTTTTCCTTACTCCTCAATACAGTACAAACTTCTTGGTTACATGAATTATAAGAAAGCATGAACTCTTACCTAATTTAGATCAACACACCAATAAGATTGTAATGAAAGGTTGCAGGTTTCTCAAAATTACCATGATCCCAAGGATCTTACATAAACATAAATATTGCTTAAAAAATAATTGAAATAATGACACAAAAATCTTATACAACCATACTCCAACACAACCAATCAAACTCAAACACATTAGACGAGCGTAATATCTCAAGCATATACCCACTAAAGTGTCCACAGATCTGAAACATTGTGATATTTCATATTAGTTTTACCATATTAAATTTTATTCTTCTCCCAAAAGAATTATCAAACATCCAAATCATTAAATCCATCATTTAACAGGTATAATATTGCCTTGCCCATTGTGGAGGGTTCACTTGTTAACACCTACACCATACATGACAAAAAGTATTAATAGAACTTTAAAATATATTGCAGTGCCACATTTGCAAAGTAATTTTTTGTGGCTAGAAGAAAAGAGGCATTATAATTATTTACTTATGCATTTTCCAATATCTAAGTATTCTTGCTTCTTATATTAATTCACTCCATGCCTAATTTCAACTCAGGTTAGTTCTAAGATGACAAAGAGTATCCAAAAACCCACCTTAGATTAGTGTGGAGATCATTTTTGATGCCATCCCTATCTTGTCTTTAATTTGAAAAGACACCACCACAAATTGTTGAGAAAAAAACAAAATGATAACTAGGTTTCTTTTCCAATTTAAGAGTTCAAATAAACCTTAATCCGACAATTTCCATATTTAGATGGGACATTAATGCTTTCGGTACACGTCGCATCATCTTTTTTTTTTTTTCCTGTTTTTTTGGCAAAGGTTCACGTGAAAGGTCAAGCATTTAATTAAATCGTGATTATTCCTTTGGAGCCTTTTGACTATGTAAACATCAATTACCTCCTTTTTGTGAAAATTAGTTTGGATATTCCATGCCTTTGATTGTGGTCGTAGGGACCCTTTGATCTCATTTGTCTAGATCCATTGATGAAGTTGAGGTGAAGAGGATTGAGTGTTTGTCATGTTTGGATTTGATTAGGGTTTTTTTAATTATATTGTCGGTAATTGTTTCAGTGTCATGGGATTGTCAATTTATTTTTGTATTCATTGTTTTTGGTTTTGAGTTTTTAATTATTAGACAGTTTTTTCTTTATTTAATGGGTTTTTTTAGGAATTTGCATCATTTGATGTAGTTTAATTAGGGGGACGCAGTTATGGCACCAAAGCGGTCATGCACGTTGGTTCCAAAAATATACTACAAGGTAATGTACTTTCTATTCAAAATTCTCTTATTGATATTTTACTGGATTTATATGCTTTTGATAGTGCTTCTCAGTGGCTTGAAACTCATGCCCTCTAAGATATTTTGTGGGTTGTATCCCGACTGAATCCATGTTTTGACGCTGAGTGCAATCAAATTGGCTACCCCGTGGCATCAATATTTTGGAGATTCAAAATTTGATTAAGGCTTTCTTCCTTTTTGGGTTTGAAAACCCTGTTCACTATGCTACCATTCATAAGCATGGCCTAGTCTATGTGATACGCTTTGTGCTTGTCTTTTTCCTTTGGACTCAGGGTTTTATTGTCTCAGAGAAAACCAAACTAAAGGTTATGGTTTGGATAGAATTTATAGGTTTACCTATATTTTTTGTGCATTTTATAGAACAACTAGTAAAACCCTTAGGATAGTTTGTTTGTTTGGAGTCTTACCATTTTTTATGACTCATCCTCAACAACATGTTCGTGTCAAGGTTGACCTCTCTCAAGACCTTCATGAGATCATTAATATCTAGATAGGTGATCAAAGTTTCACCCAAAGGGTTTTATACATTAACCTTCAAAATACTTGTTTTTTATGCCAAGCTTTGGACCACATGATTAAACCTTGCCCTCTTATGGCTACCTCGAACCCTCCACCTAAAGCCACTCCAAAACCCTCTCACCCTATGGCGGGGGTGAATGATGGTTGTAGGTGGTGGGCCGATGAAATATCAGAACAATCAAACCTCTCAAGTCCCTACTGGTAATAATAAGCCTACTTTTTCTACTAATATTGTCACATAACCACCTCCGATGCAACCCCAACCTACACAAACTCCACCGCCAAACCTAGTCCAACTATGACAAATGCTCCCCAAGCTAGAAATGTGATTATGAAACGACAAGAATCCATGAATCCTAGGTTTTTATATATTTTATTCAAATGACACGTAAACATAAATGAATATTGTCCCGACTGCAAACCCACAGGAAAACCCTCCCTCTCCACACCAACAAGCAATATGTCATTCAAGAAGTCCCTCTCTTGACAGTGGATAAAATGAGTTTGCTCAACCTGAAAGGCAACTTGTTGTGCTTATGAATTTCTTTTAAAAATACATCAACATAATTTCTTAAGTAATCACTTTGCAACATTAGAAGGCCAAAAGGGTGAACCCATGAACCTTGATGGTTTCTAATGAATGTCTTCTCTTATAATGTTTATGATTTAACTGACGCAACACGTAATTACTTGTTGTGGGACAACTATTAAAATTTTTCAAACATGCATATCTTGTGTTTGTAGGAAGTTAAAATAATCAATCTTTCCCTCCAAATGGCAACTAAGGTATCTTACCCAATGCTACTCATCAAATGCACAAACATGAGGTGGGATGTCGTGGCTTAATCACTATGATTGTACCACTCTATGCTTATTTTGTGGCATATTGGGGAGAGCACCTATCTAATTGTGCTCTTTGGATGGTTTTAATTTTGATAGATAAATCCTTGGTCTTGTGAATATTTATGCCTCTAATGATGCGATTAAAAGGATAACTCATTAGATGTGGCTGACAGATTATCTTCTCATGACCCACTGGATTGCCTTTGGGGACTTTAATCTGATTGAATCACTAAAGTACAAGGAAGGTGTTCTTATGATGTGATGGTACGGTGGTGAAAGAGAATCCTATATTTATTTGTATAAAAAACTTGCTCTGTTCGATCTAAATCACCACCATAAGCATTCCTCCCCTACAACTTGGTTCACTTGGTCAAATTTTCATCAAGAAAATGAACAAGTACTCAAGAGACTAGATAGGGTCCTTATCTTAGATCAAAATACCTTCTCTTTTTCTCAAAATTTTGATCGACCAATGAGTGTTATCTCATATGTCCTCTTAGATCAACAACACATCAAATTCTCTATGGAATGGTTTGCCCCTCCCATCAATTTTTAAAAAAATCAATTTTATATGAATACTTCCCATATGCAACATCCTCAAACCCTTGCTCACATCAAAAGAGGTTGGAATCTTGTTTCTCACTCTTCTAAGGACACTATGTGGATTAATTGGTGGGAAACAGTCATTTACTACATTGGCACCTTTCTTTGCTTTTTGGAAAATAATTTGCATTCATCAAAAAGCCAAGAAATTTAGCCTATGTGAAAGAATATAATTGTCTTTCATAGATGTTAGAATAAACCCCATTGGATGAGTCTCTGTAAAACCAAGTGGCCATGTTAATACATCATATTAAGCTTGCTAGGCTTCACCAAGCCCATGGAGCTCAAATACAAGCTCGCATTCACTGGCTCCAAAATCGCTGATAGAGTCTCCAAGGAATTATTCAGAAAATCGAGGGCTCATAATATTGATACACAAATAAAATATATTAAAGATGTTGGTGAGCATTTAACAGCCTCCATAAAATATTTCAAGCTTTTATGAAGCATTATAAACAAGTTTTTCAAGCTCATCCATTCTTAGACGTTCAAAGACTAGGTTAATGCCTTGATGTTGTTCCTTAAGGGCTCTCCCCAAGTCAAAGGGTGGATTGTGAAAAAATCTTATCCGAAGGGTAAATTCATCAAGCTATGATGGATAAACTCTAGGCATTGATGATTTTCCTTATGATTTCTATTAGTCTCGTTGGGACTATGTAGGACTCGATTTGCACAATGTCTATTTGGAAGTTCTTGCCAAAGGTTCCCTAGTTAAGCTAATCAACACAGACAATATTAAATTCATTCCCAAGATTGGGGATCTTAAGATTATCTCCAATTGGAGGCCTATTACTATTTTAAATGTATCCTACAAGATCATACATAAGGCTTTGGTTCTCATGATCAGGTGTTTGCTTCTTTTAATTGTTCAATCTGAGTAAATTATGTTCATTCAAAGCTATTACATTCTAGACAACATCCTTATGGTTTGGGAAGGTATGGAATGGGATTGTACTTCCAAGTAAAAGGATATATTCATCAAAATTGACTTTGAAAAGGTTTATGATTGGATAAAATGGCTCTTCATCTTAGCCATGCTTCAAGATTTAGGGTTTGGGCCAAAGTTCATTCTCTGCTCAATCTTTTTTCCAAGACACCTCTGCTTGCCTTAATGCCAATGGTCATGAATCTAAAAGCATTGGATTATTTCACTCTATACTACATGGTTACCATCTTGCCCCATCTCTCTATGTTCTTACTACTAAGGGATTTGACTACTTGTTTAGAGACTTTACCTCTAGAGAGATTATCAAAGGCATAAATCTCCCCACTACTCCTCAAAACCAACTTATTAATGGCCTTTTTGCTGATGATTCTTTTGTCATGCTTCAAGAGGATTAAGAGGTTATCCATAATGCCATGGGATACCTTTAAACCTTTTTATTAGCCTCTAGCCCTAGCATTTAGTGGGCCAAGGCTCAATGTTTTAAATAGATTTATGGTCCTTTACCCAGTTAGCTTCAAGATTACTAATGGAAGTAGATTGCTCATAGAGAATTGTTTAAAATCCTTGACATTATTTTTTATTTTCAAGCTTCACCTATGGACTATGAAACTATATTGTCCTCAGAGTGGAGAAAACATTATCCTATAGGATTACCAAACCTCTCTCTCTTGGTGGAAAATTTCAATTTTGTTTCAAAGTCCTTGCTACCACTCATGTTTATTATTCTTCTTATTGGCTCCCCTCAAAAGCAAACCAAAATAAGCTTTAAAAACTCCTTAGGTATTTTTTGTGGGACAACTCTGAAGGCAACAAAGTCTTTCATAGAGTCACCTAGGATATTTTTTTGTCAACCCAGAGAAGTAGGAGCCCTTAGTATGATTAAGTTGCTAAACAAGGGCTTGTTTTATGTGCCAAATGCATTATCATAACTATTTAAGACCACGAGGCTTTGAAAATTATTCTTAGGAATTTGTAGGTACTAAAACTAAATATTTATAACATATCAGTCTTTTATATTTGATAAATATCAATTAGGGATCTACCCTTCAATTCTAGACCTCCCTATTGTTGAAAGGATCACATTTGCCATATCACTATGATTAAATGCTTATTTCTTGATCTGATCCATATCATTATGATGACCTAGGTCTCCTATACTACACAAAAAGCTTAAAACCTGATAAACATCTTTCACTATTAGTTTCAAATCCATACTTATTTTCTAACCTTTTGGACACTACCAACCACAAAGGGACACTATTGTTGATGGTAGCATCAAGATCCTTATCTAGTGTATAGTTGAAAAATTCATCCAAATTTAAAATGATTTGAAACCTATGGGTTAGCCTTTTTATCTTATTGAACCCTATGGTGAGATATTTTCAAGAGGTGTGGTATAAATACAAGTCTAAGCCTTCTCATTCCTCATCTAGCAAATATCAAACAAACACCTACTAAAGCTTAATCAATAAACTATACAACCAAGCCATTCTTACCTATTTATCCCTATTTTCATATCAAGTATATGAGCAGTCATATGATAGGTCTAAAGCATTAAAAGAGCAGCCTATGAGTAATATTTTTCAAATTATAAGTTAGATAATTGCATGCATCATTATATAGTATATTGCACTCTTGTGCACGCACTTTTCCACACATAGAGGAGAACTACATAAATATAAGACCCTCCTTGGAGTATTGTCTATGTAGGTAATGCTCATTAATAGAGGCATCTTTGGGGTCAACTTGACACCATGAACCCACTAACCCATTTTTAGTAATTTCATTCCAAGGGTGAATAAGGGTGAAGAGGTAGGGTTTGATCAATTAGTAAAGAGAAACAACATGTATCCTAGATCTAAAGACATCAACAAAAAGGTGGTAGAAAAATTAGAACAATAAATTTGGTCACATCTAGGTCTAATTATTAATTTGTATTGGACACTAGCATCATAGTCAGACACTAATGTTGACAGTAATGTCCAAATATGATGGTAGTGTCCACAGTTATAGAAGTACATTTTCATGAATCTAATGATTGATCTAGAATATTGATCATGCATGCTTTAAAATTGTTTCTAGTTTAGTTTCTAGTCAAGATCTACATGCGCATAGTAAACCCAAATAAATATCATTTCTATTTATAATTGAAATCAATTGAACATCTTTTAAATTCAATGTTATATATATTTGGCATATCTCAATATTATAATTTAGGATATTCATTTATCCAAGCTTGAAATTAATTGGCCTACTATAGATTAGTTTATCACTCTTGTGGTTGAACTATTTTACATATTTTTAACCCTATTCTATACATTCTAAAAATTTAGGGTTAAACATTTGGTGAACATGGACTTTGGTATCCAAACCCCAAGCTAACCTAGGGTTTTCTCATTTATAGTTTTTCTGCTCTCCAATTTTTTGATTTTAAACATCCTCAAAATTTAAATATTAGAATTTATTTTCCTAAAATCAAATTTAATATAGATACAAAGGAACCTTTTCCTTTTCCTAACCCTAAGGAGGGTAATAAATACCATCCCTCTAATTAGGTCCATGTTATCACTACTTCAAGGGGCAAGTTGGCCCATTCTATGGTTTCCAATGAAGGTAATCGATATATTTTTTCACAAACTCATCCACCTCTTGCATCTCCTCTAGATGGTGTGTGTATGCATATTCAAACCAAAGTACCTAGATTTGTTGCTTATGAATCCCTTAAATATCAAATCATTCTTATGATCAAGTTATTAGAAGAGTTGCAAGATAATTTCAGTTCAAAGATCACAACATTAGAAAATAAGATTACATATCTACAAAATTCAACATATTCTAGTGTTAATCATGTGTTTGCATATTCATCTAGTAATGTTATACCCAACAAGGTTTCATATCCAAATGAAAAGCTATGACATAATGCATCTAAAATAAGTGATTCAAAAAGTGAACAAAACGCTAATAAGAGTCTAAGTGAAATATTAAGAGAAATGTTTTGTAATAAAGTGATTCAACTACATCCTCTACAATCTATAAGGAGATCAAAATACTATTGTGCATATCATATAATGGATGGGAATCATACATATTTTTGTTTTGCCTTGAAGAACAAAATACAAAAAGTAAATGATAGTGGTGATCATATCTTTGATACATGAATCAAGCAACCCACTCACATAATGGGTACCTCTCATATATCACAAGTACCACAACAAAAAATATGGGTACCAAAGGATAATTTAGAACAAAAACACTTGAAAATGTAAAACTTAGAGTAATAATATATTCAAAAGGAAGTGTTACAAAAAGAGAAAGAACAAAAGTTGCACAATCAAAATCAATATAAACAAAGAAACATTCTAAAAAGAGGGTTTCTAATAAAAAAGTTTTTAAAGAAAGATATATCTACAAAATCAAATAATAAAAATATGGTTTCTAAGGATCCAAACATCATATATATCTCATTCATATATAAATAAAAGGTTAAGGGAAAAACTACAAAATAGATGCTTTCATCCTTAAATAAAGCAGTCAAGGCACAAATTACATCTTTTCCCAATTCTCAATCAAAGATACATGACTCTTCTCTATCCCATAATGAGATGCAACATTTTAACAATGATGAACATACTCAAGAAAAGAAAACTTTCAAGAAATAAATTCCAACCTATGGTGCAATGGGTTTTTCATACATAAATTCTCAAAATGATATATCACTCTTTCAAGAACAACCTAAGAAATTACATGTCTCCTATACTATTGATTACATTGATGATTATGATCATAATAATACATAATATTGGTATGATCATGATAATACTAATTATACAACATATGAATATGACACATATGATTTAGAGCCTTCATAGAGACATCCCCTTGATGAGTACATTGGTTTATATTAGAAAATTTCCTTGTATGTCTTTTTCTCTTATCCTTCCAAATATTCCAAAAATACAAAAAAGTCAAAAATAAAAAAAATACAAAAACATTCAAATAATTCAAAAATACAAAAAAATATTGTGCATTCCTAGATTTTATTAGCTCCTTGGCATCCATGTTATTTGATTTATGTTAGTATATATCATATCATTTATTTCTATATACACAGATATTTTAGATAGCTTTTAAGTGTGATACATGCATACCCAGACATATGATCAATGCATTTCTAGATGTTGGACCTCTCCTCTATCTACATCATATGATCAATGCATTATTGATATAGGTTACATATCCTTTATGGTCATTTCTAAATTATCATGTTTGAGCTTATATACTATCGCTTACACATGTCTATATCCATGCTTGTATCTTTCACAATGTACGTGATATGCTATACTAAATAACATTTTTTACTAACATATATATGCATGGACTAGTATAATATGATTATTCTAGTTGTTTATGCTTCATCTAATTTCCACTTCCTTGAGTATATTCCATTGCTTGTTATTATCTTTATTATGAAACATCTGAATACGTTCCTTTTTAATGGCCCATGTGCCATTGTATATTGATTGGACATTTAAATATTTTTTATGTTGATTTTACATTTAAATATGTCATCCCTTTTGATTGTTCAACATTTCAACATGCCCCTTGTATGAGGTATCCTTGAACCATTCTTTTGCATTAGATTGAGTACTCTTGTGTGCATGTTTGATTATTTGTTGAGCTTGTACTATTATTCTCTAGGCATTGCCATGATCTATATCATGCATCTTCTAACTTGATGTGATCACATACTATGAGCTTAATTGATATATCTACAATGACATGTTATCCCTATATGATACATGATTCATACATAAATTATACAACTACCTTATCCTTTTGAGGTAAGGTACCTTCCATATTTTATTTAACTCACCTCAAAAAGGGGGACATAACATAGAAACATGACCTCCACATTTACACAGCTTCTAGATTTCAATGGGGGTATCTCATAAAAACATGACCTCCACACTTATCTCATTATTTAAATATTTTAGTGGCGGCATATCATTAAAACATGACCTCCACACTTGCACAAACTCTAGTTTAGTTTTACGATTTAGATATACACTTGGGTCAAAATCCTATCCATTACATCAATTTTACGTAGATTTGAAACAAATTTTTTTAGATTCATGACACATAAACTCTAGCTTAGACATATTAAAGGTGCATGTGCCATGTTATTGCACAAAAAATTACAAAATTTATCAATTATACTACTCACTAGGATGCACCAATTACACTACAATGTATTATTATCGAGCCTTTTTTGCTACAATAGTTGGTTCATTTTGTACGTTGAAGTGATTAAATCATTAAACCTCACCAAATTTAAATATTAGAGTGTTTAATTAATCTAATCTAACTATATTTATAGGATGAGTTGATTAAGTCACTCACCCTCACTAGATTATATATATTAACACTTGAGTTGTGCGATTGAGATATAATGATCTCAGTGGCTATGTTACAACTCATCCTTGTAATAGATTGGGGACATAATACCTTCCAATATCCCTCTTCAAATCTCAAAGGATCAAGTTTGAACCTCTTCTAGATCGAATGCTTCATAAGGAAACATCTTTACCAATTCAAAGCATCAAGAGGCAACATGGTTGCATCAACATACACGTTTACTCCTTTCATTCTCTCTTTATTTTCAAATATTTCAATTATTTCAAAATTTAGATTATGTGCACTAATTTATATTGTAACATGCTCTTGGTTACAATTCATATACCAAAAAATCACTCAAAGTAGGCTTAAGGAAAGGCAAGGTGTGTTGTACATACCCAGGTGTGCATTTCTTTCCTTCAACCTAGTAATTTAATCTTTATGTATTAATAGATTAAATGAAAGAGAAAATATAGATACTAAAACTAAATATTTATAGCATCTCAGTCTTGTACATTTGAAAAATATCAGTCAAAGATCTACCCTTCAGTTATAGACCTCCTTGTTTCCCAAAGGCTTGCATCAACCATCTCATTATGCTTAAATGCTTATCTCTTAGTCTGATCTCTATAATTTTGATGACCTAAGTCTATTATACTACACAAAAATCTTAAAACTTGGTAAACATCCTTCAATGTTAGTTTTAGATCCATACTTTTTTTTTGCCTTTTAGACACTACCAACCATAAACGGACACTACTGCCAATGATAGTGTCAAGATCCTTATCTAATGTCCAGTTGCCAAAAGTTATCCAAATTATAAATGATTTGAAACCTATGGGTCAGCCTACTTGTATTATTGAACTCTACCATGAGATATTTTAAAAATGTGTGGTATAAATACAAGTCTAAGTCTTCTCATTCTTCATTTAGAAAATACCAAGCAAACACCTATTAAAACTAAATTAGTCAACAACACAACCAATTTATTCTACCCTATTCATCCCTATTTTCATATCAAGCATAACAACATTTATATGACATGTCTAAATCATTTAAAGAGCATCCCACGAGTGATATTTGTTAAATTACAAGCTAGATCATTGCATGCATCATCATATAGTATATTGTGTCCTTGTGCACAAACTTTCTTACAAATAGGGGATAACTACATAAGTTTGAGGCCCTTCATATAGCATTAGCTATGTAGACAACACCCATTAACAAAGGGGGATTTGGGAGCAGCTCGACACCATGAGCACACTAACCCATTTTTAGAAAATTCATTCCAAGGGTAAAGAAGGGTGAAGATCTAGGGTCTAATCAACTAGAAAAAATGACAACTTGTATCTAAGATCTAAATACATCAATATAAAGCTGATAGAAAACCCAAAATAATGAAGTTGGTTGCATCCAAATCTCGTCATTATTTCATACTAGACACTTTCATCACAATCAAATACTAGTGTCGATGATAGTGTCCATATCTGAGAATAGTGTCTGCAGATATAGAAGTATAATTTTTAGAATTTGATGACCATCTATATATAATGCCACATTAAAGTTAATTGAATATTAAGGGATAGATCATTTAACTTACAAAATGATGACACCACTTTTCAATGGCTTGTCTACCTATGAAATGCATTTATTATGCGTTAATGTTTAAAGTCTTTTCATTATAAATATACACAATGTCTATATGTATTCCATATTAAAATTAAGTGAATATTAAGGGATATATCATATTACCTCACAAAATGATGGCACAAATTTTCAATGGCTTGTTTACCTATTAAATGCATTTATTATACTTTGATGTTTAAAGTGTTTTCATTATAAATACACGTAAAACATGAATATATATATATATATATATATATATATATATATGATTTCTTCTTTAAAATCTAAATATTATTCTTAACATGTAAATTCGATGGTCAAATTTAACATGAGTCAACTTACATTATCACACATTGAGAACTTATGACTTGCTTTCTTGTATATATCAAGATTTACGAATCTATAGACTTAAACCTCAAACATTTCAAGGTATCTATACCATAATTGGATACCAAAGTTTTTTAAAAAAATATAAATTAAAAAAATAAATATTAATTGGGAAATGAATTAAATATACATGAATTAAAATTCCCAAAAAAAATATATCTAATTAAAATTTTGTATAGAAACTTTAAACTTAACATCAAATAAAAAATTTAGTCGACCTTATCTGCAAATTCACACCGAGTTTCACATAAATTATTGTAAAATACTATGATTTATACCAAATAAACTTTCACATGTAATGGATTTAACATTTATCCATTGAACTTGTGATTGCACATATTAAATATATTCACACTTGAATATACCTCTATAGCTATATATTGATATATTGATTGTAGGTTTCTTTGATATTTGGGATTTTTTCAATGATATAAATATTATTTTGGAAGTTTTATGTTTATAGATTTTAGATTATTTATGTAGTTGTTCAAAAGAAGAAAAAAATTCAAAGATGAAGGGTTATGATAAGACGAATCAATTCAGAGTGCTTTTAAAAACTATATGTTATACATGCTTTTGAAGTTGACTTCTCTGTGTATTCCATCCCTCCTTGGAACAAACCTGGCCATGGTAGACGTAGACTTAGCTTGAAGTATCTTGCTCATTATTTACATAAATATTCTAAGATTATTCTTGACCTTGAAGCTAGGGAGTGTGATGTTGGGGATTTTGTAGAGGAGCCTACTGCTAGATAAAGGACAATTTCTACAACCTATGGAAAGGATTTTTGAACTCTATCAACACTAATAAGCTTGCTCATCCTGATTTGATGGATCACTATCCTCAGCTAAAGGATGATAGTCCTTTGCATGGGAGGATTATGTATATCAAAGGGGTTATAGTGTCGTATACCTTGGTGGTAGATGCTAATGGCTCATCTCCCCTTACTATGCCTTCTCATGTGGGGCTGCTTGGTCTTGTTCATGCTCTGCCTCAAACATCTACAGATGCCTTGGTCGAGCCCTTTGATGTAGTGGCTCCGACACCCATTCCTATCATTGACCCTATTCCTTCTCTTCAGTCCTCCTTGGTTTTAGATCTGTTGGCTGGCCTTTCTCCATCTGATTCAGATAAGGTGGTTGGAGGTCCCGAGACTCATTGGGTGTATGCAAAATGTAAGAATGTTCCCTTCCCATTCCATCATTGTTTCAATTTTTATAAATATTATATCCCCTCATGATCTATCTGTGCATCCCATCTTCTAGTAGATGCTTCTTATGTGTCTTCTCTGGTCTCAACTAAGGATATTTTTCTTGGTGATGTTCAAATTTGGTTCACCTCATCTATCCTTGAGCTGGTTATTCTAGACCCCCCTCTATTGAAGATAAAAGTTGATATAGGTAGCAAATTCCTAATAAAAAAATGTGTGAGATCATTCACTTTGCCTTAAACTCTATCAACTTGGGCCTAGAAGGTTTGGCATTCCATTGGTCCCCTTTTCTTCTCCTTACTACCTATTGGCTTCTTCTTGGTGGAATTTTAGAGCTTAACTAATAGGGATTTTGTGTGGAACTATGGGCTGTGGTTTTTGAAATGTTTCAACATTTTATTCTACCCTTGGATCCCTTTATTCTTACTAAATTTGGTCTAACTCAAGGTTGTCCCGATGTGGCTTTAACTTCATTCTCTCCCTCTGATGATAAGGAATGAGTGCTTTATCAACCTCTTGGTGGAATAAATTAGAACTTTTATAAAGGTTGATGCTACCTCCTAGAGGCTTAACTCATTCTACATTTATGCTTTCATTGACCTTTCCAATCCACCCCCATTTTGGTTAATCTTTTCTCTTCATGGGGCTCATGGACTCAACATCTCAATTATGAAGGCCTTCACTTCCCTTGCTTCCATTGCCACCTCCCTGGTCATCGTATCATTAGGTGTCCCTCCGATCCCCATCAATATCCTTAGCAGGTTTGGAAGAGGAAAGAAGGGGAACTTGACCCACTTTTCAAGTGGCACAATCATGCAAAGTTTTACCACCCCCTTTTTCTCACTTGGTGGTGATGATGGACATTGTTGTGGGATGTCCTAGGCCTACTCCTCTTGCCCCCCTCCCCTCCCCTCTCAGCCTATTGAGGACACCCCTTCCCCACTCTAAACCTTCTCCTTCATGGAATATCCATTGTAGGAGAATCTAACCCCCCGTTCAATCCATCCTTGCGTAAACCCTCCTTGGAATCCCCCCTCAAGGACTTCTAAGCAACTCATAGATGTTGGAGTCCCTTCGAAAAAGAAAGGATGTAGATCAGAGGCAAAATTACTAGGGGTGAAAGTGCACTCTCTCATATCCAATGGATCTCAATGGACCCTGGAAGACCTCCTTTCTAAATGAGGGCAATGGGCAATATTGACTTGTGGATAAGCCCCTCTGGTGGATAGTTAATGGGGATTAGTCTTGATTGATGTATTATTCTACTTCCATTTTTTGGTGTTTGGGTGTTCGGTTATCTGTATCCTCTCTTTTTGCTCCCCTCTCCTTGGATTCTCTATGGATTTTCTATCCCATATTTATTTCTTTCTTGGGAGGTGGCATCCTTTCTACTCTTTTTTTTCCTTCTTCCTTCCATTTTGTTGTAGGGAATGGGCCCCTGATTGTGTCCCATACCGGTTCATAGCTCTAGTCAAAAGTGATTTACCAAATCAAATAAAAAGAGAGTACTCCTGGAAATGCTTTACAAAAGTGAACAATGTATAGTTTTTTTTTTTTTTTAATATATATGTTTTAGTTTGATAGATAAATAGATAAGATGTATTTTTGTATGAAGCTGAAAGTATATATATTATTATTATTATCATTTTGGTGTTTATTTTGTCAAGTGGTATTGTAAAGAATGATTTCTATCTACACTCCAACAATCTTTAATGTATTATGGATTGTAGTCATCTAGAACTTGTTGGAGGAGTTGTCATGGGGCTTGATGGTTTTGATAATTAATTGTGTATGAAAAAGAATTGGAGTTTGACAGATGTTTGTCAAGTTCTATGCATATTCATATATGTTGGGATGAAATTGTAGACGATATCCTTTATATTACACCATTATTTATATGGGTATCAAATATACATCTAAAAGGCCCACCACCACCACCACCACCACCACCACCAATAATGATGATGAAAATAGGTATGCTAATATGTATCTATAAAAATTTCAATTATATCCCATATAGATCATATTTATTCCTTTTTTTCTACAATAATGGATATATATATAAATTCAAAGACAATTGTTGTAGTGAATATTTAACATCATTGGTCTTGAATTAGTTGTACATTTAAATGTTTGGTCTTTGCAATTTAAAAAAAAAGTTTTCAATCTTGAAATTATTAGTATTTATGTTGGCAAATGTTTTAGACATTATTTAATCCTTTTTTGAAAAATCAATTATTAAGTTTTTTAGAATAACTCAAAATTTATTTTGATCACTTCTTATATATATATATATAAATTAATTTTATTAAAATAAATAAATATTTTTATAATGAGATGAGAAAACTGAAATACATATAAAATAATAAGATGTAATAATATTAAAATGTACTAACTCTCTTTAATATTAAAAACACAAATTAATCAAACAAAAATAATGTAACATACAAATTAGTAATCCTAAGACATGTACTAACATTTGTAAGTGTTTTTTTATTAAAATATTAATTTTAAGCAAACTATATTTATTTATAAACTTGTCATCTTACTATCCCACCCTCCCCAACACACATATATAAGATAATTGTAGTTAGTTATTTTTATTACATACAATTTATATTAAATTGATACATTTGTACAAGTATATTTTATACAATATTTATTTGAGGTGGAAGGTGGTGTTTTCATGTTCTCTAACAAAATCAAACCATGAATGTTATGTTGGAATTTTTTAATTAAATAAAAGGGACTTATTATATATATATATAAAGAGTTTATGTGTGAATTACATCTCTCATGTTTTACTAGTTTCCTTATGCTTTGTGGAGGGATGACTGTTTTTGATATGTGGTATATGTGGTTTGATTAGTATGACTCAATTTATATTATGAGTAATTAAAGTTGTGATATGAGAAAGTAGTTTTTTCAAAGGTTAAATTGTAGTCAGAAATTGTTCATTGAGATTTATTGAACATTTACAAGCATTTAAAAAGTATTCATTGTAGTATTGATATTTATATTAATGACACATTAAATTATATTAATTTTCTTAATTCAAATTAATATAATTTTTTGGTGTTTAAATATAAAATAAAAATTATTTCAGTAAAAATTAAATGATGATTTAGATAGAGAAGAAAACATGCAAGAAGTCATGTGGAACTACACTTTTGACACTAGTACTAACGAAAAAAAATTAAATTGTTAATAATAATTATTCATTTTTAATCTTTGACTTGTGATCACTTTTAAGGAAGGGAGCCACTAAATGAATGACATCAATAGTTATATAGTATTTGATTACACAATACCTCATATTTAACATATTACATCATCAGTACATGCTCACAAAAGATTTAGTAGTTGTCTAACTTTTACTTAATAATAATGTAAAGTAACCAATCATATTATGACATGTAAGATTTACTAATGTTAGATACTAACTCTATAACACATTATAACTATTGGATCAACATTTTTTTAATGCATTTCAAATTTATCATTTTAAATTAATTTAGAATATGACTTTCTTTCCATTTAAACCTTCCTTCCTAATAAAAAATATGAGATAATAATATTGTGGGTTCCATGTTGATGTATTTTTAAATTTTTATATAACATCTACATAGCAATATGAACCCCAAAATTTGGGTACACCACTAGTGTCTTATTTCTACTATATTTTCTTAAATATGTTTTATAGATATAACTCAAAACCTACTTAGAGTGGTTTGTTCATTTAGTTTTTAGTGTGGTTAACACTTTAACATCTAATATAGTTGGTAATAAGGATATATAAGTTTTTTGATGAAATAAAGATTATAATTTTATTTTAAATAAAATATATACAAGACTATTCATAAAAAAAGATGACATAGGACACACCAACAACGATACACTAGGCCATGCCTAGGAACCGAAAGGCTCAAGGCCAAAAATAATGAATAAACTAGGCCAAACCTAGAGAAAGCTCTTATACATCAAAAAAAGGGCAATTTAAGAAACAATAACAAATAAGCTAATTGAGGGTGAGGCATTGTTAGGAGGACCCCATCCAGATTCAGGAAGGTCTTTCTCATCATCCACAAGGTCCCATTCAGCATTAGTATCCACCTAGTCAACATTATCTTTTCTTCAATAGCATATGGGGAAAAAATGGCTAAATTAAGCCATGGAAAATATTTATCAAATCACTGAAGAGAACCATCTTGGGAGCTACCATACTAAAAATTCTCTCAGAGCTAAGTTACTAAAGGAAGAGAGCCCCACCACTGACTGTGTTAAGGTGCTTGAGGGAGAAATCCCCAGCCAAAACATTGATCCATGGGGGGAGATCCCTAGCCACCTTACTGAGCTATAGGGGGAGAGTGGCATTGCTATGAAGAACCAAAAGCCTGAGAATGGTGATAAGGTTGGTTACGGTAAGAGCCACCCCTATGTGGATCACCTTGACCTCAAGGCAAGATGTCTTTGGGTAAATAAGGTGGCACATGAGCAATGTTGCAAGGCACATCACCCTAGTGATGGAGGAGTCATTATAGGTAGTCATGTTCCATAGCCACTTTGTTTGTTTGCACTTGTATTTATAGAATCACATTAGAAATAATGGTAGCTTTGTCATAAGTAAAAAACAAAGAGTCAACATAATTATTAGAAAATAACATTGAATAACACTCTTTCCATAGCTTAAATAAAATTTCCATTATGAAAACATGCTAGACTTGGGTGTACTGGGGAGGCAGACTAGGATTATCTCCAAATAGAATATGGCACCAACTAAAAAGAACTAAGTAGGGGGTTGGAAAAACCCCTAGATCTAAATCCAGGCATGTTGGGCCTTCATAAAATAGAAAAAAATGTGAATTATGGTTTCAAGGTGGACACATAAAGGAGATTGGGTAGAGAAATCCCTAATTAGATAAGCCTTCTACCAATTGGTAGGACTTGATAAAGCAAACACCAATTAAAATGCATAATTTTGGGTTCAATACAATTTGACTAGATAGTGTGAAAGTGCTTCTCCCAGATAGAATGGGAGGAATGGATGCTCCGCCTCTAGTTGAGTTTATCCACCATAGGCAAGTGTGGAAAGATCCATTCATAACCTTTTTTCTTGTATAATAATAGAAAGGAGTTTATTTGTACTATTTCCAATCCTTCCACCAAGGATAGGCAGAGTTGATATAGATCTTATGAAGAAACTCCATAGGCATCTCTTCCATAATCTTGTCATAAGACTCTCTATCAGCTAGATAAAGTTTGAATTTAGCCTGGAAAGTATTCCAGGGGATCCAAAATCAAGACTCTTTATAGAAAAGGTCTTGTATGGTGTGAATTCATCTACGGTAAAACCTAAGCACATGAATCCAAGGCACTTCTGTAAGAGGCACCACATGTATGTTGATGATAGACAACCACCATATATACTACTGGTTGATAGAAAGACCATGCCTAAATCCTACGCTATTCCACAACAACCATGGTTTGATTTTTTTCCCAAGCTTTTCAAGTACTCTTAATGACAAAGGTGCCCACCACTTTGATCAGGGCAAAAAAGGTAAGGAGTTTGGGAAAACCAAATCCTTTCCAAGCCACATGGCCATAAGGGGACACTTGATTGATGCAATTCAAAATATAAGTATTCTAGACTTTTTTTTGCTTCACCATGCAAATCATTCATTTAATACACTGGGGAGAGGCTGGTCGAGAGATATGAATGAGGCCCATACCTCCATCCTCATGATAAAGACAATAATAATCCTAGGCAACTCTATGAAAGCTATTATCAGTGAATTGATTGGCCCAAATAAAATCTTACAATAACTTTTCAAGCTTGCAAACAACCTATTTGGTGGGTACCTAACAATAATATTAGTATACATGGGTGGCATTAAGTACTTTGGAGCAGATTTGGAATTTCTCAGCCAAGGAAAGTAGCTTGGTGATCTAATACAAGGGTTTTTTCTCAACACAGTCAACCACATATTGCCATAACTGATAGGGACAAGCCTGGAAGGCAAAGGGAATTCCTAGAAATTTAAAAATCTAACTGTGTTGTAGCCAACACCAATTGTATTGTGCCATAAGACTACATTTTATGTCACTGAATGGAAGGGTTGGAAGCAAGATAAAATACCTCTAGGAAACACATAACATTGGCCATAACATCCTCTTTCTCGATGACCATAAGGAAGGAGTCATCAACAATGTTCCCATTGGGATATTATTGGGGTTATTTTGAAGGAAGGGATATACCATGCACAAGGCCTTGTGATTGAGCATTGGCCAAAAGATAACCAAAGAATTTTGTGGCAAGAACATATAGGGCTAGGGCCAAGGGGAAACCTTGTCTTATAGATTTGAAGAAGCTAAAAGGTTATGAGTTGACTCCATTAATGAAGAATAAATTTGAAGCATCATAAAATAACATGTAGACAAATTGAATGAGAATGGGACCAAAAACCAAAGATTGTAGCATAGCCAAGATGAATGGCCACTAAATGCAGTCATATGCTTTCTCAAAATCAATTTTTATGAACAAGGCCTTTTGGTGCAACTAATAGGCCCATTCCATGCCTTCCCACATTGCAATAACATTATCTAGAATATAGTGGCCTTAAATGAAGCCTGTCTACTTAGGATGGATGATTAAAGACAATAGATGTCTAAGGTGGAGCATCAAATCCTTGGTGATTATTTTGTAAGAGATGTTAAAAAAAGTGATAGGACACCAATTAAAAATAAGCTTGAGGTTACCAAAATTTAGGATGAATTTGATATGCCCTTTGCTGATGGATGAGCCCAAGGTCTATGAGTGGAAGGCTTTGAGGTAGGTTTGGTAAAGGTTAGCCCAAATATTATCATATATTTTATTGTAAAACCAGCAAGGGAAGCCATCACATCTTAGGGATTTGTCATTATCCATTTACATCACAACTTTAAATAGTTCTTCCATAGAATGGAGCTTATCAGATGTGACATTCTAGGTGGTGGTAACTTTAGTGGGAACCATTGAGAGGCACTAGTTCAAGGCCTGTTATATTTTCATGGATGTAGGTTGAGAGGAAAACACTTATCGATAATGTTTGGTGAAATCCTTCACCATCTTAGGTGTCTCTATGCATCTCTACCCATCATCCTAAATGGATTGCATCTGTTGGGATGTGGAATTGGACATGAACATGTGGAAGACTTCTTTGGAGACTCAGTCACCAATTTTGAGCCAATGCATACAAGATCAAATTTGATTATTGTAGGCATTATACTAATTAATAATTTGGATTTTATGGCTTAATCTGACCACCCACAACTCAATAGAGTCACTGAACATGTGTTGGTCCAAAGAGGCCACAACCTAGATCAACTCTGAAGAGGTGGTAGAGTAGGATTTTAGTTGAATATTGGCTAATTGGCACCCATATGTACACAAAAATTTAGTCATCTGATTGAGAGCATCCACCCACCATTGGGTCCACCCTACTTTCTGAGTAGGCCTAAGAACAAGATTCCAAACCTATTTGATGTGTGCCATGATCCAGGGGGACATATTAATAAATAATTATGTCTTATGAGTTTAGGTTTTTTGAAATGCCAATTATTATGCCATTTCATTAGCAAGTGGTCAGAGAGATAAAAATATGACAAGGCTTCTATCGATGTAGTATATGTGTTATCAAAAGAGAAGTATGGTTGAGTAGAAATCATAGCATGATCAAGCCATTTAAGCACTCGATCAGTCTCACCTCTAAGATTGGTCCAATTGTACCAAACTTTTGGTGTGGGTAACTACTCTAAATTAGGCTCATGAAACCTAAATTTATTTCACATGTAAAACCATGCCTTCATTTCATCGACGACCCATCATATTAGTAAAGTTTCAATATTATCATTTGATTTTTATACCATATTAAAATCCACACATATAGACTAGTGGGATTCAAGCAAAGAATCAAAAATCCATCACCATAAATTTGATCGCTCATGCTCGTTATTCTAGGCATAAATATTAATAATGCTAAATGAGTAATTCTCAATATTAAAAAGGGTGTATATGACACGGTGCATGGGGTCTTTTCCAAACATCATAAAATGAGGCCACCACTTGGGTGCAATGAATGTTATAACACCACCATGGCCTACTTGTGATGGTTGTTAAATCACTAAATTGTCATGTCAGATAACTCTGGCAATAATTGAGAGAAGGAACCTACCACCTTTACTTCCTAAAGGTAGAGAATGTCCATATCTACAAAATTATTTCTAAAATATTGAACAACATACTTATGGATTGAGTCTATCAAGCCCCAAATATTCCATGAAAAATAATTCATAGATTATGGGTGTCAAGAGACATATCCTCTACATCAAGCCCTTCAAGGGCTTCATACATATTATTCAATAAATGTTAGGAGTTGGAGAGAAAAAACTCTAGATGCTGAGCAAATTCTATCACAAACTCTAAATCCTCAGATAAACCTTGACAAACAAGGCTTTGAGAGTGATTTAGAGAGTTTTGAGAGGGGTTGTACAAGCACTTGCCAACACCAATTTATGTGATATGTGATAGAAAATCCAGATCCTTTGGAAAGAGGTAGGTTGATACTTGAGGACTAGAAAACACATTCAATATCAGGGGCATGATTTTAAACTAAGATTGAGATGACACTACCTCTATAGGCACTAATTCCTTGATAGGGAACATGTTATAAGGCACTTCCTTGCTCGATGGATCTAAAGTCTTAAGTTCCTAAGGTGAAAAGTTAGAGGAAGGCTTGTTGATAATCCCATGACCAGTTTAAGCAAGCCCTTTGTTGCAATTGTTCATCTTCCCCCCAACAATTTTTCATCCATATTCTTGGGTATTATTATGAGTAACAACCACAAACTTGGTAGAGGTCCTATTATGGGGTAGATACAAAGGACAGTCCTTAATCTTGTGGTCTATGTCTTGGTAGAGGAAACAAGTATTAGGCACGTTGAAATACAAAATTCTCTATGAATATCAAGAGTATCCAACTTGAATTTTGACAGATTCCTTTTCATTCACTTGTATTTTTTAATTTAAGGAAACATGTATTATTCCTTGGTTTTCCTCAACCTTCCTTCCCTAAAAAATCAAAAAAATTAAATGTTGTTCCCCTATTCTCTAAGAATATTTTTACTTCTTCCCACATATGGGATACCACAAAATCTTTCATGTCATCTAGTAATGGTTATCCTTATTTTGGTGAGCAATTTATCACCTCCACATCCTCTTCCATGAGGATTCATTCCTGTATGGGTTGCTCACAGTCTTATTTCTCTTTATTTTTTTTTAAAAGATACTAGGGATTCTCACATAGAAACCTCACTCTCCTATTGCCTTTCAAGATAATCCTCTTATCTTCATTTGTTTTTTTATCCTTTCTATTTCTCAAAATAGATTTGAGTTGTTCACATGAAACTCTTTTTGCCTCTTAAGGTAGTCTTGTACTCCTCTATCTTAATTCTCAATAATTGTATATTCTACCACCAATTTTTTTGTAATTCTGAGTGCAAAACATGACCCATCAACTTGGAAACTATGTTACCAACTTATCACCTAATTCTTTCCTTTATCTTGTCTCCTCACTTTTAGAAGTCTCTAATACAAAAACACACTATCACACAACCTATTGCTCGTAACCTTTACCTTCATGGGGTCTTCTACACTCATATTCAAAAACATTTTCTAGCTCAACTATCCACTTTATGAGCTCCTTTGGGCTCTCTATAACAAAAAATAAAATAAAATTTCTAGTGGGTTTACGTTTTTATTTCATTTTGACCTATACTAATCTCTTTATATTGTGTTTTTGGCCTCTCTTTAAAGCATCCAACCTTTATTATAGGGACATCAACCCTATCATAACATCTTCTTCCTCATCTTTACTCATAGTTGCAACAAATTCTCCACATTATGTAGTTTCCATCATATACAATCTCACATTGATTTCCTTCAACATCTCTATGAATTATTCTACTCCTAGTGGTCTTCCTATTTTATATGTTATATCTTCTCCATAAATAGGATTCAATTTCACAACTTGATATAGATTCAAACAATAACCTCTCTCAATTTCTATACACTTTTAGGACTTCTCTCACACCTATAACAAACTCATCTTCTCTCAAATGCAAGATTATATTTTACAAATTAAAATAGAACAAAAAGGAAGCGTCACATACCAAATCCAATAAAGAAAAGCCTTTCTATGATACCATTTGGTGAAGTCATAGTAGGGGGTCCTTGTGAAGGGATGCCCTTGGCCATGAAGCTAGAGTCACTTAGTGGAAACCAACATTCATTCTTTCATATTAAATGAAACAATCCTCCATAATATCTACATTTTTGACTCTTTATTCTCTACTCTATATTTTTAAGCTTCTCTAGGATTTTAAAATTACCACCCTCTTATTTATACTATACAAATTTCTATGAGATACCTCTTCAAACTTGGTCTCCTCACTTTTCTCTATCTCATTTCACTCCATTTACTCTATTGTGAATTTATTCTAGTCTGTGGTATCTATTTTTTGTCATCATTATCTTCTTCATGTTTTGGCCACCCCCCAATTTCTTCTACTTCTCTGAACACTTTTATTCCTTAGATACTCTTAAACTTCTCATAACTTCTAACTCTCCACCTTCCATGTAACTATCAATCTTGGATAAGTTGAACCATCACAAGCGAAACAATTCTTGGATATTTGTATGTGAACAATAGCTCATATATATGGTTGCATGCCATGTGGACATCATCAATATAAATCTATAATATATAGATTTATAACAAGACCAAAAATTTCTCATTTAGATATCCCAAGTGGAAGATATGGACACTTAAAATTACTTGTAATGCACACCCTATAAATCTAGAATCTACAAACTATAACCACTATGATTTTTTAATATTGTGACATGTCATGATCCCATGTTTTTTCCCCAATAGAATTTAATTTCTATTATGGCCTCTATGTGTCTTATGGAACTATGGATTTATAAAATCCACTAGTGAATAGGTCATAGATCCACATTTATAAACTATGGTTCCTATGAAACCTCATGAGCTCCATGGAAATTTTTTGAGGCCATTGGACTCTATACATTATGTGGAGCTGTCTCAAGGCTAGTGAACTCTATGGACTCCATGATCTCCATGGAGTTTTAGAATCAACTGAACTCTATGGATTCCATGGGTTTTTCCTGAGGCCATTTAATTATGTGGACTCCATGGGGTTTTCCCAAGACCATGGATTTGTTGGGATATATATTCCAATTAAGGATCACACCATGTCCTCTTATGGACCATGTTAGTTTTAGACTTAGTCACAAATGAAGATAAAATCTTTCGAGGCCTACCATTAATCATAATAACTACATGAACACTTATAATATTTAGTGTGGCCATAATGGAACCTATAACTTGATCCCATTAGGGTTTATTAGCACTGTGATCACCTTTAAACCTACACTTTGAAGTTATAAACTTTGTGAACTTTGAACCTAGCTTTTATGACTTTGTTCAGCTCAAATATTTTCCCAATAAATCCTACCAAACTTTTTACCTATTTTTTTTTTTTGCAATATTTTTCTCATGTGCCTCATATGCTCATGTATTAAGATTACATCATGTTGGTGTTGAATTTAGTTTACAACTTCTTTAACTCTATGTATCAGCTTCAAGGAAGAGGTGATGAGTGGTGGATGGTATCTATATAATGTCATAAATGGGAAAATTTTAGAAGAATGGAAATATGTTTTATACACCATTATATTAGAGGTAGATAATTAACCCATTGTGTCTACTTATCAAAAGTTAAAAAATTAAACAATGAAGATAACATTCCAAGCATGTTTTGACCACATATGTTTACCCTTGAAATTAAGTATTACTAAGAGTTATGAGCCAATTGAGCACCCAAACAAGAGAATAATTTAATAAAAAAATAATTAGTAAATATGGGGTCATATTCACTTATTATAATCTATAGGTACCCATTGTCTCCATAAATTTTGTCTCCACTATTATCACTCCAAAAGTACATGACAAGGCATAAAAATGGGAATATTTTATGAGACTATATATAACTACCATGGTGACATTTTTCCCTTCTGAATTTTGAAATATCATAATGAAATATATGCATACCTTCTCCCATCATTGGCTAGGTATAGATACAAGATAAAAAATCTAAAGAGTCTTAATTTATCTCACCTTTGTTTTGTTGATGCACTAAATATTGGGGGAAAAACTCTTATATTTGAAACCATGTCATGAAATAGTAATCTGAGTAATTCTACATGTAAAGACACCATCCACAAAGTATATACTTAAGAAAATATATTCCACCAAAAATATATAAATGTATTACCAAACAAAGGATATACAATGGATAAGTGTGCAACTGGATTGTTGCACAACAATAATACCAAGGATCAAGAAATGATATTTGGTTCTACTAAATGTCTACATTTCGACTAGCTCAACTTTTTAATATGCTCTATGTTCACTGATTTACCCATAAATGACACAAAGGTTACTTATATAGGAATATAAATATATGAGTGGGAGATTATTATTAGTGGTGTGAAAGGTGGAAGAATCCCTTAGGTACACCTAACAATTCCAACACATGTGAGAATAATTGCCACATTAAATGTGCATATTAATAATATGGTGTACATAATACATCTCAACTTTATAAAAAAAACTCCTTAAGGTAGACTTCACATCAAGTGTGAATATGACACACACACCAACATCCCCCCTAAAGATTAGGTGATATGGTACAAGAGAATAAAATATTTTTCTCATAAGTATATGCCCCAATAATTAGGCCCGAGGAGCTACCCATGTATAATGAAATAACAAAACAATAATGAGTTTAATAAATTTGATGATTTTTGAATCTAGTGAATCCTCCAATAAAATGAATTTGATTGAGGAACAAAAAAATACTAATAGTGGAAATAATTTTGGCCACCATAAAATGTCACGACGTAGTACTAATACTAGCCTTAATTTGCTTAAGATAACATATGTACGAAATTAAAACAAAAAAAATGATACTCCTTAATACAACATAATCAATCAAATGAGTGAACAAGTTAACACTACTCATTGCAATATAAAAAATATAAAATCATGGTCAAGGGAGAGTGTGATCCAATAAATAAACTCACTGATCTAGATGAATAAGGAACTAGAAAAAAATAGCTTCCATGAATTTGGATGTCTGAACAAGAGTCGTTATATGATACATGTTCCATATAACTAAAATGTATGGGTAACCAACATCTACATGTGCCTATTATATAAGAACAAACATTAGGTACATAACATACTCAAACAACCAAGGAAGCATTAACAATACAAAACAACCCCCAAAATAGTGACTAGGGAGTGAAGATAAAGTAACTATCAAGATCCAATGAATCATGACCTAAAAAATATGTATCAATGTGGTATGTGTGTGAAAAAAACTAATCAAAATTATCGAGTTAGAGTGCCCAATATGCCACATGAAGAACCCAAAAACTGATATGAGAAAAGGGTGTGTGACAAAACACACATACCCATGAAGGTAGATAAGGCTAAAATAGAAAACCCATCTTTGCTCTTTATAAATTAGTTTGATTACAATATACATCTAAAAAACCATCCTAGAAGTTATATGAAGAACTAAAAAGTTATCATATCTAAAAATGTGGTGGCACCTATACTTAATGCATAAATCAATATGATTTAAAGTTTACAAATAATTCATTATGTTTAAAAACTACAATATGAGACAAAACCATAATAAATAGATATTACTAGTGTAAAGAACATTAAAAAATATGCACTTTGAAAAAAAAAAATGCAAATCCAAATTACCAATAAAAAGTTATGGCCTCTAGAATGTTCAAAAAAAATAAATGGTCAACTAAATAAGAAAAACTATAAATTTAAGAAAAATGGTTCACCAAAATGAAAAATTAACTCTACCACTATGTAAAACTCAAAAAAATAGGCAATTTGAAAGTAAAATTCACCCTCCAAATATTCACAGATCAAAAATTATGAGCCCCAAAATTATAGTACTCCAAAATTGAGTCCCAATGGTATTGGTTAGCCCCTAGGGCTTAAACATGTCTAGTGGGTAGTCACATGGCAGAATAAGCTGCTTAGTAGACCATTTATGGTTAGATAGAGTGATTGGTCACATGGCATAACAAGATGCTTAGGATATTGCTAACGATTAGACACAGTTATAGGTCACATGGTTGAGGGGGTCATGGCCAGGGGTGTGGAGGCAGGCCAAGTAGTGGATTGGTCAATGTGATAGTGGTATAGGTGGCCACATGGGTGGCGGTGGTAGATCTAGGTGGCACTGCCAAAACAATGTTCTTTGGTATTTGCTACTCCATGAAACACACAACTAAAACTTCAAATGCATGCCACAAAAGCACTTCAATTACAAATTATGCAAATGAGGACTTTTTAGAAATATTTCAGAATGTCAAATCTAATGAACATATTTTCATTCCACATTTTTTACAAAATAAATTAAAAAAGAAATCCATAAATTACTTTATGCCCTAGATCTTTAAAAAGTAAAATCCATAAACAAACTACAAATGCAAACCAAACTAATTGAAATAGAGGTCCACCTAAGAGTTTTTGGATAATGCAACTGCAATGAAAATGTCATATTTTCTCCAAGATGCCCTGAAAACGTAAAAAGGATAAATTTACCCTTGAAATTGAAGTGTTTGCCAAATGAACTCATGTTGTCTGATTCAAGTGAAACAAAATTTAAAATTGGCTTTATCTAGCACTCTTAATGCAATGAAAATGTTTGACTCACACCAAAAATATTCATAACAAAAAATGGTAGAAAACTCTTCAATTAAACTTCTTCATATGTGAATCTACAACACAAACAAAAATCCAACCAAAGAAAAACCCAAGTCTGAGACAATAAGAGTTGGGACAATTGAAGAACTCTCCATAATTTAAAAATCACTCCTTAAAAATGACCCTAAATTTAAGTTTTGGATCGAACAAAAAATACACAATTTAATTTTGAGAACCCTTAATGAGGTTTGGCTCAAAAATGTAAATTTAACTTGAACCCCCAAAAAAAACCAATGGGTAATTTTGAAAATCCCTAATAAGGTTTGGCAAAAAAAAAACATAGTTTAAGATTGAACTAAGAATATCAAGTGAGAAATTTTGAAAACCCCCAACAATATTTGGCACAAAAACACCAAAGGGCTAGAAACATTATATGGTGATGTAGAGTGTGATTGAAAACTATATAAATCCACAACAACTACATATGAATATTGATATCATATTGGTAAAACATCTTACCTTTGAAATGATGCCAGGAAAGAAGAATCGCAATAACTTAGTGTGTAAAAATACCATATAAAAATTATGTACTCAGATGAATGATTCTACCAACAAGATAGAAATGCATTATGAAACAAAGGATATACAATGGCAAAGTGTGCAAGCAGAATTTTGCACAACAATAATACCAAGGATAAAAAGTGGTCATTGGTTTTCTTAAATGAATACATCTTTATCAATGTAGCTTTACACTATGCTTCAAGTTCACTAAATAACTTATAAATGACATAGAGTCTTTATATAAGAAGATCAAGAGGTGAGTGGGAGATGATTATTGGTTGTGTGAAAGGTGGAATCATTCCCTAGGTACACCTAACCCTTCTCAAACATGTGGGGATAAACATCCTATTAAAAGTGCATATTAAAAACATGGTGCACATAATATATATCACACTGATGACAAAAACATATAAGATGAACTTCACACCAACTGTGAATATGACAGACATTGACACTAAACATTTTTCCAAAAAATTATGTACATAAACTTTGAGCCCATCCCAAAATAAATCCTACTTAATTTGATGATAAGTATTCAAATATCTTATATCCACAAACAAATCATGGTAATCCTCAATAACCTTATGCTTAAGGTTCATGTTTTTTCACAAGTATAACGTATCCTTATACCACAAGAAGTCCCCTTTCCACACATTTATTTGAAGTGCTAGGATGTTTCTGAAGTTTCTCAATGAAATTCTATGTATATGTGTCCTACGTACATTCAAATTTTACCTCATCAATCTAATATGCTTGTAATCAATGATCAAAATTGATCTCATTGAAGGACTTCAAACCCGTTAGAGAAATGTGATTCACAATTTATCCATCATAATAAATTTAAATATTATAAATTATTTGACAAGAAAGAAATATATATTTTTTAAATAGAAAATAAAAATTCTACTTAAATTTTTTGATATTAATATATATATATATATATTGTGTGCAACCACCACATGTTAATATTTGATATATGTGACTCACAAGTGACATGTGAATATAGTGAGTGTGACACATTCTTAAGAATTGAATGGCAAATAAGATATGAATGATTGAATGATATCAACTTAGAAATTGGTAGTGGTACTCATTTAATTCTCCCAAGTCTCGACCATTTTCATGACTAGGCAAAATGTTTGAAAAAGTGATTTCTTTTAATTTTCCAAAACTGTGTAAAAAATGCAGAGAAGGTACATAAATTTAATTTAGAATTTATTCGTAATTCATGATTTCTCTCAACCAGGTTATATGCAAATTTAACTTTAACTATTCCCATTTGTAAACGCATCGAGAAGAATAGTTTTAAATGTAATCTCAAAAAAGGGGCTATGAAGAGGATTTTATGGTTTATTCTTCAAAATAATTACTTCAGCTTCATAAGTCCTTAATCATAGCACTCCTTTACTGTAGCATGTTTAGGGTAGGATTATTTGAGATCATATTGAATTTTTTCTAGAGGATCAAACCGTGGATGAGAACCCTAGGATTTGGATGGAAAAAATGTTTAGATAACATAATCACAGGGTAGACAGGGTAGATGATGTCATGATAACTCTTTTTATAAGCAAATGTGGATTTATCTTTTATGAAGTTAGTTGGATTTGAATTTTATCAGAAGGGGTATTCATGAAGGTTTATATATTAACATATTTTGTGATGCTCTTTAATTATTACATATATTAATTGCATAGTTCATTGAGAAGCATCAACAATAAATTATGTTTTATCTTATTTTCCAAAACTACAATTTAGTGATGAAGTTGCAAAAAAAAATTATTCATGGCTTGGGAAATCTATTAGAATACATGGAGCATTAAGAGAGATAATGGATTCATTTCAAATAAATAGGTTATAGGTGTTACAAATTCATCAAATTATGTGGTTCTTTAGAGGAAAGGTCAGGAAAGGCTTGTCAAAATTACAAGAGGATCATGTTGATATTAGTTCCATTGGTACTACTTTAGATATTACTATTGATGTGCTTCGTAAGAAATTTCAAAGAGATGTATTTAGGGTAGGTACAATACATATATCATTTTTTAAAATAGAGCACAAAGAGGAACTCATGAGTTTTCAGATGGAATATGCATGATACATGTATATGCATTGAGATTTGAGAGTTTTACTAACGCAGAAAGATCAAGGACACTAGATGATTACATTGTATTGAGGAAAATTTTGATTGTGAAAGTCATTGATTCTATAGATACAAGGTCTAAAAATTTAATTATGTTTCATGTTGCTAAGTTTTCCAGTTCTCATAATTATTATGAGGATATGGATGATACAAATCATCAAATAAAAATATGGTTAACATGTGTATGTGAAAAAAAAAAGTTGTTGGAAACTCACCTATTGTGGATATTATCAAATGATTTGGTAAGATGGATGAATTTATTTGTACTATATATAAATTTTACCCAAAAAACATATGTTTGGATCATGGAAACTATGTGGGGTTGAAGCTGAATGGTTTGAAGGGTTTCCATGTTTGATATGGTAATGACAAGTTATTCTCGTTATTCTAGCGAGTAAAATGATATCTAAAAGAGATTTATCAAAGTTAAACAAAATAAATAATGATGATATATCTAGACTTTATTTGAACATATTGGATATGTTAGTTTTTATCTCCCTTTGTGCATCTCATTATCTAAATCAATTAGATTGGAATGTATGGAAGCATATTAAAGCTTTAAAGCCTCTTCCACTAGACCAATAGATCCACATGTTTTGGCACACATGATGGTCTTCTTAGATGTAACTATGCTTACATGATACAATATTGAATACTAATTGGGGAGTAATTATGAGTTGGATCCAAAGTATTTCAGCTCTAAAGTATAGACTCCCTTGGAGTACTTTAGATCTAGCATGTTGGTGAAAGTACAAGAGGGGGTCCACTTAAGGACTGCGTTTACCTCTATGATGCATGGATAGAACACTGAAAATATCCCATGGACACACTTGAGCACACAATTGAACTTGACACAAGTCAACACACTATCTTTATTTAACTCAACAACATGTTACAAATAACTGACACACAATCTCTCACACTCTTACCCGCACCTATACAGGCTTATTGAAATAAAAACATGAATAAGAATATACACTTTTAGTCTCCCAAAGACTCGTTCACCTTCAACTCCTTCTTTTCTTACATGGAGTTCTCTCTTCTTTGTTTCTATCTTAAAAAAATGACTCCTCTTTCACCAATTCAAATATTTTTTTACCTTTATTTTTACCTTCTAGCATGCCTCTTCACCTTCATTATCCCTTTATAAATGCTCCAAATTCATTCATTCATCTTTATATGCTGTTACTTTTGTTTTAAATTCATTCAAGATGTAATCACCCCTATTTTTAGGCTAGAAGCACCATTGGTTTCAATACCACCATTAATGGTTGTGTAACCACCATTGATGGTTACAAAACTACCACCATATGCAAACCAACGTTGCATCACTATGAAAACTGTAAACTTCTTGAGGCCATAACTTGAGTATATGGACTTGAATTGAGATGACTTTTTAAAAATTATTAGACAAAGAATGAAACATGGTAAAATCATGAAGTATAATAGAAAGACAAATGTGCGAAGTGTAGACACCTAAATTATATTTAGTGTTGAATACACTTAAAAACTATTAATAATTCTTCTTAAAATAATTCATGACATCTCCCTCTAAATTTAAATGATTGAATAAATCAAATTAATCAATTGTGCACACTTTAAATCTTTATTTAAATATAAAATACATATTTTAAACCTCACCCAACATCTTCCATCTTATTCTCCCTCACATGCTAATTTATTCCAACCAAACCCATGAATTCTGCAACCTCCTTTGAGTCATTTCCTGAGTTGTAAAGAAGTTTGAATCATTCCTATTGACTCAGTTAACCATTCCCATACTTTTCTCAACTATTTGAAATAGTCATCAACCTCATGGGTGAGGACTCATGTTCCAAAAATTAGAAGTTTTGATTGACAGATATCTCAAAAACATGAAAATAACATAGTAACAATGATTTCTCTGAGAAGAGATGTTTTATTACTCAAGATTGCAAATACAACCATATGCTTATCTTTGGGAAGAGATGTCTGATTTTTATTTCAAGTTACATCTTTATTTATACACATTTTAAAGGTAGGAGGAGGATGTTTAAGGTCATCAATCTTGAGGGAGATAAAGTGGTTTGACTTCCATGATTTATAATAATACAGAATTTGAGGAATTACTATTTTTAAAAACTTACTATTTTTAGATTGCACTACTAAAATTAAAATTTAGGGAACTTCCATTGGATTTTCAAGAGTCAAAACCCACTGAACAGATCTCAGTGTGATCTTACCACATTATCTTTGTTATTAGCTTTCCAACATTCAAACGGGGAGTCTATCGGAGCTATGGTGCAAAAGTTATGGATCCCAAAACTTTTGTCATCAATTGGGGTAGAACCATTGCCCAAATTATCGCTTGAATTGTTTCCCGGATCAACTCATTAGCCACCATTGATTATTTTTATCATTTAAAAAATATAAATAATCCTCCACCATTAGATATTTTTCTAGAAAATTATAAATAAATTTGAAAACCATCATTTTCATCCATCTTGACTTACGCTAATGAAGTTCTATTCAATTTATAAGTGAATTAAAGTGAATCAAAGCTTCTAAAAACCCTTTTTGCACAAAAAATTTGCTCATTCTCATTTGCATTGGAAGAGTGTTCAACCACATTGTTGAAGAACAAATCAAGTTTACATTGTAATAGAGGAAACTTGCATATTTAAAGTATAAGTTTGTTTTTGTTGTTTTATTTGTTTGTTGATCTATTTTAGGTTGAATTTAACTTAGATTAAGATTTCATTATTAGTTAATTTCTTAGCATTTATAGATTTAGTTCATATGTTTTTGGCACGTTTGGTGGGACATTCCCTCATCTTTTTCATCTCATATTCATCATACTTGTATTTAGAAAGTATTTTCAATTGATTTTTATTATTTTTCTAGTGTATATATGTTTAATCTTGATCTTAGAAGTTGTGTTTAAAGTTACAGGTCATTTTATGGCTTTTTATGTTTGGTTATGCATTTTTTTTGGTCTAATTACAAAATTGTAGCACTCAATTACAAAATCATCATTTTGAGTTGTGAAATATCAGTTGCAAAATCATCATTTTTAGTTTCAAAATTATCATTTTTAGTTTTGAAATTGTCATTTTGAGTTTCAAAATCATCATTTTGAGTTGTGAATTCATCATTTTGAGTTGTGAAATCAATTAGTATAGTTGCAAAATTGTTTTAAAACCATGAATTTGGTCTATGTGTATTTTCATGTATTCTGTGTCTAACCAATAACAATTTTGCTTTTATGTCTTTCTGTGTAACTATGGATTTGTCATAGAGAAGTAGTTTTTGTTTTATTTTTATGGTTTTTATTTCTCCATTACAAGTTACCTTGTACCAAGATTTAATAAGCATTGTAACCATTTATTTACAGAGTGTTTGTCAAAGATAATCCATAAAAAAGGATAAATAAAAACTTATTAATGGTTTCAATTTTATTTTCAAATTTTTTAGTAATTACATCATATTTCATTGCAACATTCTATTTGTAATTATGAAAATTGCGTATGCTATTCCCTTGGTGTCACATTGGTAACAATACTAAAAAATTAGAAATAATTTTATAATTTTTTATGTTACCTAAGTGGTGCTCATGTATGATTTTTTTTGACATCACATTGGTGATGATACTAAAAAATTAGAAATGAACACTTACTTTTTTTTAAGGGCTCTATTGACCGTAGATTTCACCACCATATAGTAGTCCAAAGTCTATTTACCAGTAGGGTATATAAATCAAGATTCAGTTATTTTAATCACCTAAGTGATTATGTGTTTTAAGCACACCATGACGTGAGGGGCTTTCATGATTCAAAACCTAGGGTTTCAACAACTACCTTAAAATATGATATTACCAATTATCAACACATTAAAACCCCTATAACCGTGTTGGGTACTTTAGAATAAGACCTAATAGTGTGCATCTACTTTATCTATTTCTTCCATAGTTTTTACTCCTTAGATAATCTTATTTAAAAATTAAGTTTAGGACAACCTCTTTTACTATTCGACTTTGATGCATCGGTTAGTGGTTAGCACCAATAAGCTACCTTTAACACACCCTTGAAACTAGACTCAGTGGGCCACGGGAATGGTAGGATCCTTTATGGTTAGTGCCTTAAAATATTAAACCGTAACTAAGAGTATGGATGAGTCAATGACATCAAAAAGACCAAAAGTTATTCAAGACCTTAATCTTAGATTTTTACTTTTACTATGCAATTGTTTAAAGTAAGAATTATTTGTTGTTTTCTTGTGATATGTCACACGCTGAATCATCCTTGAGTGAAAATTAAGTTCTTTTGAGTCATTAATTTTACCATAAAACCTTAAACTCAAAATGAAAATTATCTAGTTAACAATCAAAATTTTTAGTCACTTTGGTCCTTTTTATGGTTTAGTGTAAAGTCTTTCTTGTGTCAAGTCTTTTTCTTAGCAAATGTCACCCATTACAAGGCACATGGCTATGTTTAACAATCTCTTGATCAATTTGGTCACAAATCCAAATATAAATAATATTTGTCTTAACCTAGGGTTCTATCCAACTAATTTTTATTCAAACATATATTTGAATCCACATCAAATCAATCATCCAACAAGTCTAAATCAAAGTTTCAATGTCATTGCAAGGTCATCAATCAATCATCTAACAAATCTAAATCTCAATTTGAATATGCATTCAACCTTACCCATCAATAAATCAAATCCAAAATTGAATAATTATTCAAATTTACCAATTGATCAATCTAATCCAAATATCAATCAATCAGTTTCAAGCTTGAATACTCATTCATGTTTACCTATTGACCATCATCCAAATTTTACTTTAAGGACATCAAATCAATTTTTCAGCTTTGATAGTCAAATTTATTTCAATTATTTTACAAGTTCCACCCCATCCACAAATCAAAAGTCACCAATCATAAATCAAAATACATTCACCAATCCATCTAGTTCCAACCTTAGCATCAATTTATATCAAACTTTTGATTCACCTTCACTACCACTTTCAAATCTATAATTGAAACAAAAACCATTCACAAATCAAACCCAAATTTAGTCAAATCCAAATATACTCCATCCAAATCAACCTTTCAACTCCTACACCCTTCAAAACAAGCCTTTCCACATTCATCAAAATCAACCATTTGATTTTACATCCAACCATTTCCCAAAGTTGAACCAAACTACATCAAATACACATTTTTTCATAAACCTAATAAATTCAAATCTGATTAACTTCACAAACCCAAACCACCTCTTTAACATGAATCCATCAACATCAAATCCAAATTTTTTGACAAATCCATCTACCTTTACAAATCCACAAAATCTAAAGACTTTCACTTTCAACACAGATCGAACAAATCCATCCTTCCAAGATCAAACTACCTCTCTAGGCCACTTCATTACTAAGGAATCCCAAAATGTTCCACATCAACATCATCTTATCACTAATGACCCTATTTTCCAAAATCAACCAAGTCTCCCATCCACTTGTTATAGTTTTAATTCCAACATCCTGATTACACTAGCCAAGTGAATCCCATTATAGGACCACTACCATCTAGTGGCATTATACCCCCAGAGCTAACAACTTCAAAACTCCCAACTTGTCAATAATATTATTGTGCATATAAATCAAACTTCACTTCTTTAATGAAATGTTATGATTTATTATTTCAAAGATTGATCGCTAAAAACTTAATCCTATTTCCAAACACCAAATACTTTGAACCAAATGCCTCAAGAATTGAGTGATATAGAAATAACGAATATTGTGATTATCATAAAATTGAAGGTCATTCTACAAACTGTTATATGAGACTAAAGCACATATCCAATATTTGATTAGTAAAAGGTAAATTAAGGTAGATCTAATTTTATCTACATCTAAAATTTATAGATTGGGGATATGCCAAGATGTCTTTCCTGAGCCTAATCAAGCCACACCACTTCTAAGTCAAGGTCATAACCTTCTATCCATTTTTCAAGATCCCATTTTTGACACATCCATTTTCAAACAATCCATAGTTGATCAACATACCTTTGAAAACCATGGTTTACTATCCATTTTTTATGAAGATCCTATCTTTATTGAAGAGCCAATATTTGACCAAAAACTTGTCTTTGATCAAGATCCTATTTTTTATCAAGATCCCATTTTTAACAAAGATCCCATTTTTGACCAAGATCCTATCTTGGACAAAACCTTCTTCAACAACATAGCCTATTACCCATTGGCCAAACACCTAAAGCCTTATCACCTATTGGTGTATTTATAGATAAAATAATCCATGAGTAAAAAATTATCTAACCCATCTATTTTAAAGTACACATTAGACCCCATAGCATAAAATACAAACCATTTAAAAGTTAATGTAAAGATGTCAGTGATACTTTTGTGATTTCTAAAATAACTTCATCCATAATTGAAATAGGATCCATTTATAATATCTATGAGGACTGTGTTATCACCACTCCTTTCATCACCATCACCAATCCTACCTTCCATCTTACAATCTAGTATCCTGCACCTATTGACTAAGACTAATGATCTTAATTATAGTTAAATTCCTTTCATGATAATAAAATAATTGTAGACTTCCTAGCTGGTCTCCTTATAGAATAACATCAAGAAACATCTACATATTCTGAGGAACAAGTGTATCTCAATCAAAATGAATCGTACAGTCTAAATATAAAACCATCATCTCATAGTGAAAACCTTTTTGAGGCACTATCAGATGATGAAAATATAAATTAAAGTCAAAATCCAAATCAAAATATATAAAAAAATATGAGTCCCTTAGTGAAAACCTCTTTGAGGTGCTATTGGAAAATCTAAATCTAAATCCCAGTCAAAATTAATCAAGAAGAATCCTTTGGTGAGAACCTTTCTTTGGCACCAATGGATAATAAAATTAATGTATCATCTGTATTAATACAATTATAGGATAGATACCCATCACAAATTACGGATATCATTGATGCAATATTAAATTCTCAAATCATCCAACTTGAAGTTACTCCTAGTCTTGTTGAACGTGAGATTATTGGTCCCATTTTTGTTTACATCATGACACATATACTTATCCACAATATATTTCCATCCCTCCAAATCCTTCATGTACTCAACACACATCCTTCATCAAACATAATTTTTGCTTCACCTTATTTGGTAGTGCCTTCTATTGTAGGGGCTATGATAGTATCCTAATAAATTTGGAAGAAGATAACTTAGAAATCAAAGAAGTTGCTGAAGACATTTTTAGAGCACATAATTGAAATATCAATAGGGGTCAACATCATGCATATCAAACCATTTTATAATTAAGATTCTTAAAAAAAAATAGAAAGAAATAAGTTCATTTAAAGGTGAAAACCATTTCTATGGCACATTGGGCAAGTGCCATGATGAAAACATGGTTTTCAACGTCATGTGTAAAATAATCAATTGTCTACGAGTACCTTATACATGTGTTGGAGTGAGTGTTAAAAATTAGTTGTGAAGTTAAGATAAATTCGGAGTCAATTAATTAGCTTTTATGTGTTGAATATTTGCACACCAATTTTATACATGCAAATATTCTATATCAACTAATATTCATTTCACACAACAAATTATTTATTGTGCATAACAACCTTTTATGCCTATTTTATAGGTACTCCTATTACTTCTCCTTTCTTCACTCATAATTGGTGTACTTGGATCAGTTCTCAATTGGCAAGTTCGAATATTGAAATAACAACCTATCTTAGCTCACACCACTTTAATTCATACCTAACTACCAAGTTTTCATCTCCTACAATGCCTATGATGTCATCCTGATGCCTATTGTGGGAGCCTCCTCATTTTTTATTGGGAATCATCTTCTTTACTTCCATTACAACTATTATTCATTGCTGAGTAAGTTTTGGTAATGGTCAGACAAGATTAGCAGGAGCACCCACATTGCTTCTCTATGTGATAGTCATGGTATCATTGACATGGTATCCTTGAGACTCAATCCACCAAATGATATTGCTTCTCATAGTGAATTATTTAATAAAATATTGAGATGAAGCTACACATTTTGCCTTGGGAACAGTCTTATTTATTTTGACTAGTAGTGTTCTAATGAGAATAGGCTCAGGAGCACCAAAGTTGCTGTAATTTTAGATTTCATGGATATGGGGCATGATCTGATCCTTATAGCCATCAATTTTTCACTAGTTTGTAGCTTCTAATTATCGAACCTATGACCTTTGTTATTTGTAAAAGAACATTATCATTGACACATCTTGAGTTTGAAACTGGGTGAATCTAAAAAAATATTTTTTTAGTTTTCTTATCTGCATAACGTCTTGGGATTTATTTCTTTTCTAGATAGCTAGGAAGTCTATATTATATCCATCATGGATTTATAGCATTCAAAATATATCTAATCCATTTGTGTGTTGCATGCTACATACACATTTTTTCTTGACTTTGCATCAAGGATTGACACTTCCATTAGGAATGTGTTTGTATAATCCCACATTCCATAGAATCCTGACTTCATGGGACTGCTCTCTCGGCTCTCCATTTACCACATCAACCTCCTCAAAGATTCCACTATTTCCTACTTGGTTTTCCCACCCAACGACCTCGACTAACTTGCTTCCTACATGTTAAAATTTAAAAGGTGTGTTTTTTTGGAAACTACATTAATTTACCAGATTAAATAGTAATTTTTGAATGTGTTTATAGCCAAATGGGCTTCATTATTTCAATATAACTCTTACGTGAGGGCATGGTGAGGGGTTCAATTCCCATCCACTATAAAGTGGATTTTTTTGGAGGACCTATCTTTTTTTCAAAATGGGGGGTATTTATTATAAAGGAGGTGATTTTTTTAAAAAAATGTGGAGATCAATTTATTATTGTGGAGTTTTTTAAGGAGGTTCCAAAGTTGTATTGAGAGGCTCTTTTGTGCTATTCTTAGTACATTTTACACGCTTTGAACACATTACCTTTCTTTCAATCTCATTTGTCAAAGATGGATGGTGAGGTCCAGTCTCACAAGCGGTGAGACCCCCTCTCAAAACACTTCTTTTTCATGTGATTTTTACATAGGACATATTTTTGGCAGAGTTTGATGTCCCATTTTTTAAAGGTGGTTTGTCCTCTTTTATGCCAATTATACTTGTAGATGCATTTTTAGTGAGAACTGATGTCCCTCTTGGCCATTTTCACCATTGTTGGTTTTTCATGACTTGGAGTATGAATTCTTGTATGTTCGAACCACTCATCTCCTCAAACTACACCACATGGAAACCAAAAATGCAGGTGCACTTATAGATGAAGGGATTGTGGAGAGTTGTTATTGGTGATTTTCCCATTTTTACAGATGAAGATGATATTGTATGGCATGCATCCTTGTCAAAGGAGGCACTTTTATATATTCACCTTCATATTTTTGAGAGTTTGCAATTTCACATTATACATGCGACATCACCCAAGGAAGCATGGGACATTTTTTCTATATTGTTTGATGAGGTCACTTTACCTCCACATGTACCTCCTCCTTCCTCTCAAAGTGAGGATCCTTTTGTTGGTGACATATTTTCTCCACCATCTTCTCCCATTTGTGCGAATGTGATTCTTGATGGTGATTTGCATGAGAACTCTTTGGCATCTTCATCTTCTCCTATTAGTTCTTGTCCCCTTCCCATTGTTAGTGAGGACATATTTTTTGAGGATGAGACACTTATTACTGGTGGTCATTTAGATGAGGTACCTTCACCTCCTCCACCTACTGATGTACATTTTGATACAATGGTTGTTTCTCCTATTTTTGACTTTGGTATGACTCTTGATAATTCCCTACCAAGTTCTATGCAACCCATTGATTCTATGGCCTCTTTCCTATCACTTTAGGAAGCAAATATGAAACTTTTGATGTAGAATTCTCTTTTGCACTCCCTGATTCATGGAAAAGATACCCTCATATGTTATTTATAGAAGAAACTAGTTGGTATGCCATCATGTTGTGTTATTGAATCTATTACTCATCTAGTTGATGCACTTTTATAGTACAATTTACTAGATTTTGAATAGCCCATTGTTCCTGCTACTTCTGTTATTGTAGATGATACTTATGTGCCTATTGTTGTTTCACACTCTACAAATCCCACTCCAGTTCCACCTACATATATGATTGATTCTTTTGAAAATCATACCATTGGATTTGGATCTTGTATGTTTCATTCCATGGGTCACACTACCAAAATTATAGGCATTGGGAAGCATTTATGGGGCATTGCTCACCCTATTCATCCTATTATGTTGATTTCTTAGTATGGCCTTGGTTATGATGCAAGTGTTTCATCTTTATTGAGATCTATTGATATAGCTCTATCTTTTGTTTTCTCCACTCTTCATGAGTATTATGAGCTACATATGAGCACTTATCCACCTTCACTCAGGCATGAGAAATCGAAGATTATAGTGGTTAGACATGATCTACCTAACACTTCTTTGGATTTTACCTTGCATTCTTATACCATAGACTTTGCACCCACACATATGAATTCATCTTCATCCACCATTTGTCATCATTTGGATTGTATTTATGATCATTCTTGGCAGTGTAAGAATCATTCTTAGTGAGGACACTAAAAACATAATTCCTCCACTATTTAGATTCTTTGATTGCACATTGCTCCTCCTATTTGTTGATGCTCTTTATTATTTGAGCTCTTTAATTAGGTAGATATGTTTTTTTTAGCATACATCTTTCATTACATAGATGATGTATTCCATAGATTGATTGCATTTTGCATTTTCTTGCATCACTTGATGATATTGTTATAGGATGGGTCTTTTGTTTGTAGTCACACTAAGATTCATGAAGATTTTTTCTTCATGTGTGTGATCTATGATTGAGCACCTTCTTCTCCAGTTGCATGACTATCCCATCATCACTAGGGACATCATTCTTGAGATATTTCATATCTATATCTGATTATTGATAGTCTCTTTTAGATGTTTTCATGGAGCTTATTCTCCTTCTGGAGCGTATCTAGTCTAGTGTAGTCTAGTGTCATCATTTTGGTTTTTGCATAGTGGGATTGGCCCACTCATTCAAATGGTTTTTTTAATCACTACATGGGGGGCTGTGTAGACATACTACTTCAGGTGTTGTGCTCATTATTAGTACACCACATTTTCTTTTAGAGGTAGTTGATTGAGTGTATTTTTAACTGATGGCTTTCATTCCATCCAATGCTCCTCTTCAACTTTATGTTCGAGTATTGAGCCTTTTGCTTTCTTAGGAAACCTTGCAATATATGTTTTTTGATCTCTCAAATTTAAATATTGTTATTAATTTTTGGGTACTTGCAGTGATATATTTCATCTTTAGTGACTCTTTTTATCAATGTTTTAAAATTAGTGTTTTTTACAAAGTTAGCCTCATATAGAGTACTAGTTCCTATTTGACTTGGTAGTTACAGTGATTCATCATCCATGTAGTCTAGTAAGATGGATTGGTTACCATAAGGACACTATGTATTTCACTATGATTTGTATATGGGTACCTGATTAAGCCTTGTTGTTGGGACCCATTTAATCTCTTTGCTTTCTATTTTCTTACTCCCTATTTTTCACTTAAGGGAGGTGTTTTAGTGAGCATTTAAACTCACTCATGAAGTTAAGCTAAATTAAGAGTCAGTTAATTAGTTATTATGTGTCTAATATTTTCACACTTATTTTGTGCATGAAAATATTCCATATCAATTAATATTTGTTTCAAAAAAAAATTATTTGTTGTGCATAACAACCTTTTATGCCTATTTTATAGGCACTCCTATTACTTCTCCTAGACTGATAGAGAGAGAAATCTATGGATTGTATTATTCACTTTGAAAAAATAATGAGAGATAGAGATTATTGTGCATGATTATTGTCTAAAATTATTTGTGTGCATAATGTATATGATATTTTTTCTATAGTAATGGAGTGCCAAAGAGATCTAGGATGAATGAGAATCATTCTCAATTTTAATAACTTGAGGGCAAGCTCACTCCATTTCAATCTTATGCATTCTAAATCATCCGTCCATCTTGACCCATCCTCCACAATTATATACTTATCTTAAACCATCCTTACTTATCCTATGTTATCCTAAAGCATGATTACTCATCCTATGTCTATTTAAATTCATCCTACACTCATACTTAACCACCATAAACCATCATTAAACACACTTACCTATCTAGACCCATCTTTATACATTTAATCCCAAACAAATTGAAACCCATTGTTATTAATCCAGTCTTCATCATTATAAAACCATATTTATTCCCATTTTGACCTTGGTAAGGAAGTGGAAATATCTTGAGACATGTTCTTAGAAACACCTTCATGTATCCTTACAATTATGCTTTGATACCAAAAATCGGGTTGCTCAAATCTTACTCTATTGACATTATTTTTGGAAATTAAAAGCAAATCAAATAAATAGTGAAAGCTATCAACTCATCTCAAAACCTTGGAAGAATCATTTGTGTGTCATCTCAGACTAATCCATTGTGGTGTACTCCTCAGAGGACCTATGACAAGTTGAGAAGACTAATCCATAGAATCATCTAAAGTTGTATTCAAACTTGTCTCTTCCATGCACATTTCAAATAGACATTATGTTAATCATTCCATGCTCATTTTGTATTCGAACACATTCATTAAAATTCACAATCACATCAACAAGCACTTTAAATTATCAAATAACATTCTTCTTATCTAACCTAATGTTTCCAATTCATTTTTCATTTTTTTCAATGACATATCATAAACCAAAATGAAATATGTCTTCATGGTTATATTATCCTTTCCAATACATTCATTTTGGAAAAAATGCTAGTGCAAACAAAATCTAGAGTCAAATGTTATGCCCTCCAGAAGATCGTCACTTCTAGTATAAAATGAATTCAAAACTACCTTGAATGAATTTTCCACTATAGATGCCAAATTCATAGTTATGAGAATTACAAAATCATTCTCTTAACAAATTCTCCACTGTGTTCAATGAATTTTCCACTCTACATGCTAATTTTATGATTATGATAATTAAAAAATCATTTTATTATCCTTTTCTAAGCATTTAAATGCACAAAAACTAAATTTGTTACCTCATACAACCCATAATCACCTCTCTCTTTCATCCATAAATTGAATCCATGATATTGAATCATTTGATCCATCATCATTAATCTATGTGGTCACTTCACTTCCTTGTGTATGTTTTCACATGAATCATCCATGCTCATTTCTTACTCTTCCCATTCAATCTCCCACACCTATTGATTGGGACTGACATCATCATAATATCCATCCTTTCTCCATCCATCACCCAATCAATCAATTAATTAATCAAATCATACAAGTTCCCACATCTTTTCTTCATATCTTTATGATGGTATATATCATTCCCACATCCGATCCTATGAACCTTGATTCATAGGGCACATCAAAGCATGAAACTCATCTTAATATGTATCACTTCCCAATCCACTCGTTGCATATATCATTGCTTAGATGAAAATCAATCCATCATCACATCTAATCACAATAAAAAATCACTAGCATAAGTGGGTTAATAATATCAATGGGTCAATCTTACATTACATCATCACTTTTCTTCTCACATTGGGAGAACTACATCTGGCTTGATATCCCCACTCAAACTTTTTCCACAGTGGATTATGTAGGCAACATTTAGAGACACATGGTCTCTAGGGTTAGTTCAAACACCATCATCCATCCAAGCCATTTCATCCATATTTTCTACTGTCATTTAATCAAAGTGCTATATCTTCTTATCAATGCTTGCAAATATCAAATTTTTAAATCTTTATAGAAAATTGGACAATCTATATTTTTCATTTTCTAGCCTGTGGCTTACCATCATTGGGATATATCTTTCCCACATCTACTCATGAGATCCCTAAATCTAAGCATGCAGTCTATAAAGTGCGAAATGTACTTTTTCCAATATGTTCTCTAGAATTTAATAGCTAGGGGTAAATAGTTTTACATGTACCTTCTAAAATACTTCAAACATTAGTATTGAGACAAGTATATGTATTATTTGTGACAATTTTATCATTTCCATCTCTCATTCTTATTTCATTCATTTCGAGCATTTATCCACTTTCTCACACAAACCCTTGAGGGGGCATCATCACACTCATTATCATTCATTTGGGGCAAATTTTTTCTTCTTACTCATCAACACTCTACTTCTTCTACTATCCTTTGAAATAATATTACTTCACAACAATCTTTTAAAGAGAGAAAAAATTAGACACCTAAATTATATTTAGTGTCAAAATGCACTTAAAACCTATTAATAATTCTTCTTAAAATAATTTATGACATCTCCCTCCAAATTCAAACAATTGAATAAATCAAATTAATTAATTATGCACACTTTAAATCTTTATTTAAATATAAAATATGGATTTCACACCTCACCTAACATATTTTACCTTATTCTCCCTCACATGCTAACTCATTCCAACCAAATCCATGACTTTATCAACCTTCTTTGAGGCATCCCCTGAGTTGTCAATAAGTTTGACTCATTCTTGCTAACTCAGCTAACCATTCCCATACTTTTTTCAACCATTTGAAATAGTCATCATCCTAGTTGGTGAGGACCGATTAGCCATTGTTGACTATTTAAATCATTTAAAACATTCAAATAATCCTCCACCATTAGATCTTCCTCCAAAAAACTATAAATAAACATGAAAATCATCATTTTCATCCATCCTGACTTATGTTAATGAATTTATATTTAATTTACAAGTGAATCCAAGAAAATCAAAGCATCCAAAAACCTTTTTTGCACAAAAAATCTACCCATTCTCTTTTGCATTGGAGGAGTGAGAAACCACATTATTGAAGAACAAATTAAGTTTACATCACAATGGAAGAAACATACATAATTAAGGTATAGGTTTGTGTTTATTATTTTCATTGTTTATTGCTCTATCTTAGGTTAAATTTAGCATAGATTAAGATTATATTATTAGTTGATTTCTTAGCATTTCTAGATTTAGTTCATACATGAAGTATATGATTTTATCTCTTGTATAACTTTTGTATGTATTCAGCCGTGTAAGCCTAATCAGGTAATAGAAGAATATGAAGAGTCTTTCCTTTTGTATTTCAAATAGCTGGAATGTGAAGAGACATCAAATTGTAAAATACTATATATAACACTTTTATGTATATAATTTGGTTTTGATGTGTTGATAGAGATTATTAGAATCATTTTGTTATGGTTTTTCCTAATCTTCTTTTATATATGGTTAATGTGTAATGAGTACTCTATTTTAATTTAATCTATTATCAATGCTATGATGGTTATGTTCCATCTTTTATTAGCATATGAGCTCTTCTTGCTGTTTAGGTACATCTTTGTATATCATAGATGGTATGCAATACTATAGTCTCTTTTTCACCTTTTATTACTTTTGACTACGTAAGTTATCCCTGTAATTAACATGTTCTAGAGTATTTACATGAACCTTTGCTAACAATGGTGCATTGAGCATGGAATTATTTGGATGAAATATGCTGAGATGGTTATCAGGAAAGAAAAATTTAAAAATATGGTTAAATGAGAGAATCTATAACTTTACAAAAAAAATCATGGAAAGTCATAAAAACTATAGAGGGGATTATCTAAGAACACATCTATGGCAAAATCTATGAATTTTTCTAGTGTGAGTTACCTAAATTATTATCTACATGACTAGATGGATTAGAATACTATTACTTTAGTCTTAGGAGAACAAACTTTATAGTCTGAGCTGAGGAAAATTTAGAAAGATTGCATAACCTAGATATTGATTGGTATCTTTAGCAACAGATTAGTGGATGAAGATTACAATCGATGGATATATTACCAAGTTTACATCACAAGGATACATAGATTTCAATATTGCACAAGATCAATTTGTATAAGGAATCAAAGAATTTTTTATATAATGACTACCTTTGTTGATAAACATGTTGGCTATGAAAAGGTCATGGTGCCTACTCTAGCCAATATGGAGTAGTCACTTTGAGCACCATGGTGGTGTGTGTAGGAGGAAGTGAATGATGAAGAGATGAGTAAAATGAAATTGAACCTAATACGAAAAAATGGCAAGTGAAAAGACTTAGAGTAAAAATAAAATTTTGGAACTAGAAAGGGAACTATGATAGCAAAAAATGTAGAATAAGACAAAATATCCAAAAGTGATTGCAAATAAGACTAGGAGTAGAGAAGAAAGTGTTAAATATGGAGAAATGCAAGAAAAAGGTGCTAGAGAAAAGAGGTTGTTGAGAAAATATGTGGAAATTGATAAAATAAATGGGTATGTGGAATATGAGAAAGGACCTGATGAGGAAGAAGATGTTGCAAGCAGTGATGTAGAGGTAGAATAGTTAGAAAGTAGAGATAGAGTACAATTAAGCAAAGGATTTTTAACTAGAACTAGGAAAAAAAGTTCTTAGGAAAATGTTAAATTTGAAGGCAATATTATCACAAATTCAAGTTAAAATTTAGAGATAAAATTCATTCATTTCAAGGGTACACATCCTGAAGCCCACTTTATTTATTAAAGGTAGAAAAAGTTGGTTTGATTCCTTCACTGACCAATTAGAAATATCAGTGTAGAAACTAAGTGAGCATTAGAAAGAAAGAAGTTACAAGAGGTAGGATTTATTTTTATGCATGAAAAAATTAGTGTGCAATAGCTTATAGTTTCAGTGAATACTATGCAATATCCTAACATCACAATAACAAGTGTTGTCACCACCAGTCATTGTTACTAGTATTCAAACATATGTAGTAACAACTACCAACTTACCAAATATGGAACATAATGTAGGAATGTTTGTGCTTTTAATGCCATATGATGGGTCTACAGACCCTAAATAATAATTGGTAAGTTGTGAAATGAAATGGATTGTAAAAGGGGTAGCATCGGATGATGTGAAAAAGAGAAAACTCGTAGGGGCTTTGGCAAGATGTGCCTTGGAGTTCATTTGAAAAAGAAATGTAAATACCCTTGACCTCACAAGCTAAATATTTTTTAGTATCATAATTTAAGGTAAAAAAATGTTCTGTTCAAGTTATTCAAGCCCCGAAGGAAATTTTGCAAAAATATGGAGATATGTTTGGAGATTATGATCACATACTTTTTATTATAATGAACAAAATTGATTTTATTTTAAAAGACAAAAATAAGGATGCTTTTTTCTTAGAAGGTATATGACCAAGAATAAGGTTCTCTATTTTGAAATTCTAGTTCTCCACCAAGGATGATGTTTGATCTACTTCCACACAGGTAGCGTAGATAAATGATTATGCAAATATTCCATTAGCAAGATCAAAATTAGAAGCTAAATTAGATGATTTTATGAGGAATATGAATGAGATACATGAAAATGATAATACTAAGTTAGGATTATGGTGTGTATAATGTGATTGAGATGGACATCATAAAAATGATTGTCTAAAATTGAAAATGAATTTTTGTGAAATCTATAGGGTAGTTGAACATCCTACATCTAAGTGCCATCTTCTTCAACAATATATCTAAAAATTGCACAACATGTACTATAATTTTTTCAAATCCACAAATCATGATGAGACAAGATACTGATCTTTGCAAGAATTAAAATAAGATATAATGAATAATGTCTTCATAGTTTTGACTCAACAAATACTAACTACAAAGTAAGCAATTCTAGGATCAGACATGGAGATGACAAATACAACTCAAAGTAGTCCAAGATGCCTTCATCACCTCAATAACATATGAATTCATCACCATAATATTAGATATAGGGATTAACAATTTTGGAATAATATATCATCTCCCTCATACCAATATTTTGATCAATATGCGTAACCCTAGAATAATACAAATATTCAAAAACAACAGGCAAACTAGACTCCAAGTTTCCCTTAGAACCAATATGGGGGATATGATGTGAAAATGAATTCATAAGGAGGATATGCTAGATAAAAATCACAAGGGTAGGGATATAAATAAAATAGAGGTGGCTATATAGGGGGATATAGGGGTGGATATCAAGGAGGTCTCAATAATGATAATCAGAAACATAGAGTTAAACATGATTTACCTATTTTAGAAATGCCTCAAGATCATGGAGTTAGGAAAGTTTATTAGGATGAATATCCTGATCCTACTATAGAAAATAATTTAATGTATCAATATGCATAGGTATTACAAGAAATACAATAGAAACTACTTTTCAAAGATGATATCACTACTATTGATGCTCAAATGTATGGACAAATTATTAGGATAATGAGACAAAAGGGTGTTATAACTACTTTAATAGATCTAATGAAACTAATTAGTATAATGTACAATGAGGATATATCCTAGAACATCACTAATCTCCAACACAATCTCAAGACTAATAAACGCTGATAAATTAGTTTGGTATGTCAAGACCAAGAAGCCTTGGGATGTGATTCGTGAATGGATATTGAGTTGACTGGGTATGAAATTATAAATTCAATATTTGATTTTGTAAGCATAGTCAATATGATTCCCCAATTAACTTAGGAAGCCATTGGTTAACCAATTCTAAGCTATGGTCTAGTAACATTGGTTTGATGGATTATGACATAGTCAATCCCATTGGTAGGTTAGAACATGTTAAAATTAAAGTGGTTGAGTTCAATTTGTGAAGATACTTTGAGGTCATTGACATGAAGATAGTAGAGACTCATTACCTTGATTTAATCTATAAGAAATGGGCCTATGATGGCCAAATGACCATAAATACTATGCATAATTAGTTGGAAGCACATCTAGAAAGATAAAATAGTGGTCATATTCCTAAATACGTTTGAGAAAAATCCATATATCATACCAAAAGATCCAGTCTCCTTATGCCTATGGGGACAATAGTTGGTTTAAATTGGGGACAAATTAAAGGGAAAATGGGGTACCATCTATCGAGTATCAAGATTAGAAATTACATATTACATAGTAAAAACAATGACTAGATTTCAAACCTATTGTAAAAAAGTCTCCAGTTAGATAGGTTTACATCAAAGATTATGTTTATCCTTTAGTGTGCTCTCCAACAAGATCTGAAGTAGACTTATTATATAATACTAGTGTAACTATGATGGACTATACTGAACCAACCCCAAAAGGTATTCTATATTGGGAATCTGCATCATCCATAAGTGGTGACTCAGATGCACATATCTTGAATTGGTCTCATAAAGATCATGAGTTATGACCTCTATGCATGGTGTTCATTAAAAAGTTATAGATACCTCAATACTTTATGATAGTGGATATCAATCCATTTATATTAATATTAAACACCATGTATCAGGCATGGATCAATGAGTCAATATATTTAGCTATGCATTAAAATAAACTATTATGACATGGTGGGCAGTACACATGAACTTAGAAATGTAGTGGGAGGAAGTATGCAAAGTATTGCATGTAAGGTTTTAGCTACCAACTAGTGTAAAATGAGAATGGATTTTATTTCAAGAAGGTCAATGCCCACAATTGCACATCCATCAGTGTGTGGATTTATACAACACACAATGAGTAAAACCACAATATTAAGTGCACATATTCAACCACATCTAAGACCTCTACTAATAGCTTGGTATATGAATCAAGAGCATAGAAGGGAAACCAAACATTAGGCATAGATTTAGTAAAATTTCATACAAAATTTTGTGTTTGAAGATGATAATTCATTAGTACATAATTCCTTACAAAAAATTAAAAAATTTCTATGTCATAGACAAGCAAAAGATTTAGCAACTATAGCTGAATCATCATCTCATCAGAGGCTACATAGAACTTGGATCTCACACTACACAATTAAAAATTCAAACAAAAAGAACAAGTTCTTTTTCATCTATGTAATAGAATAAGCAATGATGTAATAAAATCAAGTGACAGTGACAGTGATGGAGATCTCGATCTAGAAGGTCTCATTGAACCACAACATGAAGATGAACCCAAAATAGTGCAAATCAAAGAGCAAGTGGAAGAATAAAAAATACGTAACATCAACCTTTCATAACATGAAGGAAAACACATTTTCCAAGATGTTTTGCCTAGTGGATTAGATAAGATATATAAGGAACATTTGTGAAAGATCAAATAAAATATTGGGACATAGTTGAATCCTGAGCTTGAAATAGTGGGAGATTGATAGGGATAAGATCAAATTTATGAGGCCTTATAGCTGCTAAGGGATTATCATGATGTGTTTCCCAACAAATTCTTAGAGGTAAGATGCATAGATCCATCTTCAAGATAGATTCACATATAACTAAAAGAGTGTGTGCACCTAATTAAAAAGTAACCTTACAGGCTCAATCCTAATATGAAAATCAAAGTAAAGGTCAAACTTGATTGAATGCAAGAGGCTAGATCATTTATCCAGTTGAAAAGGTAGAGTGGGTGAGTCCCATGGTTATTCAACTTAATAAAATAGGAGAAATTTGTGTGTGTGTGGGGACTACTATGCACTAAATGACACTTGTGTTAAAAATCCATTTCTAATTCCTTTTACAAATGAATTCCTTGAATCTATTGTTGGGCATGAAGTATATTCATTTATGGATGTCTTCTATGGATATCGAAAGATTATGATTGTAAAGGAGGATTAGGCTAAGACCACGTTTGTTTTTGAATGGGGATCTTTCACATATAAGGAATTGCCATTTGGTTTAAAGAATGCATCGACTATATTTTATAGAACTGTGGTAAACACATTCAAAGATTTCATTCATGATTTCCTAAAATTCTATTTGGATAATTGGTCTATCTTCTATCTATTTAAACAACACTTGTCATAACTAAGATTGATGCTAGAGCAATATCAAGCTTTGCACATCGATTTAAATTTAAAAAAGTGTTTATTTTTTACACCTTTTGGTGTCTTGATGGGCCATGTTGTGTGTAACAATGATATTTTGGTTGACCTAGCTAAAATTTATGTTATAATAAGAATACCACCTCCTAATAACTCAAATAAAGTGCACACATTTTTTGATCATAAAATATATTATCAAAATTTTATAAAAGGGTATGCAACTATATCTATGTCCATGGAGAGATTACTATGTAAGGATACCAAATTTGAAGGGACACCACAATGTCAAACATCATTCATTAAGTTAAATAAAATATTGGTAACAACACTAATCTTAGTGTTTCCTAACTAGAATAAGCCATTCCACATATATGTGGATGCTTCTTGCATCACAGTAGGAGTTGTCTTAGTGTATCCAAACAAAGGTGGGTTGAACCACCTAATACATTTTTCCAATAGGAAATTATCAACTGCAGAAACTAATTACATGACTAAGGAGAGAGAGCCATGGTGTTCACACTCTAAATTTTTTGACATTACTTATTGGATATACCATTTAAATTCTTCATAAATCACCAGGCATTGTTATACCTAGTTAATAAGTCAATGCTAAGAGGATGTATATTAAGGTGGTTAGTGCTCTTTCAAGAATTTCAACTCTAGTTAATGTTAATCCAAGTTGAGAGAATGTTAGGCTAGATCACGTTATCAAACTTCACAATGGGCAAGAACTAGAAGAAATTGAAAATAAATTCCCAGACGTGCATTTATTTAGAACTTTTATAGTTCCTGATAACATGGAAGACATTACAAACTTCTTGGAGGAAGGAAATTTTCCTACACACTACATTAAGTAGGATAAAAATTAAATGGTCACCCAAACCATATCGTATATCCTTATTAATGAATTATTATACAAGCTCGACAAAGATGATGTATTACACAGAGTATCTCTAGAGCACGAGAAACCATAGATTATTCAAGAATCTCATAAAGGAATTGTAGGTGGTTATTTCGTAGGAGAAGACACTACAAGTAAAATACTACAAAGTGGTCTTTGGTGGTCAACATTATTTTAGGATGGGCATACGGTTGCTAAAAACTGTGATGTTTGTTAATGAATGTGTAAGTCAAATGAGCATGAAAAAATGCCTTTGGTACCCACACTTATAGAAAAACCTTTTGAACAATGAGTAATTGAATTCATTTGACCTATAACTCCTCCAAGTAAGTGTAGTCATTACTGCTATATTATTATCATGACAAGATATTTCATTAAATGGGTGAAAGCTGCTTCCACTCCAAGATATAGTGTAAAAGATGCTACCAAATTTTTATTGTAAAATATCATTAGAAGTTTTGGATGTCCAGTGAAGATGGTAGGTGATAGAGGCACACATTATCTAAATAGTTCTCACTGAAGAGTTCATGATATCGCACCATAATTCATAAACCCCTTTCAAACCCTTCAAGTTCAATTTTGGTTTATAATGGATACTAAATAATGACTTTAAATAAATGATAAAAAACTAATTTAAAGTGTTTAAAAATTTGATTAAAATTAAATATGAATATCTATGTATTCATTCTTTCCAATTACACCTTCAAATGATCATTAGCCATTTAATTAATTTTTGTTAAGTGTTGTCTTTGATTAAAAATTGTATCCAAATTTGAATAATTGAATCAAATCTATGAAAATAGTGGAATGTAAAACAACTAAAACACAAACACCATAATTGTTAATAGAGTTCACCTGATCTGGGCTACATCTCTAGGTCCTACTCAAAGGTGAAACTGATCCATTATTGATGCAAAATTTATTTATACATAAACTTATCCCAGTAAGGGTTCTTGATCTATAAATAAATGTTTTTATGCCATTAGATATAGCTCTATAAGTTGGCTCTGGCTCTAGCTCTTAGCTCTTGGCTCTGACTCTAGGCTTTTGGTTCTAGGCTCTAGTTCTCATCTCTTAGATCTCAATGAGAGATTTCAAACTTTTGAATGAATTGAAATGCACCTCTAGACTCTTTATATACTTGTTATGGGTCCAATTTTTTTGATTGGGATGATTATCCACAATCTTATTTTAATAAATTTCATAATTATCCCATACCCAATTTTTATGGGATTTCAAATTATCCATTACATTTAAAAATATGGGGTGATAATTATTCTCCAATTTATGATGGTTTATGTTTACCCCCCTTTAATAAGGTGTAATTTACAAATATTAATGACTTGGGTTGAGCCATATTGTCATGTCACTTTATTTCCTTGTCATCGAGTTTGACCATAACTTTGATTGGTCATAACTTGCACATACATACTCTATTTTTTAAACCATAAAATGTGATATAAATCCATAAATGAGCTCTACACCATGGAACTGGTTCATAAATATTCCAAGATCATAATTTTTTTTAGTTTTGACTAGTGTTGACCAATTGTTGACCTATTTTGACTAAAACTTTGACTAACTGCACAAGGAGCATATGAGCTTTGTTTTCAAAGTTCCACATACCATCGAAAAGATCTTGATGGGATATTCATAATGGTGTAGGATTTGTTCTAATCTAGGACCTTTTCCAAATTGACCTTTGGATCAATCCTCCCCACTAAGAGGGATTTTGGCCCACCAAAAGCTACTACCCAAATTGATCTTCTGAAATGCCAGCCAATTTTGAAGAATTATGACGTGTCTTTATCAGTCTACTCAAGTTATACAACTATGCCTACAATGCATGGAACAACTGATTGATCACACCTTTTCAAATCCTCTATTGTTACACAACCATCAATAACCTCTACATAGAACTAGGATTTAGAATGCAATGACTTATTTTGTTACATGGCTTCTCAAGAGCCTCTACACATATATGCCTAGTGATATTTTATGTTGCATGACATTTATCTATTAAGCTAATGCTTTCCCATTACAAAAATGTAATCTGTATTCTCCCTATTATTCTCACAAAGACATAAAACTATGTTGCATACAATAAGTGATATCATATCATCAATTTTACAAATTGCCCTTCATGGGGTCTTACAATGCCACATATATGTTACAAACAATGCCCTTCTTAGGGTATTTTACAAATGTGCATACTATGATTACACATTTATTGAAAACATGTATTTCAATGAAAATGGATATCAAACTTGATCCAAAAGAATAATGTATAACTAAGTGCTACTTACCTTGGAAGCACTTCACATGTTAATTCATGCCTACTTGTCTTACTTTTGAAAGAAACTCTTTGGCTATGTGTAACATGTATTTCCACTTTTATTATACCCTAAATCTGATTTAGATATATTTTTTTAATGTTCACTCTCAATGGAGCCTCTTTATCATCTTGCCAAATGCTACAAGAAAAGGTAAGCACAAATATACCAATCTAAATGTGAGAACATAAAATAATAAATGATACAACTGCTAACAATGGTTTGTTCATAATGTGCTTCTCATCTGGATTGCTATTCCATTTTTCACTCTAAAGGAGTGATCTACCTTCACACTTGATCAAACAAATGAGGTTAGTTTCTTTCATACTTATTTAAGTGCTTTGAAGGTGACTTTAAGCATGCTAAATAAGACTTAGCTTTACAAAAATTCTATCCATTTCTTACCGATCTAATTTAATGGATGCTCCACTTTGGGATGCTCCTTCTTGATAAAATCTTCTTTGGATAGGTGATATTCTTCATGGGTTGCCTCTTGGACTATTGGTACTTTACCAACTCTTTCATCTGCTACCTCTTTCTTCATGGGTGCTTGCACAAATTTCTTCTTGTGAGTATCTGAACGTAGTTGTGGATGAAACTTCTAGCACTTTTCAACCCAATGACCATATTACAATGAGTGCATTAATTCTTGTCCATTTTTTTGGATAACAAATCCCTCTTGTCATTGTCTATATTTTGGCTTGGAGAGTGATCTTTACAACTTGTCTCCTTCTTGAGGGACATAACCTTTCTTTCTAAAGATTTTATCTTCCAACACATGGCCATACAATGTTTAATTAATCCAAAAAACGTACATGGATATTTATACCACAAATTATATGTACCAAGACCATTCTTCTCATAATCAAAGAAGACATTGGAATATTTATGCTTGTCATACCTTTTAGGGCTATCTTGTTTGTAAGCATTATGAGGATAAATTGTGTAATTTGACTAAATAATCCAAGGTAAATTTTTTGACATGGAAACTAGTACTAGTTTATGGATCACACCACAAAAGCACAACTTACCAACCATAGGCAAATGGATAGGCAGAAGCATATAATAATGTATCGGGAAAAATGTTAACAAAATTTTTTAATGTTCAAAGGGATGATTGGGAAGATCAAATTATTATGATTTTGTGGTTTTATAGAGCAGATTAGAAGAGAGATATAGGGTTCACTCCCTTTCAATTGGTATATGGCCTTGAGGCAATAATGCATATGGAGTATATTGTTCCTAGTCTTCGCATTTTGATTTTTATAAGATTAGGGGATCATAACTTATTAAAGGTAAGATTTATGGATTTCACAAAGATGTAAGAAAATAGACAAAGGGAATAATGGATATAATAGATTAATAAGTATAGGCAAAAATTATAGCATGATCATAATTTATGATATAAATAATTTTACCTAGAGCAAACAATATTGCTTTATGAGAGCAGATTTAAAGCATTCTCAAGAAAGCTATGTATTAGATGAAAATGACCCTATATTATTTATGAAGTATCACCATAGGGTACCATAGTGTTGAAAGATTTATAGGGAACCATATTACTAGGATGTATAAATGGATGTAGGATTAAGCCATATCATCTTTAATCTCTATCATTTGGATAAAAAATTGAGTGGGTCCTAAGTAGCACCATGTAGTTAGGATTTTATTTAATGGTGTTTTTTTCTATTTTGTTTTCTTAGGTTAGAATATTTGTATAACATATTCATTGTAGTGAAACATATTGTACCCACTAGAAAGTAGTTATCATCATAGGGTGCGATCACATTCTAAAGATAACTCATAGAAGATAGCTAGCTGTAACTACATCAAGCATATTAATTAAGTTTTAGAAGGCTATGACAATATAGGTATGGAAAATGGAAGGCCAATTATTTTTTAGACTGTTAATGATGCGGTGTTTCAAAAAGATTACATCTTTTTTGAATTAGATTTAGTAGTAAATGGACAAGTGGATTCATAAGGCAAATTAATTAGATGAAAGGATAGTTATTCATATATAATAAATACCAAAGAAACAAATCAAATATTCTAAGAAAAAATGTCCTTGTCAAGATAACTTCCAGTAAGTAATATTAATTGAAAAAATAATATTCATGTGTAAGTAATCAATACATTCAAATTAATTGATAACATGAATTTAGGTACTAATAGTTATATAAGAATAGGGTATGAACAATTCCAAAACATTACAAACTTCAACTAATAAGAATCTTATATGATCTGATTTTAGAATACCTAATCATGAATGGATTTTGAACTAAAGCACAACTAAGCAAATCAATCATTCATTCTAGACCACCAATTGAGCCATGGAAAGAGGTAAGTTATTGATTCTATTATCAGATGCACAAAAAGAGGAAATGCAGATTGGGTTAGGTCTTTGACAAACTAAGTATAATTATCAGAATCCATTTTATAGATGTAGTATAAACAACTCTTTTTGCATAAGATAATCAAGGAGTAGAACAAGCAGGAGCCCTCACGCTTTGACATCCACTACAAGGTTTAAACACTAAAGTATTACTTAATCTACTTACATTTGGGTAGTTATATGAGGTCATGATGACTTTATTGAGCTACTACAATCAATGGGTTATCTATTTAGCTCAAGATGTTACAATTTAGATCATTGTGCACACCCTATCATGAGCCACCAACCTTCCCAATCATGGTAAATATTTCTTCCCTTATAAGTCTATAGTACCTCCAATCCATCTAGATATCAAGGGAAAATATACCACAAGGGCAGGGTGAGGAACACCCATTGACTGATTTCAGGATGTTTCACTATGTATCATGGTACATGTTGTAGTGTAGAATTTCACCCTTATGGGAGAGTTTTTAAAGCTCTCTCATTCCTAGCTACAATATTAGAGCAACCTTAGGCTATGGGTATCTTCTAATGAGGTTGAGCCTCTGGAGAAGGCTGACTTCCTCTTGGTGGATCACCTAAATTAATACTTCTACTTGGAAAAGGGATAACAAGGGGTATAGGATGACTTAGAACACTAAAAGGGTGACACACCAAATTAATTGACACTCACATAAGCTTAAAATAAACACTAATTCAACATAAGAGAATTTTTGCTCACACAACCTCACAAACTAGCTAATTTGCGTAAGAATTTCTTAAACTAGGCTCACCAAACAATACATGAAACAAAAAGGAATTCTAAAATTCACACCAAACATCCATTAATGGTGGAAAGAGCTCAAGTTTAGACTTGTGATTAGCTTGAATACATTTAAAAAGAGGCAAGAAAGAAGGACAATGGACATGGAAGAACACTTCTTCACAAGGCCATCATACACAAGCTTGCTAAACACAAGTTAGAGGCAAGAGATAGGTGAAAAATGATCTTTAGTTCTTCAAAAGGTATTTCTTACAAATTTTGATAAATTTTTTCCTTGTCAAATGATAATATCTTGCAAAAATGGGGGAGAAATGGGAGATATATGAGACAAGGGGAAGAGAGAGAGAAGAAGCAAGTGAACATAATTCAATAAATGAGACACAACCACCTTCCATGGAGTCTTAAACACATTTTGATCAATTATAACTAATCCTTCCTTAACAAAATAACTCTCATTAGTCCAAATAGCCTTTTATCCCTCTCATTGGCTTAAAAACACACTAGAAGACAAAAACTTTTAAGGATGATGATGCCATTATCCACTCAAAAGGGAAAAGTCTCTAAAGACTTTGAAAACTCATTTAATTCTCCACTTTCTTCCCAACCTCCAAACTTCTCTCCCATGGACTTATATGCCCCCCTCCACTTTCACTTCTAGAAGCTTGTGGCAAATAGTTATTTGACTTGGCATAAGATGCTTAACTAACCATTAGGGTTATATTTTGTGTTTGATTTTGAGGTTATATTCTATTTTTAACTTGAATTTTATCTTTTAACCATCAATAAAAATTGTGAGATCTGTAACTCTCATAGACCCCATTGATGGAGGTCACAAGCTTGAGCCACCTTCAACCAGCTGCCCTGAAACCTATTCCCAAGGCCATTTGGCACCTTGAAGACCACTTTTAGAACTATATACATACCTATAGACATATATATCATGTATATGAGGAAGAAATTAATATTTGGACAATCTTCAATCCCTGGAATAATGGTGAAAATAACCATTAAACCTACAACATTTCACAAAATGTCAAAAAATTGGGTTTTTTGACCCTTTAGCTTAGCAAGGCACCATATAAACCCTTTTGAATAATAAAATTGACATATAATGATTTTTTATGTCCTATTAGGCCTCTTACATAGATTTATACCATTTCTCTCTTTGAAAACCTATAAAATTAAGAAATTTTTAGCCATTTTGGGCCTCCTACGCACCCAAATGTGCCAAATTATTCTACAAAATAGGTTTTTAAGGAGATTTATGGAGTCCAATACATAATATATGTGGTTTAAAAGTCATTTTATTCCATTTTATGGACCTATGAGTCCAAAAACACAAAATTGGTCAAAAAGCTTCCTTAGCAACCTAGCTATGCTCACCTTCAAGATGATTATTCATGAAATTAAAAATCCCATTCCATCACTTATTATAAATAATATATATTTAATATACCCCTTCAACATTATTTAAAATATTGGTCTCCCATGTGGAAGGTATGAAAATATACACACGCAAAGATGATTGCATGTAGGGTTTACAAGCATTCTAGACATGTTTACACTCTTAGTGATTGTTCATAAAAATCAGGAACTTAACCAACCTAAATAAATAATTAATTTAAATTTCATATGTTTAATAAAAATATACTATAATAACTTGGCCCAACTCTTCATGGTATGAAAGATACGAGCATCTGAAGAAGGGCTAAAACTGGGTGTTTTAGGCTTGAAAAACTTGAATTTACCCAAAGGACCAATTTGAATATAAAATTTATCTTATTTTATTGAAATAATATTCATATAACATGAAACATATCATAACACCTTTTCAAATGATCAAAAACCAACTTGGCTCTTTATGCCTTTGAGACTGCCTATGGGGTTTTGAGCTTGTCTATGGGGTTTGCATTAAGTTTGGAGTGTGAACACTATTTAAAGGTATTCATGGGGATTAAAACCATATTATTATTATTTTAAAATATTTACCTAATCTTTTAACCCATAAACACACCTTAAAACTCTTAAAAGTATGCATGTACCAATGGTGGCCATTATGAGACATAAAGGGGAATGTGTATAAATAGAGGGAAATTTTAATTATCACATAACATTAATGAGATTATGGATAGGTATAATATGTCATTATGACCAATCCTATCAATTTTTAAGTCTTTTGGACACATAATTTATCCTATAGACCCTTTTTATCAAAATTTACCTTTAGTTGCGTGTTGCTTCCTGCATGCCTAAACTTCTCTTTCTTCAAAATTTTGATTGAGACCCTAAATGTGATCACTTATATAGGAAAATATAGGTTTAAACCATAATATTATATCATTTTAAGACATATCCAAGGCCTAAAATCCTCCTTAACACCCAAAACTAATAAAACTTCAACTGACTTCTAATGATTGCCTTCTTGACTACAAGAGGACTGTGTAAGAGAAATGAGTAATTTCATTCTTGATATGACCTTTAGGAAATAATGGGATTTTTTTAATTTTTTGGATACCATTCATACAAATTTCATGCTTTTAATTGACTTGTAGATGCCCAAAAATGGCTAATTCCTCTAAGGCAGGCTCCACTGTTGATTGTGATTAGACATAGGGTTGAAGATCTATAAATAATGAATATTAATAATCATGAAAAAACATCAAAAATATTTTTAATAGGTATATTAGGTCATAATGAGACTTTCCATCAAATTTCATGATTAGATCATGCATATTTTGGCCTATAGGCCCATTTTAGCAAAATCTAGTGATATGTGCCTGCTTGGTCAAATTTCACAACCAATTTTTCTTTAATTTTGACTTGGTTTGATATATAAAAAGGTGAATTTGATCTTAATATTTTTATGTAACTTCTCATTTCATGATTTCAACCTTCATTTGCTATTTCACAATCTTCCATGTCACCTTATGTCACCTTATACCTCCTCAAATGACCTCATATGACTGGATGTCAATAGTACTTTGAGATTCATACTCTGATAAAAGTGATTATTTGGGCTCATTCACACATATTTATACCCATTAGTACTGTTACTTCACTAGCAACCAACATTCATCCTTCTTTTAGCATGTTTTGACCTCTTAGCAAGGCATTTTGGCCTCACACAGTCAACTTTCATACAAAGGCCTGTACTATCTCCTTTTTAGGTTAGTAATTATCCTTATTATATTTTATGGTCTTTATTTTTAATTTTTCATTTATTTTCATAGAAAATACAACTTACTAGATGATCTTTAGCTTCTCTACCTCAGGTATATGACTGTATAAAGGGGTTTAAGCATTAGTATGGTTGTAGGTGGCTTAGATGAGGTGAAAATACTGAGTGTAACACAAGTGTTTAGGGCAAAATCTCACCACCTCTTTAATTCACCTTATCATCTATCACAATGACCTTGCTTTGGCCAAAAAAATCCACCATTGACAATATTGACTTCATGACTGTGCTTTTCTAGCTATAAGTGCATGATTTTGGTGTATGACTATAAAATGGGGTGTTTTAGATCCCTTCACACTATGAACCTGATGAATCATGTCAATATTTTCTCTTGAACCATCTTTTGAACATGAATCTTGTCTAAAGACCATTGTGTTTGAATAATACTTACCAACTTGAAAAGAGGCCTGCTTGAAGGCATGGTTATAGGTGGGTATCTTAAGTTGACTTTGACTGAGTTCATATGGTTTTGGTGGTCCATAATGATGACTTATTTATGATCCATATCATAATTTCCCTTTTGAAACAAAAATGGCCATGAAACCTCATCAAAAGTACAACTTTGGCCTCATAATTGGAGTTTGAAGAATAACCTTGTGTTATTATAGCTAAAGGTGGTGTATGAGGGTATGACTTTAGATTTTGTTTAGAAACCCCTCATATCATGCTTGAATTTGTATAAATCCACCTCTCACCTTGGACACCACCATCCCACCATGGAACTAGTCAAGATGGCCCACTGCCATATCTATGCACACTAACTTGAAGGATGGACTGTAGGTGGAAGCTTTTGATGAGACTGAAGCATTAGGTGTTCAAGAACCTTTCTTAAATGATCCTTGATCCAATTTATTGTAAACTCTCATATAAATCCAATTAATCACCATCATTAACAAGAAAACCTTCATTTAACCCTTTTGGATAGTATTAACTCTTCTAAAACCAACTATCTCTTATTTTGATGATGGAGCCTCCATTAGGTGTTTGAATTTTCCTTGGTTGTTTGAGGTGATATATAGACTAGGGCCATGCTTTAGGTTATTTTGAAATATTTGGAAACCTATAAGGTTTCTTTGATTCTTTCTATAGCATGATGGTCTCTTAAATAATCTTAATAAACCCCCAAAATGGTTCACACCCCTTGAAAACACCCTAAACCTTTATTCTTCCACTTGAATGTAGGTTATTATCAAAGATTGATATAGGTCTCCATGGGATGGAAAAAAAATATTTATTAATTTTCCATGGATAGCTCACTCCTTGATGTATCCATCTCATTCTAATAGCTAGTAGCCCCTTTTTGATCTCTATTAGGCCTAATTAGACTTATTTTCCCCTATCTACACATAGTCCTTCTTCATAGTCCATACATGTATAGGATAGGACCAAAAACACCAAAATATATTCACATACATCAAAAAATACCAAATGACCAGGTTTTATAAAGTTTCATTCGTCTAATCCAAAGATATTCCATTTTTTGTGTGATTTACCCTAAACTAGGGTTTACAATCTTGCACAAATGTGAGAGGGTTTGTGAATGCTTTAGATGATTCTTTCTAACCTTAAAATGATCCAATGGACATAACAGGGTTTGTATACCCTATTTAAAACTATATCAATATTAAACTTTGCTTGACCAGACCTCCATCACACTATAACATAGGGTTTTCTACTATGCTCTATCCACATGACTCTGTATATCACATCAAGACACAGGTTTTATAAATATTTCCACTCACTTGATGTTATTTATAACCTTATTTTTTCTCTCCTATGTTCCACCATATTTATACACCATTTTCACAATGGATATAACTCCCAAACCTGAGTTTTGCCTTCAAAATCTGCAAACGAGGGTACTCTTTCCCTACACAATCCTGAGAGGAGTAACAATTGATCCTTAACTTACGACGGGTATTCTTGATCATTATCAAAGTTGATTAGGATTTATTTTAACCCCTTAAACCTATTATAACCATCAAATAAATATACTATCCCCTCTATTCCTCTTGTTCAATAAGGATCTTGTTTGACTATTTGCACACACAGGCATCTACAGAATTGTTTGTAACTGAGGGAAAAGATAGATGTTCTAAGATTTATAGAAAGGATCCAAACCTTGGTAAAGGGTAATAAAAACTGAATAATTAACACACACACTTCCTTCAATCAACAAAATCTCTTTAACACTCCTTTTCATTCTTTCTATAACCTCTAGGTTGACTATGTTGTCTCAAACATATGGTGCCCACTTACAAAGAAGTAATATGATGCTCTAGGATTCTTAGAGGTGAATATCCACCTTAAAATTTATGCCAAATGGTCTATGATCCCTTGAATGTTTTAGGACCAACTCTGAATTGCTAATGCTCTTGTCTGTAGGTATACCCTTCTAAAGTTTGACTTCATGAGTTATGTATACACATAATATTTTTAACTTTTATTGATTACTAACACTTTGTATCTTGAAAGAACATATCAAGTCTCAATCTCTTTGTGTTCATACCTTAAGGGGTGTATCAAAAAAGGAGTGGGTAAACCATTGGTGCTTTATAATATTGTTGTCCCTTTTTCCACTTGCCATATACACACGCATCTCCTAAAAACTTTAACCTTAAGCTTATTCTTCTTAGCCTTACCCATTCTAGTCAGTTTTCTCTCTCCATCCTCCTTTTATTACCTTAATTACCTTTTAGACTATCAACTAAACTAGGTTGGCTAGGGTCAACCCTATACATTTTATGGGTATTTTTCACTTTTTGTATTTGTTAGCCCTTCGATCGACCTAGCTCAAACCTAGTGAATTATCCCCACAAACGTACAGGGTCGATGGTCGACCCTTTATAACTAATGTTTTAAAGAGGATTTAGGGCAAGCTCTACCTATATATACAAGTTCATTTCCAACCATTTGTAAATAAAAGATAAGCAAAGAAGAATAAGTGTGAACAAACATCTATTTATTGACCATTCTACTTGAGGAATAAAGCTTAGGGTTCCATACTTTATTTCGAGATACATATCTTGTCTTGTCGAGAAGTATTTTGGATGCATAGATAGGTTGTGTATTCTAGATCTGATTTGTCTTTGTTATCCTTACATACCACAATAATATTTTACAAAGAACCTTGGCCAAGGGAGAGATTGAGGCTCGATAGGTTCGTCTTCAAGGTAAGTATTCCTAACTTTATTTCTCCTTTGTAAGAGTAGATATATAATGTAATTGTGCTTCTCTCTTCCATGCATTAGGATTACATATACATTTACATGAGTATATATCTTTTATGCATGTTTAGTTTTTTGTTTTATTTCTAACCCCCACTTTGTGCCATAAGCTTTGGTGTGAACTAGATTATATTTACTTTCTTGTTTATTATAATAAAGTGAATATTAAAACCTTAGGACTCTTTTATGGTTGTTGCATGATTGTGTTAGACTATAGGCTTTGGAACCCTACCTTACATGGTGTATTATGACAAGTGAGCCCCTAACTATGTCTAGCAGATCCCCATATTGGCCATGCTACCAGTTAACAAATGTATTTCCAATTGGAAGTGTAGGTATGTTATATCTTCTCTAAGCCAAGATTGATTTATAGACATGATGCATTTATGATTTCATACATTTTAGTGAACCCAACGTGAATCCTATCCCACCATTGGTTGGATTATCTTCATGTTTACATTTTTTATTTCTTTCTTATTAGCATTAGCTTCAATTTGGATTCACCTTCATATTACATTCTGGTGATCCCAACATGAAACTAACCCTTATAGGATTTATTTCATTTTCTTTCATTTTTTAGCATTATTTTTATCATATATTTATCATACTGGATTGATTATGTTGACCCAGTTCTAATCTATGTGCATAGGTTTTTAGGTACAGGGAACTAGATCAATTTAAATGATCTAGTACAAGTTTCCAAACTTCAAGACTTCTAGTTTAGACTTCTAGGTTGACCTACTTGACCCTGTACATTTTTAGACATCTAGTTCAGTATACTAGGTCGACCCTGGTGGACCTTATATGTTCTTGGCACTCAGAAGTAGGACTCCATAAAGCTTGATCGACTTAGTCAACCCAATTACTTGTGTTTTAAGGCATATTCCAAGGTAATTGACTACAAATATTCATTCTCAACATCTTTGATCCACCAAGGACATATTTTTATCTCTTTATCTCTTTCTTCTTCATCTTTCCTTTCATAGTTTGTAGTCTTCAAAACTATCCCTACATAGTCAACTAGATCGACCCTATCGACCTAGTTCTATGTTCTATGTGTTGTCTGAATAACGAGGTCAACCCTATTCATTTTTAGACCTTACTTCTATAGTGTAGGTTCAACCTTGTTGACCCTGTTCTATATGTTATGCATATAGTTTCAACACTATCCCTTGTTTCAAGTTGTAATTAATCTCTATATGCTAGTAATTAGTTCACATTTTTCTTTCTTATTTTTTGCATGCTTAAAATAGTTCACATAGTCTAATTAGGGGGTTTTTAATTAACCATTTAGTTTCACTATTTCTATTTTATGCACACACTACCAAATCACATAATCTAAACACGCATTTTAATATTTGTCTACCCAAGGCCAACCTAATTAGATTTCCTCACCAAGTGGGAAACTAAATTGATACTCTGGTTAAGTATAAAGCATGGTCTAAGCACCTGACACCCTTACCGTCACAGTGTGGGAAATGAGGGGTAGGCCCCAATACGAAACTTGTATGATTACCACTATAGTCCCTTTCATCCCAAACTACCTAAAACCATCCTTAGATTTATATCTAATTCCTTTCTTATAGCCAACTTGCCATCACATTTAAAATCATTTCTTAATAATCTAATAGAACTTATTAGGTTGAAAAATTAGTTAGCTCTTTACTTTTCAAGTTGATTACTTGCTCTTTGCTCAATTGTGTGTGTAAAAACTTGTAATATCCAGTGTTAGTGCAAGGTTTTGTATTGTGTGCTTCAGTTAGATTAGCCAACATTGATCTAATTGATTGTTTGTTTCCCTTCAGTTCTTACTTTCCTAGATTGTAAAAATTGTCTTGTTTCAATTCACAACTTTTTACCAAACTTTCTCATCTTCCCTATCTATTGTACTAGGTAAACTCAGTCAACCTTATACCTTTTTTAACCTTTGTTAACTATATAAGACTGACCTAGTCAACCCTATACTATTTCAGACCTTTTTCATCCTCTTTTTGTTGTACAAGATCAACCTAATCGACCCTATACTATTTGCAAACCTTTTGCAACCCTTGTTTGTTGTACAAGATTGACCCACTTAACCCTGTACTATTTTATGTCACTTTTTGTTCTCTTTGTGTGATTATCTAGTATTTTTTCATTATGATGACATCTTTTCAGTCTTCCCTTAGTCAAAAACATTTCATAATCAAGGATTTGGATAATAATCTCACTTATTTTATTACTTCAAATGAAACTATCCACTTTCTTCCTTCCTCTTCTCCTAAACAAAAAACACTCACTACAAAATGCAATGTAGTTGATGTCCTTCATCCTAATCCTCTTCTTCATACCAATATTGAGAATCCTCCTATCAACACTAATACTCTTACAACTAATGCTCATAATCCTCTTGTTACACCCATAACAAGATCACCTAGCCTTATCACTTCCCAAAGTAACATGATTGAAACCACTCAAATTGATAGTCTAGATGATTCCCATTTTTTCAAAAACCTTGATGATAATACTATTTACACTCCTCACAATAATGGTGGCTTTACCAGGCTTATTTCTTCTTCTACCACACTTAAAGCAACTAACACCAATGTTGGGAATCCTCGACCTACAAATAATCCTCCTCTTATCAACACCAATACCCCTCCTAAAAACCCAATCCACCTATTGATACAACAAATGAACATCATACAAATAACCAATCAATCTCAAATGAGGAACATGCAACAAAATTTATTAAACATGACTAGCTAACCACCTCAATTCATCATGTCTCAAGCAAATCAAAATTTTGTCCCTCCTACTCTTAGAGATGCCAATGGGAACATCATCCCTCAACCTCCAATTAATTAAAAAATGCTTCAACATCTTCAAAATGAACATTTATCCCCATTCATTGCATCCATAGATATTGGAAATATTTATCCAACTATCACATATAATGGGACTAAGGACCATCCTATATTTCTTAAGTATTTTCTTAATATCTATAAGGAATGGGTCCAAACTAACACCTTTGATATCACCAAGCTCTTAGCCAAAACCTTTTTTGGTGATGCACTTGAATGGTACAACCAAATTCCTAGACATTCCATCTCATAACTAGAGGATTTAGTCGATGCTCTAGTGAAGGAATTCAAACATGATGACCTTCCTAAAAATTACCCTAGGCATTTCATCAATGCCAAACAACTTCTTAATGAATCTACTCATACTCTCATCAAATTATGGAAGTCTCTATCTCATAAAATGGACCATAACTGGAATGATGATACTCTTGTACAACTATTTATCATTACTCTTAAAAATTCCCTTCAATACAAAGTTTGAATCTTTTCCATAAAAAATTTAGACAAATAAAAAAGGCAATACTTTCTTATGACTCAATTTGAACCACCTCAAACAACTACTAAATAACCTTTCCAATCATCCTCTCATAACATTGATTCATCCAAGCTTTCCCAACCTCAAATGGAACATCTAATTCAACCAATTTTAACGTAACCCACCCTCCCTTGAGTGTAGAAAAACTTATGATGAAATTTCCACCCTCTAAACCCATGAGCTTTGATCCTTCCAAACCTCCTCCCAAATGGTACAATCCTGATAAATTTGGTTGGTGGCATGTTACCATAGGTCATTCTCATGAGTCTTATCATGATATTTACCAATTTCTTATTTCTTCCTTGCTTGGTCCACATTTTAATCTTGATAATATCATAAAATAAAATTATCAAGACTATCTTCAAGCTTCTCAAATTCAATCTCAAGAACCACAATCACATCAACATCAACTACTTAATGATAAAAAATAATCGTCCCATACCTACACCTCATCTACTAATTTTATTCAAACCATAGTTTATCCTTATTCCTACAAAAATAAGGAAAGGATGACTAATATGAACAAATTTAAACATATTGTTGCATCTTTTGAATCTCAACCTCTTAAGTCACATGAACCAAAGGAGTACTTAGTTCAAATGCCTAGTCCAAATAATATCATAGATGGTCCTCCTTTACCTCCTTTATCTCCTCATACCTCTCCTAAACATTATATGTCACATTCAATATCCTTAAAATCTAACAAACCAAAACATTTTCCTATCTTTAAATGCACCTACCAACCCAATGTAAATCATCTTAATGGTTCAATATTACCTCACTCCAGCTGACATGTTGGGGCATCTTGCGATGCCCATCCACATGTCCCTTCAAAGTTTGGGGCATATTACGATGCCCATCCCTACATCCACTTACCCTTTGTGGCATCATGTGATGCCCACTCTTATTCTACAATGCATAATAGTAAACAAATTCAACTTCAAGAAACCTTTCAAGACTTATAGCCTTGTATTTTACATGCTCATCTTTGATATAGATGTTAGCATAGATCTTGCTCTTTTTGTCTCATGTTTATTTGTTTTTATGCATTTTATTTATTTTACTTTTGATTTATAAACATCATTGTTTCCTTTATATTTTTTTTGGTTTTCTTACACATTACATTTGGCATTTGTTTTCACTTTGGTTCTTATGTGTCTCTTTTATTTTTATATTTTTATATCATTTTTTGCCTTAGTAGCTTCATGATTATTTCTTCCCTTACTTAGCATTCCCCCTTTTTGTACCCCTTGGGTTTTTATTTTGTGAGTTGCTTTGTAAGACCATGGATAGGACCCAACACTCCTCACAAATCTATGATATTTTTGTTTACCTCACTTTATCTTTTACTTGATTTTTGGTACCCTAATGGGTTTTTTTTATGAGTTACTTCATAAGACTATGGATAGGACCCAACCCTCCTCAAAAAATTACCATATTTTTATATTTTTACATCCTTGTTCTCAAACATTAGCTTTTTCTTGTTTTTTTAGATGGAATTTATGCAAACAATCTATGTTAGCATGTTTTCCTCCATTTCACTCATTCTTATGATAAAGAATCACACTTTACTGTCATTGTATCCCTTTTTTCCCTTTGTCACATTTTTTTACAATTTGAATCAATTCAAATTTTTCCATGTGTCATTCCTCTTGATTTCCTTTCCTTTCACTCCACATTGGATAAAATAAGGTTGAAGTCAAGATAACACTTTTTTTTTTCACCTAGATGACTCCATGCTCTTTGAATCTCTCTCTCTTAGAAACCTTGTCCCAAGTATTCAAATGAAAGTCATATTTATCACCCATGTTTGATTTTCCAAATCCATATAGAGGAGGAATAGAAAAAGCCATCTTTAAATTTAAAATCCGAATCATTTGAAACAAAAGGCAATGATATCTAAAAGCAACGTACAAATTTTAGAAGTTAAATTCACACCAAAAGACATGATTAAAAATACATATCCTATCTCTAATTGAAAATCAAACTCCATAGTTGGCCTCACATAATTTTGAGGTCCATTGGGGTGCAGTAGGCTTGTAGATTGGAATAGGGGAATTCAAAAAACTCTATGGTGATACCTACTTTATCACACAAGTACCCAACTTCACAAGAGACTGATGGCTCTATAAGGGGTCTTGAGGAATGGGGAACATGATGTGGGAAGGTAGGTCCATTTTAATTTTCATGCATATACCCTTCATGGGATGATCTATATAATACATTTGTTGACCTAAGACTTGTCTGGCTAAGAGAAGTTATTCATAGTTGTTAAAGTCAAAAGTCATCTTGTTTTGACAAACCTAATTTGAGTGTCTCGACTTTAATAAAGAGTTACTCTACCTTGGTTTTTCCTTCATTATCCTCTCCACCCATTTCATTGTCCCCTTTGATAGACAAATTGTGATTCTAAATTTATTTTACCTCTTCTATTATTCCTTATTTTTCACCATTTAAAAACATGCTAGCATTATTTTGTTTCAATTTTATCTATCATTAGAGTAAAAAGATAGTTTAATTATGGATTATACCCTTACACTATTTATTTGCCACATCATCTCATTTTCATAATATTCATTATCATAGTATGAAATTGCACCTTGTGGGAGAGGTTTTTAGGCTCTTCCACTTCTAGATATTAACATGGGAAAAACCTCATGATGTGGGTGTCCTATGGTGAGGTTGAGCCTCTAGGATTTTTAAAGAGGCTAGTTCCTCTTGGTGGATCACCTAAAACTAATGTTGAAATGGAACTTCATGGGGAAAAGGTTTAGAAGGGAGATAAGGGATCTTAAGAGGGCTAACCAGGTGATGCACCAAAATTAAATGACCACTCATCTATGCTTTAACCCACAATAGATTAGTCATGAGACAATTTGGGCTTGCACTATGTCAAGATCATGTAAACACATGATGGAAGAGGCTCAGGCAGAACACTAATCCAGACCTGCACTAACTTCTACAGGTTCACCTAGTGTTCTTAACATTAAATGATGGAAAATAAATGACAAATGATGGAAAATAAATGATAGGTGCACTAACCCTCATGTCTTTAATAACTCATTATTTTCCACTATCATATGACTATCTTTCCAAAAAAAATTGATTTTTGGATATTTTTTGCACTAACTTCTACAGGTTCACCTAGTGTTCTTAAAATTGGACACTTTCATTCTTTCTTGCCGTATACTTCTCTATTTACAACACTAAGATAAGTAAAGGTATGTGTTTTTCAAATTTGTCCTTTCTTTTATCTTATTTTCTACTTACTATACTTTATTTAGCATCAACATTGTGTGCTATCATGTTCTATTCTAAAGCACCATCCCGTGTTGCACTTACATGACATGTGATGAACTTAGAGTGAGGCATATGTATACACATAATATTTTCAACTTTTATTGATTATAGACACTTTTTATCTTGAAAAAGCTATCAAGTCTCAATCTCTCTGAGTGCATGCCTTAAGGGGTGCATCGAGAAAGGGGTGGGCAAACCATTGGTGCTTCATAAAATTATTGTCCCTTTTGCCACTTACCATCTACACACTCATCTCCTAAAAATATTAACCCTAAGCTTATTCTTCTCAGCCTTACCCATTCCAATAATTTTCCTCTTTTCATCCTCCTTTTCTTGCCTTAATTCCCTTTTGGACTATCGACTCTACTAGGTCGACCAAGGTTGACGCTGTACAATTTAGGGCTATTTTTCACTTTTGGGGTTTGTTAGCCCTTTGACCAATATAGCTCAAACCTAGTGAATTGTCCCCAAAAATGTACAGGGTTGACCATGGTCTAACTTATATAAACAATGTTTTAAAGAATATTTAGGGCAATATTTACCTATATATACAAATTCATTTCCAACCATTTGTAAAGAGTATAGAATTGAAGAATAAGTACAAATGAACATCTGCTTATTAACCGTTCTATTTGAGGAATAAATCTTAGGGTTCCATACTTTATTTAGAGATACGGATATTGTCTTGTGGAGAAGTATTTTAGATGTATAGATAGGTTGTGTATCCTAGAGCTGATTTATCTTTGTTATCCTTACATACCACAACAATCTCTTGCGAAACACCTTGGCCAAGGGAGAAATTGAGGTTCGATGGGTTCATCTTCAAGGTCAGTATTCCTAACTTTATTTCTCCTTTGTAAGAGTAGATAGATATTTTAATTGTGCTTCTCTCTTCCATGCATTAAGATTTTGTATACATTGACATGAGTAATGTATTTTATGCATGTTTAGTTATTTGTTTTATTTCTAACCCCCACTTGGTGCCACAAGCTTTGGTGTGCACTAAATTATACTTACTTTCTTTTTTGTTAGAATAGAGTGAATATTAAAATCCTAGGGCTCTTTTAGGGTTATTAAATGATTGTGTTAGACTGTAGGCTTTGGAACCCTACCTCACATGGTGTATTGTAATAAGTGATCCCTTAATTGGGTCTAGTGGATCCCCATATTGGTCATACTCCTGCTTAAAAAAATTATTCCCAATTAGAAGTGTAGTTATGATCTATCTTCTTTGAGGCAAGATTGATTTATAAACATGATGCATTTTTGATTGCATACAAGGAATGAGTCACCTACAATCATGCTATAGGTGACTTTTCTGAGTATTGACACCTGTAGGTGTTGATGTAAGTCTATGCTTGACACTTTGACCCAATTTTGATGACTTTTGAACCATAAATGTGTCTCTCAACTAATCAAGGCCACTTTTCATGGTGATAGGTTCTTACCTTGCATATTTGGGTGTAGAGGTCTCTTAGAACTTAAAATATTGTAGATAACACTGAAGGGAAGTAGTGAATAATTTCATGATTTTGAGGTCTCCATACACTACCTTCTTCTAGTCACAAATCATTTTATTTTTTCAAGGTTATACCCATAAGTGAAGGCTACAACATGGGTGCTTCTAGACTCATATAAGCATCATGCTTTCTCCTCATACGACATTAACAAAAGTGGTGAAGGCTCTATTTATAATTTTTAGAAAATTGTCCCTAAAACTAAGAAATTTTTATCTTGAAATGTCTCTCAAGACTACTTTCTAGTCCAATGTCCCAAACATGGTTGTCAAATTACCTTAAACATACACAAACTTCAAGGAGGTTCTCAAAACATGTTCACACACTTTTGATCAACATTTTCAAATCTCTAAAGGGCCACATATAGGTGCAATTTTGTATGTAGATAGTGACTATAGAGATGAGCTAAATGCATGGAAGATGGCCTTGTATTTAGTTCTGGACTCTCTTATGATGTTCAATGAATCCTCAAAACATTTTAAGGACATAAAACAAATTTCAACATCTCCATTCCAATGTGGTATTCTCTTGAGAGTGTGCATTCATGATGTATGAGTGTACTTTAGGTGTTGAAACCCTTCTCAATATGATCTTGATGATTTTCTATTAGTTTGATCTAATTTTAGCATTCTCTTAAGCATGAAATACCCTTGATTACTATATTTGCAACTTCTTGCCAAGAATGTATACATGATTATGCTCAAGTGCACTATAGGTATACTTTACCAAAATAGGCCTATAGGTACATGCTTTCACATTGGACTGTAAGTTACCTTTAAACATCAAATGGAATCATGACTGAGTTTAGACCTTAAAAAGGTGACCAACTATAAACTAGATCATGTCCTATAGGTAAAAACCAATTCCTTTATTAGTTTTCAAAAATGGTTGCACTTAGTAAGAAGAAACAATTTTTAAAGAGGATTACATAACATGATTAGTCAAACATTAGTCCAATAAACCAAAGTAATAATGCATAAGAACAAACTTAATTAAGCCTATCTATTCATGTGGGAATTACTAATGACAATGAAAGACAAATGAAAGAAAGTACGAAATCTATACCTTTCCAAGTGAATCCATTCTCTAAAAGTAGCTCAAAAGCATGTTCTCCCTTGATCAAGCATCCTTATATTTATCAACAATAGTGTAAAACTCCTCCAATGTCTCAAGAACACTCAACAAAACCTAGGCTCATGATTTGGAATCACTAAACTAGCCTATCAATGAAGCTTGCAAACAAAATAAATGATCAAATGCAAAGGATTGTGGAAACAATTTAACATTATAACTTTGTAATATTTAAGCTTAAAAATGATGTCCATGGCCTCTCTATTTATATATTTTCAATAATGACCAAAATAAACCATGACTGTCCATCTCAAGATTGAGATGTGTGGTCATGGATTAATTGAATAATGTAATTAAAATACATAATTGTCTACATCATGACTTTGATAACAAATATTAATGAGGCATGGAAGGTAATAAAGAGACATGAGAGACCCATAATATTGATATTTTATGCACTTATGGCTTGATGGATACCACCCCATAGATGACATCACTTGATGATGTAGATAAATCAATTTCCAAAAAGAAATATTCAAAAATTCTCATGGAAAATCTACTTAAGCTCTTGATTTGGATTAATTATCCTTAAACAAGGTTAATCAAAATTTGTGCAATTATTTAGAAATTGGCCCTCAATTAATCAAAATGGTCAAAAAGTCATATTATTGAATCATAATTTGACTAAAAAATAATTGGAAAGTGATGTTAGATGCGTTGTAACTGTATTCCCATTTAGGATGTTTTCAACACAAAATAATAAAGGTATGTGATGTGTACCAATGAATTAGAAGAAAAGAGTGATCCATAGCATAAAAAGGCAAAATCATCATTTTGATTCGAAATGAATTGATCAAAATTAGTTGGCCCATAAATTGCATTGCCCTATTTAAGGATACTTTGACCTGAATTGGCACTTGTAAATGACAAGTTCAAACCATTTAGGGTGTTTTATGGTTTTTAGCCTAAAATGTGCATTTGAGTATAATTCAAGTAAGATTGACAATTTCAACACAAATGGTGTTAGGAATTGGATGTCTACATTTTACCCTTGATTAACAATTTCAACACAAATGGTGTTAGGAATTGGATTCAAGTAAAGCAACATCTTTTCAAAGAAAAGATTGTCAAGAAGAAATTAGAATAGACCCATGATGCCCCCTTGAGAGGACATACTAGGATGAAAGAGAAGGATGAACTCTCAAAAAAAAGAGAAAGTGAAAGATTGACCCATGGAATAAATCACATTTAGATGAGCTAATGCTTGTACATGTGATTACCATCAATGATCAAAATAAAATTATAGGTATAATGGGACCCAAAGATAGGGGGAATGGGAAAGATACAATCCATAACTATAAGGGACACACTATAAATGTACCCAATTTGAGAGTACAAGCTACATGCTTATGGTGTTTATCAATCTTGAGACAAGTTACACACTAAAATGTTTCCGTTATGGGCTTTAATGTGAAGAGCTTAGAATTAGAGGAAAAGAGAGAACATTCTACTTCAGGAAGGGAAGCACCACTAGAATGAGGTCTCTAAAGAGAATATAATAAGTACTCTAGTAGAGTAAATATGATCATGATAAAATAGTTTTTCCCTAGTAAGGCTAATTTTGATCATTGATAAATAATAAATAATGGTTTACCCCCTGTAGAGCTGATTTTATTCAGATGTGGTTTAGATAGTGGGCCTCAGCATGGGAAATTGGCAAGGAAAATAGCTCAAAGATATAACCTACAAGATAGGTTAAAGTGAGTAGGTAAAAAATGTACATGTGATGGTGTAATGGATTAGAAAGCCATATAAAACCAAACATATGAGAATACAAAAAGTGATGAAAGAGAAGAAAATAAGAATGAAAGATAGTTGAGCTAACCTCAATATAAATTGAGTGCTACCTACATAGTTTCATGGACTCATGTTTCAACATGAACTTCAGGCCAATGTAATTCACCCATGTTTGGGAGAGAAAGGAATGATCAATGATGAAAATTGACCAAGAATTGATTAGACTCACAATGTATGCAAAGAGATGCATGTCTAAGCATAAATTCAAGATACCTAGATTCCTAATTCCATATCACAAGCCTAGATTATACAAATTGTTCTTGAGAACTATTCATCAGAGTGATGTTGACATTAAGAGTTTGAGACCTAAGCACAAAGTGCTTGCTATAGCAAAATAAATTAGGAATTATAAGTATGAATAACTTAGAATGACATAAGATTCAAATTTCACTAATCCAGTTCAAATGTGAATACCTATAACTAAGGATAATGGTAAAATAATGACCAAAACTAGAATTACAACTATTTATATTTAAACAAAAAAGTAAAGACAAAGGAAAAGATAAACATAAATAAATCTAACTTGAAATTAAGATATGATCAATCAAGGCTTAAGTAGGATTTTTTCTTTTTTAAAACAAACATCAAGAACATCTGAACAACATGAGACCAAGATATGAATAATCAAGATCCATGTGGACCATCAAGTCATTCTTAATCACAAAAGAGAAAAGCAAAATAAAATAGAAAAAGAAGACACAAACAAAAATCAAATAAATAAAATGGTCTAAGAACAACTTAATAACATAGGATCAAGAAATAAATAATCAAGATCCATGTGAATCATCAAGATGTTCTGAAACACAAAAGAGATAAGCAAAAACATACAGGGAAACATAAGACCAAGATGAGATAAGAAGTAATAAAAAGAGAAAAGGAGAAGAAATAAAAGGAGACGTGAAAAATTACAACAAAACACCAATAAAACACAATAAAACACCAAGAAAACCCAAATAAACACACATAAATAAAAACCAAGTTAGTTTAGTTTAAAGATAAATGTTCATGCATGTGCAATAGAGGCGTTACTTTCTACCACAACATAACAAACAACAATGACACAATAATTGTTCCCTAATTAAAGAGGAATGATGATAGAAGAAATGGGGGAAGAGAAGAAAAAGAAGGGTTTGGTTGAGCTGACTCCAAATCCACAAGACAAGTGGAAATTACCTACATAGTTCTATGGACTCATGTTCTAACATGAACTTCAGGCCAAATATAGTTCTCCTAGGAAATGGGATAGAAGAAAAATGATGATCAAATTAACATGATTAACATTATATAAGAAATGGAAGATATGAAAAACAAATGAGAATGGTCTGGCAAATAAAAAGATAATGAGATGAGAAAAAATGATCTTGTAAAATGGTAAGTGCATGGAGCAAGATGAACTGGTATTTTTGTGCTTGTAAAATGAAAAGAGCGTATCATGGTGGAATGAGAATGTACAAATATATAGAAGTGTGAGACAATATTTTTGTTCTTTTTTGGATCATATTTTGATGTTTTTTTGTATTTTCAAAGTATTTTCAATATTTTTGGTGTGTTTGGGATAAAATATGCACGAGGTTAGATCATCTAGTCAAGGAGATGCACGTCTGAGAGTAGAGGTTCCAATAAAATAGCTAAGCCAACTGTATTGGACCATTATCATAAATCAACAAGAGTAAGGATCTTGATATGCCAATAAATAATAATAAATGTGATATAGAATAATGTGCAACATGAATTAACTCTAAAGACGTAGCTACATTTACCTATTTATAATTATGTAGCAAATGTCTGGAATTGAAAAAGATGCTCTTACTTACTTGTCTATTGAAGAAGCTACAAAATACTATTCTTGATTAACTACTTTATAAAATTGATGTTAAGGAGTTTCATAATGTTCATGAGACATAATCAGGATCATAATTAGTTAAGGGATAAAAAGTTTTAAAGCTTACAACATGCCCAAGACATAACAAAGAAAAATGATTCTCAAGGAGAACAGTCCAAAGAATAGGTCCTCAAAGAGAATAGTCTAGGATAAGATGAAAATGTGTTTAGAGTGCCAATGATTCAAAGCCTTCACTATCTAGAATCATGAAGAGTGGACCAGGGTAGTATAAATTGTGTTCAAGGTAGGATAAAAGGGTGGGATAAAATTACTTCATCACAAGTTGCCCCCAAGTTAGGGGTCTTGTAGACAATGGTTCAAAGTTGTTCATGCATAAAACCTCTTAAGGTGTACGATGTTCATGCGCTCTGGAAGTTCTTCACCATTAAGTTTATCCATTTTATATGTTTTTGATCTATAATTCACCATGATAATATATGGTCCTAACCAATTAGGCTGAAACTTACCTTTATTTTTGCGTTCAACATTCATGTTCTTTTGGTTCTCTTTCAAAACCAAGTCACCAATCTTAAACTCTCAAGGGAGAATGCACTTATTGTAGCTTATCTACAATATATTCTGATAGGTCTACAAGTTTTCTTGTGTAGCCAAACACTTACCATCAAGAAGTTCTAGTTATTGAAACTATGAGGCTTTATAGTCTTCATTATCTTCAATGTTCTCTAGTGATATTATTAATGATGGTATCTCAATCTTGACTAGGATGATAGCTTGAGTGAAAAAAACAAGGGAGTATGGAGTGGCTCTAGTGGGGTTTGATGATTGGTTCTATAAGCTTAAAGGGTAGGAAAGAGTTGCAAGTGCCAATTATAGCCATCACCATTGACAATCTTCTTTACGATGGCTACAATGGTTTTATTTGACACCTCAACTTGTTCATTGCCTTGCAGGTTATATGGAGTTTATTTCTTGTGCTTGATCTTGAATTTTTCATAAAGATATTTCACATCTTGTTTTACAAGGGATCTACCATTATAAGATATAATACGAGTTGGGATGCCATATTGATAGATGATATGGTAATGAATGAATTTGGCTATCTATTTATTGGTGACATAAGTGAGAGAAATGGCCTAAATCCACTTCGTAAAGTACTCAGTTGTAGTCAAAATGTGCTTATGGCCATCTAAAGATGTTGAGTTAATTTTCTCGATGAGATCAAGACCCCATGTTGAGAATGGCTAAGGTGTTGTGATCGGCTATAGTGGTAAAGAATGTGCATGTATCAAGTTGCCTTGTTACTAATAAGGAACATACTTCTTTAAATAAATATAAGTGTTTGTCTCTATTTTGTTCTAAAAATAGCTTGTTATGAGGAATTTATTTTCTAGGACTACACCAATGGTATGGGCCCCACACATTGCTTCATGAACCTCCTTTAGTGCCAATTCTCATAAAGATAAACAACGAAGAAGTGTTCCATCATAGCCTTTACGATAAAGCATGTTTCCAAGGAGAGTATAACATGTTAAGTGATGAAGGAATAGTTTTTATTGGTTATTGGAAAGGCCAGCAGGGAATACATGACTATGGAAATAGTTATAAAAATCTTGGTACCATGGTAGCTTAGGTGAGGGATTAGGACCAACAATAGTGCATACCCTCTCTAAATCTATTATAATATGCACTAGTTGAAGAAGATTTTCAATTAGGAACTGATACTCTTTAACACTATCATGCATTTAAATCATGGAACTAATTATTTCCATTGTGTCAGTGGATCTATTGTTGACTCTCAAAACTTGTTCAAACTACAGAGATTTGAAATGTGTTTTGAGGTTATCGATAATTTTATTATGAGGAACAAGCTTGTCATCTCTTGTTTGATACTGGTTAGTGGTCTAATTCATGATTAACTATGAATCTCCATAGACCTTTAAGCTTTGAATATCCCACTATATAGCAATATGGAGCCCTATAAATAATGCCTCATATTTGACCATATTATTTATATAATGAAATTGTTTATAGAATGCTTTGGGGATCAGATCCCCCTATGGTGTAATCAACAATATGTCAACTCTATATCCCCAAAATGTGAAGGATCCATAAAAATAGAACATCCACTATTCAATTTCATGCAATGTTTATTCTATCATCATGATAGAATCATTTGGAATGTCAAACTTGAGAGGTCAAGTGGCCTTAATAGGAGCTTCTACAAGTTAGTTAGCAAGTAATTTCCCTTTGATTGCCTTTTGATTTTGGTACTCAATATCAAACTCACTAAGGAGCATAACATATTCATCCATGCATCCTTGAAGAGCTACTTTAGATAAGAGGATCTTGAGAGGATCCACCTTGGCAATAATAATAGTTTTGTTATTTAGCATATAATGTCACAATTTTTGAGTGGCGAACACCATAGCTAAACATGCCTTCTCAATAGACATATAATTATGTTCATAAGCCACCAATTTGCATCTTAAATAATAAATAGTGTGTTCCTTACCATGATCATCATGTTGGGCCAAAAGTGCCCCTAGTGCATGTTCTGTGGCTGATATATAAAGAAGTAGTATATTTCCCTATGTTGGTAGTCTTAAGACTGGTGGATTGGCCAAGTATGTCTTAAGCTTTGCAAATTCTATCTGAAAATATTCATCCCATTGAAATGTTACCCCTTTCTTTAAGATATGGGTAAATGGGTGGCACTTTTCTACCAATTGAGAAATGAACCTATGTATAGATTATATCTTTCCTTGTAGACCTCATAGCTATTTAAGATTATTTGGTGGAGGCATTTTCAAAATAGTGTTGACATTTATAGGGTCTAATTTGATCCCTCATTATGATATAATGACCCTAAAAATCACCCTAATGTGATTCTGAAGACACATTTTTTAGGATTCAAGTGGACTTTATGTTAGGATCTTACAGAGTACAATTGACTACTTTTGTGTAAGCAACTAAACACAGAATTAAACTAGAAATAATAAGTAACTAGAAATCAGAATCAGCAAAGAATATGAGATACAAGAAACAACCAATCTTGTATTAAACTCTTCCAGAAGGAAATACAATGAAGAAATCTCTCTTCTTCTCACACCTCTCAGATATACAGATCTCTTTCCCTCAAGAGTTCTCTCTCTCTCTCAATTACAACCAATTCAATCCTTGAATTGTCTACACATTTACTTCTTACAAGCTTACAATGCTATGAGGATCTAACCCTATTATATAAAAGTAGCATTCATGAGCTATGCATTCTCCACTATTAGATGCACCTCTTAATCAAAGGTTCAAATCTGTCCTACCAAAAATAGAAACGTAGACTCAAGACTAACAGTTAATCTTTTCATGCAAACAATCTGTTCTTCCACAAAAATAGACTTCTGGAATGCATAGATGACCAACATCGGTCTCTATCTATCTGCACATGATCGATGTTGGTTGATCCATAACCAATGTCGATAGCTTCTAGTCGACCCCTGATCGATGTCGATCGATCCTGACCGATGTCAGTGACTGTGTAACTCTAGAAACCTCTGTATTTGCTCATTTGGTGAAGCTTTTAACTCCAAAACTCAACAATATCCCACTTGGAGATAAATAGCTGCACCTGTACCTATACAACAACATCCTCTAGCTTGTTTCTCCATCTTCAAGTTCAATCTTGAAGACCAACAAAATTTAAATGAAGATTTAACTTCTCTTTTGTTACCAGCTTTGTTAACATATTAGCAGGGTTCTCATCCGTATGGATCTTTTCCAGATTCAACTCACCATCCTCCAATACCTGTATAATGAAGTGATACCTAAGCTGTATATGTTTGGTTCTTGAATGAAAGGCTGAATTCTTTGCCAAATGAATTGCACTTTGACTATCACTGTACAATCTACAACTCTTTTGCTCCTTTCCCAACTCTTCCATGAACCGAGTCATCCAAATAATTTCCTTGTTAGCCTCTATGATTGCAATATATTCTACCTCTGTAGTAGACAAGGCAACAACCTTCTGCAACTTTGAAATCTAGCTAACTGCCATTTCACCAACAGTGAACACATATCCTGTGGTGCTTCTCCTGCCATCCAAGTCACCTGCCATATCTGAATCTACATACCCATGTAGAGAAGTGTTTGACCCTCAATAACATAAATTCCTACTACTGGTCCCTCTCAGATATCTAAGAATCTACTGAACTACTTTTTAGTGTTCCTTTCTTGGATTGGCCATAAACTTGCTGACAACTCCCACTGCTTGGGCAATATCAGGTCTAGTACATACCATCACTGTCAAAAAGAAATTTGGGTAGACAACAAGCTGTGAATGAGTCTCAAATGCCCATGAGGAGGTCTGAAAGGGTAAGTAAACCTCCAATTCATTATTCCCCTTCTTTATACTACTTGTTGCTCACTGATAGTGGAGAACTAGAAAGTTTTGATGAGGCAATGCAGGTAGAATCCAGGAAACAGTGGGAGCATGGCATGAATGAGGAAATTGATTCCTTGGAAGAGAACCAAATGTGGAATTTGGTTGAGTTGCTAGCCGAAAATAAAGCACTGAAAAACAAATGGGTTTACAAGTTAAAGGAAGAAGAGAATGGACAAATGAGACATAAGGCCAGGTTGGTAGTAAAGGGATTTGCACAGAAACCAGGTATTGATTTTGGTGAAATTTTTTCTCCTGTAGTAAAAATGACTTCTATTCTGACTGTATTGTCTTTAGTTGCTATTGAGGATTTGCATCTTGAGTAGCTTGATGTTAAGACAACATTTCTTCATGGAGATTTGGATGAAGAAATATATATGGATCAGTCGGAAGGTTTTGAGGTCAAAGGTAAGGAGAAACTTGTGTGCAAGTTGAAGAAAAGCTTATATGGTCTTAAGCAAGCTCCAAGACAATGGTATTTGAGGTTTGATAGGTTTATGACAGAGCATGGCTTTAGTAGATGTCAATCTGACCATTGTGTTTATTTTAACAGATTGAATAATGGTAGTTATATTATCTTGTTACTGTATGTAGATGATATGCTTGTTGCAAGTTCACACATGCAAGATATTACTGAGCTTAAGGTAAAATTAGCTCACACATTTGCCATGAAGGATTTAGGAGCAGCAAAGAAAATCCTTTGCATGAGTATTAAGAGAGACAGGAAAAATCATAGTTTGATTTTGTCTCAAGAGGATTATGTGAATAAGGTGTTGGAAAGGTTCAATATGTAGGATGCAAAACTGGTAAGCACACCTATGGCTGGACATTTCAAGTTGAGCAAAGAACAGTGTCCTAAATCACATGATGAGGTTGAGTACATGATTAGAGTTCCATATGCTTCAGTAGTTGGGAGAATTACTGTATGCCCAAGAGGTGTATGAAGAGTAATATTTCTTCATTGTATTTCCTTCTGGAAGAGTGTTAATACAAGATTGTATTGTCTCTCATATTTTGTGTTGTTTCTGAATTCTAGTTACATATTGCTTCTGGTTTAATTCCATGTTTAGTTGCTTATACAAAAGTAATCAATTGTGCTCTAAGGAGGAACTTGATAGTTGGTATCAGAGCTTTGTGCTCCAAGATCCTGACACTTTATATTTACAAAACCTCTCAAAGATTCTTCATAAAATGTCAGGATGTCCATCACTTGTTTGCAATTTTGCTAGTATATCATCAACATAGTCCTCTATAATGTTGTGCATCATGTCATGGAAGATGATAGTCATTACACATTGATATGTTGCTCTAGTGTTCTTCAAGACAAATGGCATGACTTGGAAGCATAATGTCCCTCATGGAGTGGTGAACATAGTCTTATGCTAAGCTTCAGGGGCTATCTTGATCTAATTTTAACCAAAAAATCCATCCATTAAGGATAATATCTCATACACAGTAGTTGAGTCGATGATCATGTTGATGTTGGGTAAAATAAAATCATCTTTGGGGAATTCATTGTTGATATCTCAAAAATTAATACAAATATGTATACCTAGGGTCTTTTTACTCACTGGGACTATGTTGGAAACCCATTCAGAGTAATCTAGTAGTCTAATAAAATTGGCTCCTAACAAATTTTCCAGTTCGGCCTTAACCAAAAGGGTGATACGTTGATACATCTTTCTCAATTTTTTCTTGACTGGTTTAGCATCAATATGAACAACAAGACAATGCAAAACTAAATCTGGGTCCAAGCCTGGCATGTTAGAGTATACCCATGAAAAAATGTCTATGTAATCCTTAAGAATGGATATAATATGTTCACATTTTGCTTCAGTAAGGGAAGCTCCAAGATAAATAATTTTGGGATCCTCATAGGTTCCCACATTCACTTCTATTGTGTTTTTCACAAGGAGTGTGGATCCATATTCTAGAATTATAGGCAATGTATGGTTGTGATCATCTTCCTCTACTATATCTTTTTGTTGTTCCTTCGAAAGATCTAGATAGTATGAAGAATCAAAATCTACCTTCTTAGGTAAAGGCCAAGTATTAAAAACCTCTAAAAACTTAAGAGCAAGATGCTCAAATATTTGATGTTGTTTTAAAGAGATGCTTGTACTAGCTATGGAACTTGGGCTAGATGGACCTTCTATGTCCTAAGGGGATGGGCAAACTTTTCCTTCTAGAAGTGCCTAAAACAATTTTTCACTCAAAGGCTTGTCTTTTTCTTTACTTTTTCCTTAATCGATAAGTGCCTCAAAGAGGCTTTCACTTAAAGATCTCAATGTTTGTTCATTATTATGACAATTTTTTTTTGCCTACTCTCCAAAGTAGGCAAAAGGATCCAATGAAAAATCAAATCCCTATTTATGATTGCTAATGGGTAATCCATCTTGTAGGCCCATATATTTTGTAATCAATCCTTCAATTTAAAACTCATTGAGGCATATGACTAAATTTTGTTGGTTCCAATCTATGAGTTCAAGATGACAAAGGCATAAGACATAATGAGGGTTTGCTTTAGGATGGGAAGCTCTAATGGTAAATATATAATGTAATACTTTAGGAAGGGAAGTGCCATTAGGATGGGTTCTTGCTTCAAGATGGGAAGATTCAATAGGCATTTTGATCAATATGGCATTTGAATTAAATAAAATTGAGTTAGCAAGCTCATCAAAAAGGTTAGAATGGGATGTTGTGTCACTGCTAAGAATCTCATCACTAGTCACTTTAGAAGAGCACTATTAAAAGTCATGAGGTAATCCAATTGATAAATCCAACTAATAAGGGTTCTAAAATTCCTTAAACTTATGGGCCAAGGCCTTTCCCTATATAGTCAAGATGATCCATTATCTGGTTAGGGATATGATACTTTGGATTTTGAAAACAATCATCAAGGCCCTCAAAATATAACTTTCATCATGTTGTTGGTCACAATGCATATCATTGCATTCAATTGCAACCAATCTCCCTTGATAAAAGCCTCTCGATCTTTCTTTGGTGTGATTATAGGTACAAAAACCACATGAGGTTTTGGTTATTTCTTCTTTGGCTGCCAAATATGATTAGGTCTATTAGGAGTCTGGGATGTTTTGGACTTACCAAATGATTAAAGGGATTTAGTCAATTTTTAAATATGGAGGATGTCCTTCAAATGGTATGTGGAAATACCTACATCTTTAATAATAACTTACTTGGCAAGAGTTGTAGGAAATAGATCAGCCGAAGTGGAGGCTAGACTACCAGGGTTGATATAATTAGATGGAGATGGATGAGAAATGATGGATTTGTTCTTCTTTACAATGAATTCATAACCTGGGAAATAGTTATAATTATGAAATTATACTTCAATATGTTTGCAGTATTTATATGGCTAGTGATCGATAGAAATAGTAACCTCGATCCCATCATGGAAAAACTTAAGGCACTATTGAAGAGTGGATGGGATTGCCTATACTTCAAGGATCTAGGGACAACCAAGAAGTATGTTATAAGGGAGTTCAATGTCCACAATATGGAATAATGTGTGATGAGAAATAGACCCAACCATGATTAGCAACCAAATTGTACCTAAAGACTCCCTCTCAGCATTGTCATAAGCCTTGATTGTAAGTCTCTGGTTGAATGTCCTTATCTATGTATCCCAATCATCGTACCAATTTGAGAGATATGATGTTTATCCCTAAACCATTATCTATAAGAACCCACTTGATCTTATTATCTACAATGATTATCTCAATGTACAATGGGTTATTATGGTGTAGGCCAAGAGTGGACATATCTGTTTGATCAAATATGATTTGTCAAAATGAAGACAAATGGCCAACTAGGTTCTAAAATTGATCAAGGTTAATATCAATAGGCACAGTAGATTCTTTCAAAAGGTTATTCATGATAGTTTTATCAACATCAGACGTTTGCAAGAGTTTTAATATGGAAATCTGTGTAGGGGTTTTGTTTAATTAGTTTGCTAAACTATAAGGCTTTTTAATTGTGCATTGAGATAATTTAGTCTTTGTTAGTACAATATTCAGGTTTGGAATGATCAACACATTGTTCTTGTTGGGTTTTATGGAAGAAGTGGGTGAAGGGTCCTCGATGGTAACTCATGGGTGTGTAGTTGTGACTGCACAACCTAGAGGTGGCAAGGAGTTATTATAATTAGAAGAGGAAGGCAAATAGCCTTAGATGGTGACTCACATGCATCTAACTATATTGTTATATCTTTGAGTTGATGAGGAGCCTTTATAATTAGAAGAGTGCTATTATTCGAAATTATTAACCTATGTAAATAGAGTCACAACATGATTATGTGAACTTGATGCAGTATTACTAAGGGGAGAGGGTGTTGACCCTATAATGATGGGTCCCATGTTATGAGGAACACAAGATTATTTATATGGTTTTATAGTAATAGTGGCTATGTAGGCATTGGAAATACACCCCATAATATTATTATAGTCATAAGGCATGTTGTTATAATCCATATTTTTAGTATGGGCATTATGATCTTGATTATGCTCATTACGATTCTAACCCTATTGTTGGTTCTGATTTTGCCTCTATCCTTGATTTTGACCATTTTGATTATTTCTTGGTGGCGATGGATCATGTCAAGGAAAAAGGTCTTTGTATATTCCCATATCCTAATTTGTGTCCTAATTGGGGGCTAACTTAATTTCTAGTTCACCACTTTCAATAAATCCCTCAATAATATGTTGTAATTGGATGCAATGATATGCACTATGACCAACAACATGATGGAAGTTACACCATTCATTCTCCTTTTACTAATCTAGTTTTGGTTGATCTTGATTAAATGGCCTTGATACTAGGCATATAACTAAATTAGCTATAACGAGATTTTGTAACACTATTTCAATCGATTCTCCTAACTTGCTAAAGACTTTGAAATTATTATGAAATTTCCTTCTTGGAGGTTGTCTCTACAAAGTAAGTGGTGGATTTGGGGGAGTTAATCATATATTTAGGGGAGGCATAGCCTACGCCATTTATACATGTCTTGTTTTAGTCACCCATTTCCAACCATGTTCTTATTTTTTGTAAATCCCTTAGGCTCATCCTGTATAACTATTTAAACTAGTGATTTAGTTTGATTAGATGCTTGACCTTGCATGAAAATCTTAACAAGGCCCTTAACAATAAGAGCCTTCTCAATCTGTACTCCTTTGTCAATAATTTATTCAAATGAATTATCACAAGCTAATTGTAGATTATGTATGACTTTAAGATGAAAATTTTGTGCAAAGATATCAACCAACTATTTGTCTGGCAAGTTATGTTGAAAGTGGCCTGCCAATGCTCTCCACCTTTGTAGATATGCAACAAAACTTTCACTATCATGCTATTTGGCTTTATACAAGTCAACAATAGTCAATTTATGTTCTATGTTATATGAGAAATGGTTAATGAATTTTTTTGATAAGTTGTTCTAATCTGCAACTAATCCCTTCAGTATTTAAATAGCCAATCTAAAGCCTATCTCACTAAACTTCACGGAAACAGTCAAAGCAAGTACTCACTACTATAAGCAACCTCTTGACATAAGACAAAGAATGCCTATATGTGCTCACATGGATCTCCCTTTCCTTTGTATATATCAAATTTAGGTGCCTCAAAATGAGGTGAAAAGGGGTTTTGGAGAATAGATAAATTGAATGGATATGGACATATCTCATCAAATTTTTAATTTTTAACTCTATTATTTGTCTCCAATCTCTGAGCAATTTGTTTCATAGAATTCTACTCTTGCTGTTTGATGCATTTGTGGATTAGATAATATGCTATTGGGGTGGTTTGTACCCCTAGTTTTATTGCTATTGGGGTGGAATGTGCCCCTGGTTTTGTTGTTGTTGGAGTGGAATGTGCCCCTAGTTTTGTTGTTGTTGGGGTGGAATGTGCCCCTTATTTTGTGTGGATCTATAGGGAATGTATACCTTTCAGTCCATGCTTTGGTTATATTTTGATCCTTGGGTTGAGAAAATAGGTTTTTGATTCTTGGATTGTAAAACATTCCCTAAATTTGGTTGTTTAGTATCTTGTTGATTTAGGATAGTTCTGTGTTTGTTTACCAGTCACTGTGTTGGTTGGAATGAACTATCCAAATTGTATTGATGTATTTCCTCAATTCAAACTAAATGTTTAGGTCTCTAATTTTTTAATGTAACAAGAGGTTCTTAATGGTTAAAGAATGTATATTCTATGTCAAATGGAACATTTTGTAATATATCTTGTGACTTTAACTATTCATTTAAGTTAACTTGATCCACTATGGTTATGTTTTCATCAAATGTTTGTTGCATATCTTCAACCACATTTCCTTGTTCTTTCAAAGCATCATTGTGAATTGAAGTGGCAACTAATGAGTTAGTTAAGTCTATGATAAGTTGATCCACATATCATTAACTTATTATCTTGATCTTGCCTAGAAGATCCAAATTTGTGGGTTTTGACTTTGTTTGTATTTCTTTTCCCTTTTTAGGAGAAGAAGGTATGTCTATTTATGCAAAAGATTTCTCTTGTCGTCATTGTTATCCTTCTATAAATAAAGTATGCAATTACTCTATAGGAAAGTTTGAAGGTAGTCTAGCACCTGATTCTATCAACCTGAGAAGTGCTTCATCTTGATCTCCCTAGGGTTGATGTTAATTGTACTCATCTTCAGATCCTATTATTATGGGGATGTTATAAAAAATAATGGGGTTATCTTGACCATCATAAAATTTCTCATCCTCATAGCTAAGGCCATAAGATCCCCCAGTATGAGTGAACCTTTGAGTCATGTCTAAAAAGAGTTATTCTCTACGTTTGACCAGATTTGGATCAGTGTTTTGCAAACGTTTAAATGAGGTATGAGTTGTTTCTTTTCAAACAAATAACTAGGGTCCTAAATAGACTATAAAGGAGGGTGGCTTGGAACCATACATAATTATAAAATTTGGTTCTTGAATTTACTTAACTTTTGGTGAAGCTGAAATTGTATAGATTGGAAGAGGGTAAGGTAACTCAAAGACCCAAGGTGAAAACTAGTACACCAAAGCCTATATATTCATGATACGCGTATACCATAAAATCTAGTTTCAACTTTGACAAGTTGACCCTATTAAATTAGAGGAAATATCTTTAGATTATGAAGAAGACAAAATGAACTAAGTAAATCAAGATGTAAAAACATATTTGAATCACTAAGTACAAATTTCGGACCAAATAGGTAGCACAATGTTGCCACATGGTTCTAGTAGGATAAAATATGTTCTAGGACTCAAATAATGAGTGTTACACAAGATGAATTGGGCCCACCAAGATGCTAATGTGATTTTGAGTCTAATAAATGGTCCTCAATCGAAATGGAAAATTGAACCCAAGTTAGAACAAGTTTAGTAAGCAAATGGTAAACCTAATTTAACACATCAACCCTTAAAAATTAGAAAGGTTCAATTTTGAATGTGGATTATAAATGAGGGACTTAAACAAAATGGGTAAAAGGTATAGAATCAATTGGGTAGCATAACTGAGCCAAATTAGATGACATGACACAAAGTTTTTCATAACAATTTAAACAAGGAAAAAGATGAATTTTCCAATTGGATAGTGAAACACCTCCTTTTCTCAAGAATTTTGAGGACAATGTGTTTTGATTAAATTTGTTGAGTTAACAAGTAGTTTTAGACACAAATCAAGACTAAATAAGCTAATGACAAAAAACAAACATTTTAAGTCTAAACTGACAAGGTCTGGTAAAGTGGGGTCAACTAAACTAGCAAGTTTTTGATCATTCTATATGCATCACTTGCATAATGACTTTCATGTGAAATGATGCAAAAGAAAACAAAAAAATTAGATATCTATGTCACTTGGCTTGTTTTAGAAAGGTCTAGTCCTTTTTTCAGCCACTAAATCCTATTGTTCGCTCAGTGTAGTGTGATATCCAAAGTGTAGATACATCTTGTGTGCAACTCCATCACTAGAAGGTGGTTTAACCACTCAAACCTCTAATCCTAGTGGGAGTGGTTGAAGTCAATGCTAAGAGATAAAACCTTGGGTCAAAGCTTCCATACAAAACTCACGGGAGGTAAGGAAGTCCCCCTCATAAGTTAAGTTTGCATAAAAATAAATGACATAAAAAGAAAGACTTTAGGGTCATTTTCAAGGTCACCCAAACTATGATGAGTTTTTAGGGAGTGCTTTAGATGAAATTATTTTTACTTTTTGAAATAGGAATGGTGCTTTTTATTCCAAGGGTTCCCTGAAGGGGAAAAGTGGAAGAGCATACACATGACATCCCTCTCTTTGCCAAACAAACTAGATCAAACAAATAATTGAATATAAAAAGCTTGGAAATGTGAGTTCATTTTTAAGCACCAAGTTGAAAGACTAGGTGGTGTTATTTTGACCCCCTAGTCTTAAGTTGTAACTTTAAAAGACTAAATTATCAAAACACTCACTTAAGCACCTAAATGTTTCATTAAGAACCAAAAACAAGATTCCTAATTCATTTTAAAAGCATGCCAAAGATGTCTTAATAGCATGTTTTAACAAATTCCAAGTCCACTGGTTACCTGTCTACCCTTAAGGCATCGCCCCAAAATGAAATATGTTAGATTAGAAAAAATTTAAATATATTTTCAATTTTTTTTGAAAAATCTATGAAACTTGAAGCTAAACTAATGTCAAATTATAAAATTTGGAAGAAAACATGTGGTTTTAAAAAAAAATCATGAAAAATAGAGTCTGGATGACCCCAAACCAAGCATTTTAAAATGGCCTATTAGCTCTCAGGTTTGTTAAAAAAACATAGTGACCATCAACGATTGAAAATAATCATCGATAGTTTCACTGACCATCGTGGTTGAACTAATAGTCGGTGGTTGACTGTGTAAACCTGTGACAAAGAAAAATGATAAAATAAGGTTAGAAAATCAAATTTCAAGAATTTTAATAATCCAAATGAAGATTTCAAAGTTGCATAATGATATTATTTATGTGTGGGATACATCTTGTCCCAGAAATCATGCCAAAATGTAGAGAGGATTACATAACATGATTAGTAAACCAAGATTGCAGGTATTGCACAAGATGCTTTAATTTTCTCTCTGCATAATAATATAGAATCTTGGGTATTAGATTCTGGTGCATCTTTTCATGCTACCCCTAACAGGGAATATTTTAGTGACTATATCCATGAAGATTTTGGAATAGTGTATCTAGGGGATGATGAGCCCTGTAAAATAATTGGCAAAGGTAAAGTGCAGCTGAAGATGCAGAATAGCAACACATGGGTGTTGAGAGATGTGATGCATGTTCTTAGCTTGAAGAGAAATTTGATTTCTACAAGAAAGTTAGGGGATGAGGGTTGTACAATAACTCTCACAGTAGAATCTTGGAAGGTGACCAAGGGTGCACTTGTTATGGCCAGAGGTAAGAGAGAAGGTACTCTCTATTTGTGTAATTGTGTTACTAACAAATCTCCTTCTGTATTATCTACTTCAGATGTGGATGCTAAATTGTGGCACTCAAGGCTTGGCCACATGAGTGAGAAGGGGATGTCAATTCTTAAGTCCAAAGGTATGCTTTCAGATTTAAAAGGCATAGATCTAGAGTTTTGTGAGCACTGTGTATTTGGAAAATAGAAAAGGGTTAGTTTTCTCAAGACTGGGTCTACTAAGAAGAGGGATAAGTTGGAGCTTGTTCACACAGACGTGTGGGGATCGGCTCAGGTTGCTTCCATTGGAGGATTATAGTACTATGTATCTTTCATAGATGATGCTACAAGGAAGGTATGGATCTATTGTATTAGGAGAAAATCTGATGTATTTGATACTTTTAAGAATTGGAAAGCTATGGTTGAGAATGAAACAGGTAAAAGATTAAAGTGCCTGAGATCAGACAATGGCGGTGAGTTCTGCAGTCATAAGTTCAGAGATTATTGTTACATGCATGGAATCCGCAGGCAAAGGATGGTTCCAAGGACACCTCAGCAAAATGGAATTGCTGAAAGGATGAACAGGACAATAATGGAGCGTGCAAGATGTATGAGATTGCATGCCAGTTTGCCCTTACAATTTTGGGCACAAGCTGTTGACACTGCAGTGTACCTGATTAACAGAGGACCCTCTACAGCTCTGGATGGTGGTATTCCAGAAGAGGCATGGATAGGTAAAAAGGTTAATCTCTCATATCTCAAAGTTTTTGGTTGTGAAGCCTTTGTGCACATAGATAAGGAAAATAGAAAGAAGCTTGATGCTAAGTCTATGAGATGCACGTTTATTGGCTATGGCTCAGATGATTTTGGTTACAGATTGTGGAATCTAGAAATTAACAAGGTAATCAGGAGCCGTGACGTTGTTTTCAATGAAAGAGTGATGTATTGTGATCAGCTAAGGAAGTTGAATCAATCTGAGCAGAGCAATGGTGAATTGGAAGAGGTGAAAGTCCAAAATGAGCTCGCGGGAAAAAGAAATAATCACTTGCAGGAAAACACAGAGACTGACATCAGCAGGTCAGGAACCGGCGTCGGCAGGATAGAAACCGGCGTCGGCCATACAGAGACCGACATCGGCCATACAGGTACCGAGGTCGGTCAGGCAGAACTGACGTCGGCCAGTAACAGGTCTGGAGGTGACTGAGGTCGGTTACTGTCAGAGAATTTGGGTGGACAACGTGTTGTGAACGAGTCTCAGACACCCATCAGGAGGTCAGAAAGGGTGAGTAAGCCTCCAATTAGATATTCTCCTTCTTTATTTTATCTATTGCTAACTGATAGTGGAGAACCAGAGAGTTTTGAAGAAGCAATACAGGTGGAGTCCAAGAGTCAGTGGGAGCGTGGCATGGTTGAGGAGTTGGAGTCCTTAAGAGAGAACCAAACATGGGATTTGGTTGAATTGCCAGCTGGTAAGAGAACACTCAAGAACAGATGGACCTACAGGTTGAAAGAAGGTGAGAATGGACAAATGAGATATAAGGCCAGATTGGTAGTAAAAGGATTTGCACAAAAGCCAGGTATCGACTTTGGTGAGATTTTTTCTCCTGTTGTTAAAATGACTTCTATAAGGGTTGTATTGTCTTTGGTTGCTTTTGAGGATTTGCATCTTGAGCAGCTAGATGTTAAGACATCATTTCTTCATGGAGATTTGGATGAGGAAATATATATGGAACAACCAGAAGGATTCGAGGTCAAGGGTAAGGAGAAGTTTGTGTGCAGATTGAAGAAAAGCTTGTATGGCCTCAAGCAAGCTCCTAGGCAATGGTACTTAAAATTTGACAGGTTTATGACTGAGCATGGCTACAGTAGGTGTCAATTAGACCATTGCATGTATTTCAAGAGATTTGATAATGGTAGATATATTATTCTATTGTTGTATGTAGATGATATGCTGGTTGCAGGATCTCACATGCAGGATATCTCAGAGCTTAAGGTGAAATTAGCTCAAACATTTGCTATGAAGGATTTGGGAGCAGCAAAGAAAATCCTTGGCATGAGCATTAAGAGAGACAGGAAAAATCATAGGTTGATATTGTCTCAAGAAGATTATGTGGATAAGGTGTTAAAACGGTTCAATATGCAGGATGCTAAACCGGTAAGCACACCTTTGGCTGGACATTTTAAGTTGAGTAAAGAACAATGTCCTAATTCATATGATGAGGTAGAGTACATGAGTAAGGTTCCATATTCTTCTGTAGTAGGGAGTTTGATGTATGCAATGGTGTGTACTAGACCAGATATTGCCCAAGCAGTGGGAGTGGTAAGTAAGTATATGGCCAATCCAGGTAAGGAACATTGGAAAGCAGTTCAGTGGATCCTTAGATATCTGAGAGGAACCAGCAGTAGGCACTTATGCTATGGAGGTTCAGATACTTCTCTACATGGTTATGTAGATTTAGATATGGCAGGTGATTTGGATGGCAGGAGGAGCACTACAGGTTATGTTTTCACTGTAGGTGGAATGGCAGTTAGCTGGATATCTAAGTTGCAGAAGGTTGTTGCCTTGTCAACTACAGAAGCAGAGTATATTGCAGCCATAGAAGCTAGCAAGGAGATGATATGGATGACACGGTTCATGGATGAGCTTGGTAGGGAGCATGAGAGTTGCAGATTGTATAGTGACAGTCAGAGTGCAATCCATTTGGCTAAGAATTCAGCCTTTCATTCAAGAACAAAGCACATACAGCTAAGGTATCACTTCATACGACAGGTATTGGAAGATGGTGAGTTAAAGCTGGAGAAAATCCATACAGATAGGAATCCTGCTGATATGTTAACCAAGCCAGTTACAAAGGAGAAGTTGAATCTTCATTCAACTTCTGTTGGTCTTCATGATTGAGTTGAAGATGGAGGAGCTAGAAGATGTTGTTGTACAGGTACTGGTGTAGCTATTTATCTCCAAGTGGGAGATTGTTAGGGTGTGGAGCTAAAAGCTTCACCAAGGAGCATTCATTAGCAGTTTTAGGTCTACACAGACACCGGCATTGGTCAGGAGCGACCGACGTCGGTCAGGAGCAGTTGCAGAGACGCTGACGTTAGTAGAGGGTCGGCCGATGACGGTTACAGACAAGCAGCAGGAACCGACGTCAGTTACCTGCATGTCCAGAAAGCTATTTCCGTGGACAGAAGCGAGTGTTTGCATGATGAGTTTGAGTTGTAGTCTCAAGCTCACGTCTCTATTATTAGCAATACTATTTTTAGAGCCCTTGTTCAAGTGGCTTAACTGCTTGTTGGAAGTACATGCTCAAGTCTCCTAATTCTATATGTAGAATTAGATCTTCCTAGCTTATTGTAGTAGTTTTGGTAGTCATTGTGAATTATTGTTGTAATTCATTGTATGAGAAGAACAGTATAGAATTGAATCAATCCAGGTTTGTTGGAGTTGATTGTTCTTGAGAGAGAGAGCTCTTGAGGAATAGAGATCTAGTGAGAGATCTATACATCTAGGAGAGGTGTGGAAGAAAGAAGTTTCTTCAATTGTATTCCTTTTGTAAAGAGTTTTGTTAATACAAGTTTTCAAGGTGGTTTCTTGTATCTCTTGTTCTTGCTATTATCTCATTCTAATTACTTGTCTATCTGATTTATTTACGCGTTTATTGCTTTCACAATTGTAATCTATTGTTGGTTGATCCCCCAACACTCCCTTGATCAAGCATCCTTGTCTTTATCAACAATGGTGGAAAACTCCTCCAATGTATCAAGAACACTCCACAAAACCTAGGCTCATAATTTGGAATCACTAAACTAGCCTATAAATAAAAATTGCAAACAAAATCAATGATCAAATGCAAAGGATTGTGAAAACAATTTAACATTATAAATTTTCAATATTGAAGCTAAAAAATGATATCCATGGCCTCTCTATTTATAGATTTTCAAGAATGACCAGAATCAACCATGACCATCCATCTCAAGATTGATATGTGTGGTCATGGATTAATTGAATTATGTAATTAAAATCTATAATTAAATTCATCATGACTTTGGAAAAAGGGACATTAATGAGGCATGGGAGACCCATAATACTAATATTTTATGCACTTATGGCTTGATGGATGCCACCCCATAGATGACATTACCTGATGATGCAGATAATATAAATTAATTTCCAAAAATAAATATTCAACAAATCTCATGGAAAATCCACTCAAGCTCTTGATTTAGATTAATTAGACTTAAACAAGGTTAATCAACATTTGTGCAATTATTTGGAAATTGACCCTTAATTAATCAAAATGGTTAGAAAGTCATATTATTGAGTCATAATTTGACTAAAAAAGAATTGGAAGGTGACATTAGATGCATTGGAACCATATTCACATTTAGGGTGTTTCCAAAAAAATATAACAAAGGTACATGATGTGTACCAATGAATTAGAAGAAAAGAGTGATCCATAGCACAAAAAGGCGAAATCGTCATTTTGACTCAAAATGAATTGATCAAAGTTAGCTGGCTCATAAATTGCATTGCCCTATTTAGGGATACTTTTACCTAAATTAACACTTGTAAATGACAAGTTCAAACCATTTATAATGTTTTATGGTTTTTAGCCTAAAATGTGCATTTGAGTGTAATTCAAGTAAGATTGACAATTTCAACACAAATGGTGTTGGAAATTAGATGTCTACACAAATAAGCTAAAATCCCTAAAAGGACTCATTCCTTTCTTTCCTTGTTAAACAATGGATATAGATCAAGAATTTTTAGGACACTTCAAGGGTGTAAGCATGATATCCTCTTTAGTTTGAAGCCATTACATGAAAGGGAAAATCTCATAGTTGACAAACTTACCTGTAACTCCATTAAAGCTCCAACTAGCAACTTGACTATTTGGCCTATCAAGTCTTTGATGAAATAATGACTATTGATGAGAAATATCACTTGTTAATTTTATTTAGAATGAGGGGTGCACATTATCCATTTAACGTAGGTTCTACTCTAAAAATGATCAAATAAGCCATTCATAATGACAAGAAGGAAAACAAGTTTTATGCCATAAGTAACTTATTGGGATGAATTAGATAATGAAAAAAAAATTAATAGGTAATATTTTACCTTGAAACAACACCCATAAATCTATTATTATTCATTGAGTTCTAAAGTGAAGCAATAGAATAAAACCTAGACCCTATCTGGATGAGTAGGCCATCTAGATACCCCTAAACTGTTAAGAATTGCTCATAAATATGGAGAGATAAACCATAAGAACAATGAAACAAAGTGGAAGGCCATTAGGGTACTTGTCACTTTCCAAAATATTATGGCCCAACTCTCTCTCTCTCTCTCTCTCTCTCTCTCTCTCTCTCTCTCTCTCTCTCTCTCTCTCTCTCTCTCTCTCTCTCTCTCTCTCTCGACCATACTGAGTGAAAACTTGAGGCTCTGCTAGAGTTGTTCAAAATTGCCTAAAATGGTTTTTCCTTAGCATGAAGAACCAAAATCTCACCTATGAAATCCAAAAATTAGGAAATATTTTTTATGATTTAAATTACCATATTTACTCTTGGAAACCTTCTAAAATGCTTGGACCTCCATTAATGGCAAAAAACTATTTCACGCCTAGTTTGCAACCAATAGGTTTTCCTTACCTCTATTGGTTCTTATGATAGAATATGATTTTAGGGGCCTATAATAAGACATTAGGGACATAATAAATTCCTTCATATGATATTTTATCCCTTAAATAAATCAAATCCTTCAAAAACCTGTTCTACTAAAGCTCTAAAAGGCTCCAAAATGCATCCTTTTGCTCCAAAACACACCATAAGGAGGTATCATGAATTCAAAACAAATTTTAATTCCTCAAAAAGTTAATTTTCACTTGACATTTCTATTTTAAGGAACCTTAAGTCATCTAATGCACTTTAGGGGGTGTTTTGGGCATAATAGCTTCTCTAGGCCTCATTTTTGGATGGTTAGAATCTCTGAGACTTTGTAAAAACCTCCCACATGCCTTTAACTACTTGAACACTATGGAAACTTGATGGATCCTTCACTTGTAGTTTTAGACCTATTTCTAGGCCTTTTCCTCAAAATCACCAAAATAACCTTAAATCTTGCTTAAAGTGTCTCAAAATCTTGAAAGTGACATGTGGTAGGGTCATAATTTTTGTCTCCTCATTCCACCATTAGATCATCCACTTAACAATAACTCTACTCAACTTCTCACACCACACTAGGACCTCCTAGGATACTACACTGCATCATCAAGTTAAGACCGCATAGGGACTAGTCATGGGGGTAGAACGTTACTAAAAGGTTTAAAAGAGTGGCTTGATCCATCTAGGAAAATGTTTTGTATGTAGGCCAATTTTGACCAAAAGTACAATGCATCATGAAAGTTTTTTTGCAAACCACTAATAAATTGAAACAAACGATAAGAGGTGCAATAAATATTGTGTATCACATGATAGAGCTATAGGAAGAATTCAATTGGCTTGAGTTTTTGGCAGTTGATCTTACCACTAACATAGAATAGGTACTTGTGGTAAGTACATAGACATTTTAATACTAGTTTTTGATCTTTTATTGTGTTTCATGTAGTGAAAATATCCACTAGGGCTATTTAATGTAATTATAGACTTTTGCCCTAGTAATGCCCTCACAAATATTACATGGACTAAAATAGGTTAGTTTTATGAGTAACTGGGGAAATTTAACACATGGTTTATTGAATTTATAGATTTGATCCGAACACACCCTAAGATCCTACATGATGTAATACAATATTTGGGATAACATGCTTTAGACACCAAATTAAATAATGGTATTCAAATCAAGGTCCTTGAGTTGGATACTCTAACTATGACCCCGATGCCATTTTTTATTTTTATGGTCAAAGTGAAGGGTGAAGTATACAAACAAAAGGATTTAGCTACGAGGTTGGTCCCACCTTTGCAGTTTATTCTTCTAAAGGCACAACAAGTAGAAGCAAAGAAAGCACCACCAAAATAACCAATACAACCACATGTTTAACCATCACAAAAAATACAATCAAAAGATCCTTCAAAATAAGAGAAAGGCAAGAGGAAATCACCTGTGCATAGAGCCTCACCACCACCACTAAAGAAAAGAAGCCATCAAGTAAATTCCTAGATCAAAAATCTCATGGTTATAAAGGTAGCTACTGAGGGAGACCTACCTAAGTTGGGGGTAGAAGAATAGGAAGTGCTTGATCAATGTTGGAAGATATAAAAAATGAATTGTATGATAAAGAGGAGGAGAAAGAGTTATTCTTTTGGAAACTAGTGTGCACTTTCCAAGTGTAAAATCAGGTAAAAAAAGACTTGTGGGTTGATATTACTCAACCACCTTCTTCTATTTTTATTGATACTATAGGATGAGAAAAAAATCAATGCAAGATAGAGGATGAGATATTTTCAATGGATCCAACTACAAGATCATCGATTGTGTAGATGGTAGATTTACCTAAAGAAGGTAGTCCTACACTAATATTGTCTGAATGATTAGACACATACCCCTCTACCAAACCATTACAAACTATGTAAGAAAGGATAGTGTCTTTCATTGAATATATAAAATAAAGTGGTGTGTATCAGTCATAAATAGTGCAAAAACAAACTCAAGCCTAGGTTCTAAAGAAGAAACAATAGACCCTCACTTTTCTAGCTAAATCTAGGAAAAATAAATTTGTATGCAAAGGCCAACTTGGTGAATCACAGTCACCTAAGCATAGTAAATAAAACACCAAGCTCTTATACCTTAAAGGTGATGAGGAACCCATGGATGCAACTACACTTGAGATAGTAGATGAATAATAAACAACACAAGACACACCAAACCTTAAGGAAGTGAAGGAAGAAGAAAAGAACAAAATAAAATAAGAATAATCACAATAAATAGTGACATAGGAGACACAACATACTTAAGAAGAAGTTGCACAACATATATAACAAAATCAACAAGACTTAGGGGCTGAAACATAGAATAAACTTGAGGAACTAGAGACTACACGAATGCAAGTTGAAGAGGCTGGAGCTATAAGGAAGAAAGTTGAGGAAGTTAAAGCTATGTGAAAGTAAGCTTAATAAGTGGAGGCAAATAAGAGAGAACAGGAGGAATCCTATTGGAGATAAAAAGAGGAAATATTTGTGAAATAAAAACATAGGGATTGATAATCTCAAACCAAGGTTGTTAAATAACAGCTTGGATGTGTAATATAAGCATAAGGAACCCAAGATAAATCTAAGGGTGAAGCTAAAACCAAACTAAAGGCTGAGGTAGATTGGAAATCCAAAGTTGAAGATAATTAAAAGATTAAGGTTGAAGAGGAAGCTAAAGCACAAGTTGAAGCCAATTCTAATGCCAAGGTTGAAGTAAAACCTAGGCTAAGGAACATAAAGACACAAAAGAATAGGTAGAAGCAAAAAACACAACTCACACAAAGGCCACAAAAGAAGCATCACAAATCTCTAGTCAATGGCTATGGTATGTCCCTAATATATCAACACAATAAACTAATTTCATGGTTCCATTGGCTTAATTCACACATGATCCTATGACATATATAACCATTTATATGAAACTTGATACCAATATTATGGAAACATAATTGGATGTGATCTAGTTGCTATATCAAAATATATTGAAGGAACAATTGCTTTTCAAGAACCAATTGCATAGAAGGCCTCAAATTTGGAGTAAGAAGTTCTTAGGCTATGTGAAGAAAATTATAGAATAGAAGAGTAGCTATAAAATTCATGGAAACTGATAAATAATGCTTGTCTCACCTTAGTTATGAAATTGATAGGTGATCAATTCATGTCATAGGAAAAATAATTCACTGCTTTATTGACAAAACTTACAAAGCATTGGGGGGATTCACATAAAGTGTTTATGTTATGAACACAAGAGAAAACTCTAAATGTTGAAACAAAATTCATATTTGAACTCATTAAATATTATGAATAGGTCCTAGACACCACTATGTGGTAGACCAAGTAAATAACCTAAGATATGTTGAATTGCAGACAAAATCTTAATCAATCCTTGGCTATTGTAAAATCTAAAATTTCCACTATAGATAAAACTAAATATGCAATAGAGGATCAAATGAAAAATATAGAAATGATTAATTAACTCAAACATCTATTATATTCTAGAGATGCTACCATATAAAATCTATAAGTATGGCATAATGAAATAATGTATAACACTTTTGCATCCACCCAATACCAAAGGACAATAGATAGATTAGATGAGCTTGTCTTGGATTTTCATCTCAATTTATCTAATGCCAAGGCATTTATCTCAATTATAGATGATGATTATATGTAAAACATGATGATGATCTAAGTACCACTATGCATTCTTCTTGACATGGTACATGAAGTGCTTACATATTAGAAAATGTTCAAGAATGATCTATCTCAAGTTGATCTGGCTATTTCCCAGATAATATATGAGCCCCAATTCATTCCTATGTAAAATCTCAACAAATCATATAGGAGAGGAAGTTGGATACAAAGGCACAGTCTCAATAACCAACCCCACCATTGGGTGCATCAGAAGCTAGTGGGTCAATAATTGGCCAAACACAACAACCTCCACAACTACTTAGTCAAAAATCTCCTCTATTGTATCATTAAGTAATGTGAACTTCCTTTTTGTGACTTTGGGAATATTTTGGCCTTTTGTAAAATACCCTAAACATTAGGAGTGGTTTTAGATTGGTTAAAAAACTATAAAGGGTGACCACCTAGTTACACTAGCCTATTGAAAACTTGAAAAGATGGTAGGCTAGTATTCTACTTAGTTGAAAATTTGAAAGGGTAGATAAGTAGTATGTAAAGGGTGAAAACTAATAAACAACACCTGATGTGACTATTGTGACTTTTGCTTATAGCTTATCATATTAGCTCAGTTTAGATTAGCTTGTGACTTTGTCTCAATACAAGATAAATATTTAAGTTTGGGAAAGTGTTGGACAAAGAATGGATCATGGTAAAATCATGAAGTATAATAGGACACATGTGTGAAGTATATAATTTTGTCTCTTTTATAAATTTTATATGTATTCAGTATTGTAAGCCTAATCATGCAATAGAAGAATGTGAAGAGTCTTTCCTTTTGTATCTTGAAAGTCTAGAATGTGAAGATACAGTAGATTATAAAAGACTGTATATATCACTTGGTTGTAATAGAATATGGTTATGATATGTTGATAGAGATTAATAAAATAGTTTAATTATGGCTTTTTCTAATATTCTTTTATACATGGTCAATGCATAGTGATTACTCTATATTAATTTAATCTATTATTGAATATTGTGCTGGTTATGTTCTCTCTTCTATTAGCATCTGAGTTCTTATTTTTATTTAGGTGCATACTGTAGATGGTATGTAATATTTTAGTCTCATCTACACCTTTTTTTACTCTCCATTGTGCAAGCTATGCCTACAATTCACATGTTCTAGACTATTTCTAGGAACTTTCGCTAACATAAACTTCACTACTCTTTGAGAGGAATCTAAATATGTAGTCAAATTTAGGTTTTGGGAATACCTTGATAAACTTATATTCTTTTCCCCATTACCTACCCATTTTTTCCATTCAATTTATGCAGTGACATCTTAGATTGTACCGAATGTTGATAGACTCAACTAGCTTGCTTAGAACCATGTATGATAATTATTTGATGTGATTTATGTTACAAAATTGTAAGATTAATGATACTCCATTGGATCATCTTCATCATTCCAATAATTACAAACACACAAACAAGACTACATAAATACACACCACTCTGGTTTTGGTTGATGCAAGATTACATGAACCTTTAGATGTTCCTCTATCAAACACCCAAGGTTTTTAAAATGTGAGCTTCGACTCACATAGATAGTTTAAGTGGAAAAACTAATATTTTATTCATGAGGCATAATGACTATGGAAATCCATTTCAACATAACAAGTACCTCAATTGGTTTTCTTTCTTTCTTTGCCATTTCTAGCTCCTACTTACTAATTTCAAACTTGTTCTTTGTTCATTTCCATTCTTTATTTATCTACTTGTGATATTAGACCCACCATAATCTATATGATGTGTGGGATTTCAGCCAGCATAATCTCTTTCTTGTGTGGGATCACACCCACCATAATTTTTATTCCTCCACCAAAGACATCCATTTTTTATTCAACTCACTTATGGGCCAAAACCCACTCTCATTTGATCACCACCACCAAGATGCTATTTCATGCATCTTAATCTCTCATTTGGGCTTGAACCCACCATATACTAACCACCTCCTCATAAAACCCTTATGGATTTGTTTCCACCTTGTCTAAATTTTTGTTGGATCCTCATCAACATTACCCATTACTATTTATGACTCTACGCTCATGGTTTCCATATCACCTATGATCTAGAGGCTCATCACAATTGAATCAACATATGCTTGTGCTTCTAAATGATAGCCCATTTCATCTAAAATCACTTCAAGGATAGTTCTTACCTTCTCATCATTTGTTGTCTATATGGATATAGTAAGTGATCTCTCCATCTCAGTTACAACATGTTTAACCCTAAAATGGTTTTTATAAGGACTTGGTGTTAGCCTTAGATTACCTTTAAATGGGTATATCTAAATGATAATGAATATGGGTGATAATTAGATCTACAATAGGTCAATTAGGTGCTAAACTTAGATATAACATATACTAAATTTATAAAACTAAGAATAGAATAAATATAAAAAGTCAACTAATTTATGTATGGAAATAACGAATAAGTAATGTAATTAGTTGGTTATTATGATAACATGATGTTGGATATAGAATAGACATAAAGTAGACTGGAAGATGATTCTCAAACAACCACCTAATTCTGAATTAAGTTCCTCTAGAGCTTTGGACCCTTGCATCATCCTAGGATGGTTTCATCAATGTTACTGTCTAAGTTCAAATGTATTGGAAAAGGATGTGACCATCTAGATGATTCTAGGTTTATCTCCACCTTCATTCTGGTGCATTCAGATCTAGATCATGGACTATCACTCCTCATGAAATGTCAAAACTTGATTTGTCCATCTCCATATTGAACTTGGGGAAAATGGGTTAGTGGGAACATGATGTCAAGTGACCCCAAATACCCCTCTATTAATGGGTGCTACCTACATAACCTATACTTTAAATAGGACCTCAAATTGATGTATTTCTCCCATATGTGTTAGCTTATGTGTGAATTATGTAATATGTGGAAATTAATTACAATAATGACCTAGATTATAACTTGATAAATCATGATTGTAGGCTAATCCTTCAGTAATTCAAACCTTTATATGCATTATCCTTATGATTGATATGAAAACATGGATGCTTTATTTTATTGATTGCTTGATAAATGATTTGATAATTTGCCTTAGGTATTTTTATGGTTTTTTTAGGTAAGAAATGAATGAGGGTTGATATTTTATTTATATAAATCCCTTTAGATAATTATCTCTCATTAAATCACTTAGGTCGACCATTAGGATACGTTTCCTTTGTAAAATAGATGAATTTAGGGTATTGAGCATTCGTGTCGAGTCAGGACACTAGCATCGATGTAGGTGTTTGTCCCTAATGTTAGTATCTAGGAAGTAGAATAGATGTAGGCTCAAAACTTGCAAAAGTGGAAGATAAGTACATTGTAAATATTATGGGAAAGATAGAAGGCTTGGGTCATCAACATAAGACTAGTTATACTAAGATATAGGCTAAATGTCACAAGATAGAGCATATGTGATACTTTTAAGAAGCATGAAAGGTCAAAAATTTGGAGAAAAAACCAAGGTCTAAGTTTTCCAAGTGTATAAGATTGATTTGATATATAATCCATAAATATCATCTACATTTCCACCCTTTATTCTAGTAATGAATTTACTAGTTTAAAGGAAAGGAATGCATACCTAGATTTGTATAACACACCTTATCTTTGTGTGTGCCCAACTTAAGTGATTTTTTAATGAATAACATATAACTAAGAGCATATTATATTATATAATTAGTACATATAATCTATGATTGAAAGTATTAAAAAGAGTGAAATTGAAAGAGCAAGGTTTAGGATTACACATGTGGGTTGATGTAATTGCCTTGCCTTTTGACAAGTTGATTTCAAAATGATGTACTATTGTAAGGATTTAAAATTAATATTAGGACACACATAAATTAATGCATAGACACACACACACACACACATAAAGTGTGTATGTCTAAGGAGACATAGAGAGAGATATTGGAAGGCACATGCCCCCAAACTTGGAGAAAAGGTGAGTTTCCACCTAGTAGTTGAGATTAACTCAATTGTGTAACCCAATAATACATATAACCTCATGAGTTTGGATGATATAATCAAGCCTAAATTTAAAAATTAGAAATATTAAATGATTTAATCACCTCAACCATATCAAAAAGTGAACCAACCACTGCAGTATATTATCTTAATAAAGTCTATAAAAGTATGACTAGGGTATTATTATGTAAAGGTTCATGATGTGGTAACAATCCATATAAAAGTTTTGGAATCTAAAATTGATTTGAATTTTTAAATACCAGGCACAAATTACATAGCGTATTTACGTTAGATATGTCTCATGTATAACTATGTATAACAATGGTACCAATGTATAGAACTTTTCCACAACTGTGAATATGAATCATATAACCATGTGCTTTGGCCAACATAAAAACTATTTAAGTGTGGAAAACATGCTTCCAAATCATTCCCCCAACATATATGGAGAAATATAAAAATTGATGTAAGAACCAATGTGGAGAACATGTTTCCAAAACATTCCCCCATTGTAATCTAGAGATGTTGAATACTGAATAGGTGTGGAGAACATGCTTTCAAAGAATTCCCCCACTAAATATAAAAACTATGAAAAGTATGGAGAACATGCCTCTATGACATGCCCTTACTAATATTCCCCCCTTTAAGGTGATGCAAAGATAATAACTAGTAGTTACCTCACCTCAAAAGGATAAGATGTTTGTATACTTTGTAAATGGAATCTTGTAACATATAGTAGGAACATGTCTAGGTAGATATAACATTGAAGCACATAGAACCAATTTGATCACATGAAGGTATAATATGAATGACTAATATCATGGCAAAATATAGATATTAATAGTACAATCTCAAAAAGTAAACAAGCACACACACAAGAGCACTCAAAATCAAGTCAAAAGTCGTAGTTCAAGGAGACTGCAAATAAGGGGCATGTTCAAATGCTAGACAATCTAAGGGACATAAATTATTAAACTTTCTATAAAATCAATAATGATGTATTCAAATGCCTATACAACAAAAAATGACATATGTAAATGTAAAATAAAACATACGTAGACATGGGGGCTGCAAACAAAGGAGCATATTCAAATTTTTGAACAAGAAATACAATAAAAAGGCAAGACACTCAAGGAAGTGCATAAAATAAAATATAATTAACTAGCATAAACATGTCAAAGTATCCTAGGGATCAAATGTGTTAGGAAAAAATGTAAAGTGTAGAGCATATAAAGTACCCTATGTAAGATATAATCATGGTTAAAGGTATGTGTAAGTATATATGTAATATCAAACATGACAATGTAAAGTGACCATAGAATGATATAACTTGGAAGTATCATGATCATAAAGGTGGATGACTTTAATGGCCATATGACATGAGTAGAGGAAAATCCCAACATCCAAAATTAGAATAGATCATGTATTTGTGTATGTCTGTATCACACTCAATAGAATTGTGACACATGTGTGTATGTGGAAGTAATTGAATATTTAATCCATAAGCATGGAAAGTTCCTTGCATTGAGAAGTTTGTAATGCCCTTCATATTATCAAGATCGCAACAACCCTAAATAAGTGTGTATCTAAGGACTTATCCTTTATTTCTTCTAGTTCTTCACCATTTTATATCTTGATCATGTGATTTGGTCTAATATTTTATCGACCTAGATTTATATTGATTCATAATTAAAAATATTGGAATAACATGAGACACAGAGATTTATCCTCCCAACATCACCTTGTTAACCAAGTACTACAATACTTGGTGGTCTGTAAAAAACTCAAATGGTGTGGCTAATAGATAATGATAAAAAATTCAATGTAAATACCATAGCTAAGGCCTCTCTTTCTATACTTGTATGGTTATTATCTAATACTGATATCTTCCTATTGGAAAAATGTATGGGGTAATCCAACCCACCATCCCTTGGATTTACTAAGAAAAACCCTACGATAATACCATAAGCATCCATGTGTACGTGTAGTGGATTTTTTTAGTCAAGAAAACTAAAATAGGTGATATTACCAACCTTTATTTTAGATCAATAAATGTTGATTGGCATTCTAAATTCCACTCATACTTTGTATCTTTATGCAACAAATTTTCCATTAACATAGATATGGCTATGTATCCTTCGATAAATTTTCTATGGTATCTTATATAACCTAGAAAGGTACACACTTATGTAGAGTTGGTTAGGGGTGGCATACCCATTATTACAATAATCTTAGCTTGGTAAACTAAAATGCCATCACTACATACAACATGGCCCAAAACAACATTAAAAGTTATAAAAATAAGCATTTCTTTAAATTCAAAGCAATACATAGAACTCAACACTGTTCTAACATTAGTCATAGTTTTAATAGATTTTATTTAAATATAGAAAAGATAGCCCTATCATCGAAATATACTTACAAGAAATTATGAATGAAGTCTTTAAATTTAGTTACCATATCTCTAGAAAAATTGTTAGTGCATACTTCAAACCAAAAGGCATTACCTTATATGCTAATGATCCCCATTCAGTTTTAAAAGTTATCTTATCTTGGTCTTCTTATAAAATCAAAAAATGATGGTACCCATTGAATCCATCTATGAATGAGTACAATGTATGACCTATGATTAACTTGAGGACTTCATCTATAAATGGTATGGGAAAAGTATCATTGATGCAGGCATCATTAAGTGCATGGTAATCTGTACAAACCTATATCTCCCCAAACTTATTTGGTTATATCACTATGGGACTCACCCAATTTAATTTTTCAACTAGATAAATGATTTCACATCTTGAATTCGATGTAGTTCAGCCTTGAATTTTATTTTCATGTTGGGGTTTAGCCTATACAAGCACTTTTTAATGGTTTGAGTGCACTATTTCAACTTGATGTGCATCTCCCCCAAGGATAGATTTATATATTATATTTAAAATAATTTGGTCAAAAAAATATCTTAATAGTCTCATAGTAGATGCAATGCCTCTGAGATATGTTCTTACCCCTAATAGTCTCCCAAAGTCACAAGCTTAGTAATTGACTCAGTTCCAATTTTTTCTTAGATATTTTTCAAGGGTTCTTAATATAATTTGTTTGATGCATTTGGTACAATGTCTCACAAAGTGCACTCCCCTTCACACTATAGAATTTTTACGTTTCATAGTCTTTCTTATTCAACTTGTTATACATTTTGGGCTAGTATTGGTTTAGCTTCTCGTTCTGGTTCAAATAAGCCTTCTAAATCTATATATCTATCACTATCACTGGGTTCCATCATCTCATCTATTATTATATTAAAAGGCTTAATAAGAGCTTGTTCCTATTGACTAGACTTGTAATTTTGAAGTGTTATATTCAAGTCATGAACTGCTTCCTATTGTGATGACGACTCTATTATATCTCTAAAATCTTCTACTCATTTATGACATAGAAAGACTTTAATTTTTCATAATGCATTATACACCAGTGGGTTATCATCTTCAAACACAAAAGTTTGAATGAAGTCTTGTTTCAATTTTACCCAATGTTTGATCTCTCTTTTATGCTCTTGATCCATGTACTAGGCCATAAGCAGTGGTTTTAGTGTGTGGCTAAAAATGTGTACCCAATACCTTGTCTCCACTCCTTGTAAAGACCATATATATACACATTTATGAATGTGTAGCTTGATACATTGGCCATTTAGATTTCACTGTAGTTAGTAACTGAAACCATGCACACAAAAACTCACATACTTCCATTGTATCTCTATGTATTACCCACCAAGTCATAACAACACCTTTCAACACATAGCTGAGTGTATTAAATCTTTGATCCACCTTTGGTATATGGTGTTCAAACCTCAAAATGAATGGATTAAGGTCTTCCATTGTAAAGTATTGAGGAAACTAACATTAGATAGTAAACACCATGCATAGAGGTTGTATCTCATGATCTCCCCTTGTCCAGTTGAACATGTGAGTGTCTTAATCCTCACTTATGGAATATTTTTTTTCCCAAGGTAAAACACCATCTGGAGTAGGTTCTATATAATCCATAATTATTACACTTGTGTTATATAGGAAATCCACCTCCAACCTAGTAAGATATCACACTAATAGAGAGGTAAAACCTTTTAGTTAAAACTATGGCACTGAATATTTTATTATTACTAACAATATAATTGCTTCATTGTTTATTATTTCTCTATTTATGGATTCACAAATTAATACTCAATATCTCATAGTGCATTTTTATATGTATTTATGTTGACTTTAAACTAAATATTATCACCATAAGCATACCATGACTCTAGTTTCATTATAATTATGTAAGCTTTATGTTCTACTTTAATCAAATTAATTACAACTATCTTGTCTCCTTGATAAGCCTCTAGTTGATTTTACACTGTGTTAATAGTCATTTGACCTTTATAAGCCCATTTATTACCAATTAATATAGGGTAATGGGTCTCAAATTTTTTCATATCAGTGAATTTAAAATAACTGCATAGTATTAGCTTGGACACTCTAATCTCCACATTATCAAGGTAACCAATTAGTTCTACTTGCATAAAAAATACAAGGTTGAGGGTGACATGACTATAACGTAGGTGTGACCTACCAATGGCTTCCCATGTATATCTCTGAATCATATTAACAATACTCTCAAAGTTGAATGCTCTATTAGGAATCTTGTAACCTAAAAACTCAATATCCATGTGGGAATCAACATCTTAATGCTTCTTTATTTTCACATACTAGACAACCTTCTCTGTATGTTATTGATCTCACTATGCACACTCCAACAGATTATGCAAGATTTTAGTAACATTTTGTGATATATCCTCATTGTGTAGCATATTGAGTAACTTCAATAATTATTTTAAAGTAGTTAAAACTCTTTTCTACTTCATTATTCACATAATCTATCCATACATATGTTCATCAATATATGTTCTATCTCCTTCTGAAGCATTCTACTATTGTACATTTTATACAACTTGAGCTATTTGAAACTTAAAATTCTTCTCCCTTATAGGATCAAGATATTTATCATGTTGAGATTTTCTAATTTATTGATATACTGGTATTTCAAAAGTGGAAATCTTTATTTTACATGTTGTTGTCTTATAACTTCTTAGATGAATCCATTCTCCTTAGGTTACGTATTGATTACGTTCACATTGGGCACCAACTTTTCATTCCTTTGATTTTCTAGCACTAGACAGTCTTCCATTTGATGTTGGCCTTCAACAATGTAGTACACATAGTAGTTCTATTTTTATAGATTAGTAGGGATATTTTTTACATAGTGATTATATTATCCACACAAATAACATTACATAAGTGGTCGAGCTTGCCGATTTCCATTATTATGGCCTCTTTGATACCCTCCTTAGTATCTTCCCCTATAGCCTCCTCTGCATCTACTATTATTTTGGTATCATCATTCATTTGACTATTGTCTATTTTATCCTCGATAGTTTTGTTGTACATTGTACTTGCCATGTTGATGTTGAGGTGCATTTTGAGCCTAATTAGATTGGTTTTATTGTGGACTCACATTATTCTAGGAAGACTAATACTAGTTTTTTGGATAAGATGACATCTATCCAATCATAACCTGGGTTTGTGTTGATGATAAAATTTATACCATCAAAGAATCAACCCTTTCACCTATCATGAAGGTCAAGTTAGAATCATACTAGTCTAATCATAGGGTTCTAAAGGTTCATTTAATATCTTAAATATATGAAGGGGGTTTTTATTATAAGTTTTGGGAAATAATCAACAAGTTATCAAAGTACCTTATTTCATTATAATAATCAAAAATCTATTTATCAAATCATGAATCAATTAAGATAGGAATCTATAATCTATTCTATCTAATAGAGAAAACTTATGAGTTAGATAGTCTCTTGAAGAATAGAAATTTGATTTAGTAATATATATGTATTCAAATAATATCTTTATTTCTTGATTGTAATGTTCTTCTATTAACTCCAAAGATAACCAAAAGAGAAGAAAATAGATTTAAAAAAAAAGAGAGATAAGATATTCAATCACTAGAATAAAAAGATAAAGCCAACGAATCTAGAATCTAAAAGAAAATAAGAAAAGCAAATAACTAAACCTAAAGAAAAGAGGAATAAACTAGTAAAGGATGGCAAACTAAGAAAATAATCTAATCTAATCAAGACACAAACTTAAAAGAGGAAGATAAATAAACTAAAGACGACACCTATAAGAAATGAAATACTAAAATTATAAAAACTAACTATAATAAATATTAAGTTAAATGTAAACTAAAGAACAAGACATAGATTAAAGATCAAAACTAAATCGGAATTAATTCTAAACAGAAACAAACTAAAAATTAATAAGCAATTATCAAACTAAACTTAGACTAAACACAACTATTCAAATTAAAGATTAAAATAGAACTAGAGTCCTATCTGAATTAAGTATAATAAACTAAAGGAACTAAATTATAAAATAAAGTAAAAGACTAACTTAAACAAAATATAAAGGCATATTAAACATAAAATAGTTTGAACAGATAAAGATTAAATCTAAATTAAAATTTAAATAAATCTAAAGATAAAATTGAATTATGGTAAATCTATAGCTATCTAATGAATAAAAGAGCAAAACCTAAACTAAGAACTAATTAGAATAGAAAGAAACTAAAGATTTCAAGCTATACTAATAAGATAACCAAAATGGAAACAAAATCAGATTTAAAATAAATTTGAAAGATCTAATTATATTAAAGTTAGAGTTAAATAAATTATAAAAGTATATGAGTCTCAAAAGGAGAGTCGTCTTAACCGAAAAAGGATAACTTTATTGAGAAAACCAACATTCTTTCTTTAAAAAAACTTGAATGACAACTTTATAATGAAAATAGATCAATGACGTGTCGCAAAATGGTGAAATGTTCATCATTATTTAGGTTGAATACTTTAAATCTCCACATAAGACTGCAAATAGTAATGATCAAAATATATTAAGCTTATAAAACTCTAGATAATCAGTATTAAATGATAAATAAAAATGGATATACCTATGTTGCATAAACAATTCTCAACCATCAGATAAAGTATCATTGGGTCTATTTGCAAAAGTTGTACTATCTCAAAGAAGTTGCATAGAAAAAAGAGAGATGAATGATTGACTTCAAAAAATAACTTAAGTCATCAATACCTATTGTTCTTCTATCTTCAAATGAGTCCTTGATCTCTTCTTATACCTTCAACATAGTTGCCAAATAATTTATAACTAGCTTTAGTTAGTTATTAGTTTATATTAACTAATTGAGTTTTAACAAAGTTAATTAATTATAAACTATAATTAGTTAAGGACAGGTTTTAGTTTAGACTTAAAAAGCCTTAATTGACCAAGTTATTTAAAAAATATAGACTAGGGGTACTAATCTAGATGGGTGGGGACCCATATTAATTAATAATATAATATAATACATATTCTAATCATAAAATAAATAAGTCAAAAATTGATAAATCCTATTCACATTAATCCATAATGCATATTAATTAACTTAATCATATATAATTATGTGTTAGAACTCCAAAATTACCGTGCTTCCAAAATTTATCAAGTTTGAAAATCAAAGTATCAAACTGAAATAACAAGTTCAACCAAGCAAGTTTTGCACTAAAACAAAATTTATCCCTTAGACATCTAATAATCCTCTAAATCAGATAACACTTCAATCACATATTTGTCTTGTTCATGAAGACAAACATTATATTTCATCTTAGTAGTAGGAAATGACACTAATCTCATCCCTAAATCCATGGTGTTGTCATCAATCTCCAACTTGATTTTCTTCAACATTATGACTTCCCTAGGTGTCTCTGGCTTAGATTGACTTTCAATAGTCTAATTTTTGAAGGTGAGATGTTTATCATTTTCCTTCTACAAGCATAACCCTAAACTCCCAAATTCAACCTTTCAGACCTTAAGAGAGGCTCACTATGGGCACTAGCTAGATTCAACCTCTTACATTTTTTAGTAGGATCTACATGAGAAGGGGAAGGTGCATCAGAAGGAATGACCATCTTCCTAAGAACTTTAGTATGATAAGTTTATATTTATAGATGTGTGGATTGGTTTGTAGGCAAAGGATCAATAATTAGTTCAATCCTTTCAATATTAGAAGGCTGCAAAGGCAAGTGCTATGGATTATGATCTAAATGGTGATATGAGCTACTTTGGGAAGGTGTATGAGCTCCAAATCTACATCCAAAAAAACCCCTATTACCTCTATTGGCTAGATTATTAGGGAACATTTTTAAAATATTCTAAAAATCAAGATCATAGGCATCAAAATGAATGGATATTCTTGTCCCTCTATGAAATCTAGGGCCAAAGTTTCTTGCATGAAACCTACCCCTATGAAACCTCTTGATGGGTTGGTTAGTTTCACTATTAGAACTCTGCCCCCATCACCTATTAACATCACTCCTTGTTGAACTTGGTTGGTCCCAACCAAACATAATGGACAATCTAAAATATAATAACAAAATCTAAGATTAGGGAAACAAGTGTTCAAGAAACAAAATTGAAAGCTACAATAATCTAACAAATGAAACTAAAACTATATCATAAACTAAAATTTATCACATTGTTCCAACCACAAGTGATAGTGTTTAATATAAACTAAACTCTTAATGTATAATCATCATCATTTTATCTCATAAATTCTAAAAACCTTATGAAGTTCATTTTCAATGCATCATTCTTAAACTCTTCAAAATGAAACTACATATCATTTCAACACATTACTTTAAAATGAATAGTGAATTGAGTTATTCAATTAAATGACATAGAGTTTCTATATGGAAGTATCTATTAAACCATATTACCTCATTCTAATGACTTATATATATTTTAGATGAGAAGTATCAGGGCACCTTAACTTCAATATCTATGTTCAAATTAAAAACCATTGCTTCAATTCTGAGTTATATCTTTAAAAAAAATCATACTTATCCACTTTCTTGAAAATTAGTTTTTGTGACTAAAACTACCCAATGCAGTTTAGAATATAAATATGCATAAATGTGTTTGTCTCTTAAACATATTTGAACAAACTAGCCAACCAAACTATTCAAATTCCATATAATCATTTTGAATCTTATAACTGTCAATCCCAACCATTAATACTAAAACTAGATTTTTTGAGATGACCACAAAATATGAATTCATAATAGGTAACCAAACTAAAAATAACATCCTCTTGAATTTACAAATTCTAATATCCTAGATCAAAATGACATATGAATCATAATTTCCATAACAAGCCATTAACTTTGTATATTAGGACAAACCCTACTTTATTCATGCCAAAAACAAATTCTAACCATCATGGGTATTTGATGACATCCTTTTCAAAAATGGGGTCAAATGCACATGCATGAAATAATTTACAAATAAACACATGAACTAAAAGGACTTGAACCCTGAGGTTAGAACACCCAGATACATTTCAAAAATGAAGACAACCTTTCAAAATATGTGTGAAAGGAGAAAGGTAATAGAATTGAAAACCTAGGTAAAAGATATGTTCAATTTATTTTTCAAAATAATTTCAAGATAAATAAAACTCAATAACAATGTCAAACTCTATCTTTCAAATGTCAAAAACAAACATAACCTATACCACTGCATCATTCCTCTTTAAAGCCCAAATATTCATACACAAAGATAAAATGAACCCAATATTTTTGTGTTTTTGTTAGATGTACCATCAATAGGAGCTCAAAATTTATGCAAAAGATTCAAAAAGAGTCACTACAAATTTCAAAATGCCTTACATAAAAATGATCCTTCTAACCAAATACTTTTCCATTTTGCCAAAACCTAGCTTTATACCAGACAACCCTCATTTTTTTATAAACAAAATATTTCGCTATAGGTTTAATCATATATGAATAGCAACCTTCAAAAATTCTTTGAATAATAGGAAATAAATAAACAGGAACCCATAAACATAAAATGAAAATAAATCTTCTTATCTACCTTAAATATCCATATGCATATGATTCTACCAAAATAAATGGGTGATAAGTCATTCTTACTAAACAAATAAAATCTTAGATGCATGCATATGAATCATCAATCAAAATTTTTATCTTTATAGTTATATACAACTATATTCTCATAAACTTCCCATAAACCATTATAACTTCTTAAATAATTTGCATACATACTTTCAAAGAATCTTTTAAACATTCTTAGGCATATTCAAATAGATTCATTTCATATTGGAGTGTAAACTTTCCATAATCACAAAAAATAATAGTGCAGCAACATACCTAAAGATGCATCAAAACATTTATCAATATTATCACCAAGCCTCACTCTAAAAGTCCTCAATTATCTGGCCAGGGCTTCGCTCTCGCAAATGAGCTTGTGAGAATGAAATAGAAACCAAAATTTTTGATACTTTCATCTACCAACCTTACTCTATAACAAACTCTGTGACTTGTCCAAACTGTATTGGACTTCATTAACTAATCGCGTACTTAGCAATTCTACCAACTTGTTTATTGAGTTTGATAAAATTATCTATTACTAAACCTCATACCAAACCATTAGTTAATTACCAAATTTCAAGGAAAAGATCATTCACATTAATGCCCTTACCAAGAAATCTTTGGATGATCATAAAACATTGAAAGTATACATCCACATTGAATGTTTGTGCCAACTTGGCCCTACCAAGATGGATTTAAAAACCAACTAAATGCCAATTCAACAAATGACTATGTTGTGACCTTGTTTCATCATCTATAAAAAGGGGGGTCTTTAAGACTTAGTAAATTTTATACAAACTCCACAGTACACTTTACAATTTATCAATTCACCTATTATCTTGGCCTAAGCTTCAAATTTTAGCCCATGATAAGCCAAGCATAATATTTCATGATGACATTACTATTTTAATGAACATCAATGCCTTGGTATATTGATCCCTTAGTTTTCAACAAAAAACTATGAGATAAAAGAAAAGGATCCTTTATCTCATTCTTAAAGATCTGAATTCAAGTGAAGGTAACCCTTTGAATACATATGTAATGTTTTCAAAGAACTTGTATGCCATTAACTTATTTCATCAACCAATTATCTTCTTACATATAAATCTTCAAGATAAAAAGAATGATAGAGATGCCCGGAGAATTACAATCATCAAATTAGATTATTTACTCAAATCTTGAAACAACTAAAACATGGAAAGTCAACAAAATAATAATGACCTTAACCATGTAGTTAAGAAACTAGATGATTAGATAAAGAACAATGCTGCAATGATAATATTGCCAAATCAATAATAGAGAATGAAATTGAGCCATACATCAAATCTTATGTCTTCAGAATAGCTTTTGAATGTATCAATTTCAAATGCAATGTTTTTAAAAAATGTCATATCACCATTATTATTATGAAACATGAATAAAATCAACTATGAAGATTAAAGTAACATCATAACTCAGTTAGAATAATCAACAATTGAATGTCCATTTATCAATTGAAACTGTCAAAACTACACTGAATCTAAATATCAAAACAACTGATCACATCTATAACTATATACGCAGATTTTATTCATTAGTCCATCATGATTTTTGAAACCACTTAGAAACATAAATAAAATTCATCAATAAATCATTACCATTCCATAATCAAGATGTATCTAAAAATACTATCAATCAATAGGGTCTTTGACACAGTTTTTAGGTTTCATGACATGGTCATCTCTATGGAAACAAGTATAGATTTTGAAAAATTTAGGGGGTGTAGAAAATAGGCATAACAGGTTGGTATTGTGGCACCAAAGGTATCCACTAAGGACTAACTTGTGTTGCACTTGTCATACCCACATCCGGTCCTAGGATACCTACTTCATAATTGGTAATTATTGTGTAGCAACTATAAAGACATTCTTCATAATATATTATTTTATCTCTTGTAGATATCTGCAACTCTTCATGTCATTAGTTTTATATTTTTAAAATTTATAGTACACACTCTATGATTTATAGAAATATTACTATAAAAGATGGCACTTTGTAGTAGCATGTCTAACTAATCTACAAATTTCATAAAACTCTATTTTGATTTCCAGATAGTCATTCCTATGGTGGTCTTCTCAAATGCATTATATACACCATAAGCCTAACTTAAGCTTATCATTCTCATGCATCTCATCCATTCTTCTCATAAAATTATCTAGTTTTGTTTCTACTTTAGAACTTGCTACTGGAATGTCACCATAATCCTCAATTTTCTCCACTTATAGAGCAATATATCAAATGTCAACCTTAATTAAGAATTGAGACTATTCAAAAACATATCTAATTATTAATTATATCCATTCTATGATCAAATAAGCCTTATCCTTGTCTTTCATGATGAAATTAATCTTAGTCATGACATCATAAACTCTATGATCATAGTCTTTGATCGATTCTATATATTTTTATCGAATCTCTATTAGGTCTTGAATAATTTGGCTTATGTATTTCTTTACCTTAAACTAGAAAACTAATAGATATTTAACTTGTGAAATATTGATATTATTAAAATTATTTTTAAAAATTAACTCTAAGGTTCGACCTGATAAATCCTGTACAAGTTTGCATTTATTTACATCATCAGATATTACCCACTTAACATGCCATTTCATGTTGCATGTTAACAAATATTACTTAGGGTTTGTAGACCCATTATATTGCATCAAATAAATAAACATGCCAACATTAAGTGACATAGTTTTCACACTTGAAGTTGTTAAAACTATTTTTTTCCCACTAGTGATTATGACTGTAGGTGTCTATGCACTAGTGACTGTAACTATATGTGTCTACATCATAGTGACTATGAATCGGGACTTATATGCACTATTATTTTTAGATGTTGTTAATAAGAATACCAACTCTTTTATCCTCTTCTTATCTATTGATTATTTTGTCTTCACGCTTAGCTTACCAAACTTATTTGTAAATAAGTAAAACCAACTTATAGCTACCTCTTCTCTTGCACTTCTTTTATTAAATGATAAATTGAGCTGGGGGGATGAATACTCTTGAAGTGAATGATCTCTATTTTAAACTTATTCTAACTTTGAACTTTAACCTATGATAGTTATACATTCTAACCTAAATTCTTCCTAGGAAAATTCCTTCCCAAATCCATATAATATCTGTTTCATTAACTATGATCTATTTATATCTTCTAGTTGTTATGTTATTACCAAAATTTATTATCCCCGCTCCATGAGCTCCATATCTGTACTATTTCTATTTCTTTCTTCCTCTTTCTTGGTCCCTTATACATACTCTCCACACTCTTTACTTCCAACATATTTCAAAACCTCTCTTTACACCTTTTTATCTCCAACATCTTCTATCAACTCTACTCATAATCCTATTTATAGTTAATTCTATATTACTCACTTTTTTGTATCTTCTTTATTATTGTAATTTTATTTCTAATCCCATAATTTTATTCTCTCTCTCTCTCTCTCTCTCTCTCTCTCTCTCTCACACACACACACACACACACACACACACACATTTTGGGTTTAGTTTCCATTTTTTATACTTAACTTTGAATCATTCACCTCTATCCCACATGCACCCCCATGGCACCCAAAGTGACTACTCCATGTTGGCAAGAGTAAACACCATGGCCTTTTCCATAGAAAACATTTTTATCAACATAGTTAGTTAATGAAGAAACTTACCATGGATTACTCTAATAAATAGTCCTTGCATAGCTTCAATGGCCAAATAACCTTGTATAGTAAATTATATAATATATCCATCAATTGTATTCCATGTCTAGTAGTCCATAATACTAGTTCAATTAGTATCTAAAATTCACAGTATAGCTAACATTTCTTCCATATAGACTATACACTCTATCCTTCTTAGCTAGAAACAATAATACTCTAGTCTTGACTACCACATAGCTAACATTCTAGGTAATTCACACTAGAATATTTCATAAATCTCTTCGTATATATGCTCTTGAATTATCTCCTTCATAATCAATTCAACTCTTCTCACTTCTTCCTCTAAAAATTTTCATATTATCTCATCTAAACATATTTCTAAATCTCTCTATCTTGGAAACCATCTCAACATGTTTCAAAAAAATTCACACTCACTTCACCATTATTATCAGAGGATCTTGGAAAACTCTAGAACATGCTAATTATAGGGATAAATTACGTATTTAATAATAAAAAATGAATAGTTATGTGCCATTTAAACTGAATCCAACCATTAAAGACTAAGTCAAGATTAGTATAGGAAGACATGTATAATTAATGTATACATAATAGTTGGCATAAACTATATGAATAATAGATTAAAACATCCATAATACTCACTACACATAGATCATAAGTACTTTTTATTAAACCATTCATAACATTATATTAATCTCTATCGCATGCAAAATCATTCTCAAGTACAAATAGGTGCTATTTATAAAGCTTTTAAAAATTATTATCTCTTCATATTGTAACCTTTTACTATACATAAAGAAAGGACTCTTTGCATTCTGAGCTTGAATACTATCCTATAAAATACATACAATAAATTATACAAAATATGAAATAGTATGTTATATGCACATGGCTAACAAATATACATTATGATTTTAATAGGCCATGTTCCATGCTCAACATCGAAGATTCTTTGGGGTGCATATTGGCTAAATGCATAACCAAAATATTCTAGAAAATAATGAAGTAGGTGAAGTAGGTAACTAAAATATTGATATACATTATGTATCACATGATACACCTACACGAGGATTGTAATTTTTTGGCATCCAAGATCATAATGAACATTGAAAAGATAAATGATGGCACTGTGCAGTCATTCTAATACCAATTTTTGGTCTTACTACTTTGATTCACATAATAGAAATAATTGGAAGGACCAGTCAAACCTGTTGTATTTTTTTATCATATTATTGTATTTGCCAACATTATGTAGACTAAAATAGGGTAATACTATGAGTCATTAAGGATATTTAATGCATGATGGCTAGAGATCCAAACCATGACTAATTCACACCCTAGATACCCCAGGACATGATGTAATATATGAGATAACATGTGTTAGTGACCAAGTTGCATAATGGAATCAAAATCAAATTGCATGAGTTTCCTAAATCAATAACAAATTCACTACCATTTTTCATCACCATATTGGATGCACAAGAAAAAGTTTTGAGATAGAAAACCCTAGTACGGATATTGGTGTAACCTTTGAATTCCATGCCATCAGGGGTGTAACAAACTATGAAACATTAGACACAAACTCAACCCTAACCCCAACCACAAGCTTAACTAAATATAACACTAAAACTAACAACAACTTCATCATAAGTTGATAATGGAAAGAGGGAGGCACTAGTGCAAATAGCCTCACCATCACCACCTAACAAAGGACATGCCACATAAAGTCTTAGCTTAAGAATAAACATGTTCTAAAGATAGTAGCTGAATGAGACTTGGTGGATTTATCATTTAGAGAGCAGGAAGTTCTACAATCCATGCTTACAGACATTGAAAATGATGTTTACAAGAAAATAAAGGAGAAAGAATTATTTTTTTGGAAAATAGTACACACCTATTAGGTTTATAATTAGGTAAGTTAAGACCTGTGTGTGTACATCACCCAAATTTATTCTTATATTATTATTGATATTATAGGTGAATAATTAGTTCAACAATGGTTCTAGGCCAAACTTTTCCAAGCATATCTAGTTACATTATCCTCTACTACACAAGAAAGAGAATTACCCACAAAATAAACTCCACCACCACCTTTTATGCATAAATTAGGGACCCATCCTATATCTAGGATGTCCCAAAAGATAAAATGGTGTCTTTTAGAAAATTAGAAGGAGAGAGTGGTGCACAGTAAGAATAGAAGCACAACCATAACCTCAAGCCTAAGATGCAAAGAAGTAAAATAAGAGCCTCACTCAACCTCTAACCTCTAAAAATAATATGGTTATATAGAGGGGTACTATTATAGAATCATCCTCTTTAAAATATTTTGAGTCAGTTACATTACTAGATTCTTCTATCCCCATGAAAGTACCTAAAGAAACCAACTTGCCATAGCCAAAGCCACAACATGAATCCATGAAAGAATAATAAGATCCATTAAAAGTGTAAAATATAAATACAATGAAGGAGAGAGAAGAGAAAAAGACAAGTATATGAGATTCAAAGCACAAGACTATAAGAAAATAAGAGAAGCACAAATAATAGGCTATGGATGAGGAACAAAGGCAAAAAGCTGAAGAAGCAGGGGCTCAAAAGAAAAGAGCTAAATAAGTAGAGGCTAAAAATAAGATAGCCAAAAAAGCAAAGGCTCAAAATAAAAGATTTGAAGAAGAAGCAACAAAGAGAGGGAATACAAAGAATCTATAAGGAAATAACAAGAAGCTCAGGCCATGTAAAAGATAAAAGAGGAAGTAGCAGTGTGTGAAAGAAATCTAGATGCAAATTAAGCTAATAAATCAACTAATAAATTGAAATCTAATCTTAAATAACTTAACCTAAGATATAGATACAAATGAAATAAAACAATAACATGAACTTATACCTTAGTACCATGATCTTCTTACATTATGGTTTTAATTTGATTTTCTCTTTGAATTATGGTTTCTCACTCTTATTGAAGGCAAGGGAAAATGGGTAGTGTTTTGGTATGCAAATGTTCTTTGGATGGATTTGATTTGATTAGGATTCACTTATGAATTCAATATCACTTTATTAGTATAAGTTAGGATGAAATAAAGTGATAGCTTGCATGTTTTTTTATAGGTTTTTGGGATATATATCGAAGGTAGAGGATTGTTTGATTATTTAAAATTATTCAAAAAATCAATGGTGGAGAATCAATCCTTATCCATGAGGATGATGACCAATTTCATAAGATAAGAAAAAAGGAGAATTGGTTGAGTGAGTCATGAAAAAATGGTCAAATTGGATGAATATTTAAGAGGTGACTCATAAGCTGGTTGAGTAAGTTAAGGGATTGGTTGGATGAGTCAACATGTGAGGGAGATAAAGGTGGAGGATGTTTGGGTGAGGTAGAACATCTAGATTTATTAAATAAATTTGGATAAAAGGTTTACATAATTGATTAAATTTGAATTATTCAATTATATGAATTTAGAGGTAAATTGTGTTAATTCAAATTTAAATTTAGGAAAGATTAATTAGAGTTAAAGTTTCATTTTGACACTAAATGAAATTTGGTGTTTACATTTTCCCCTTTTTGAAATGGTGTTGCAGAGTAATATTTTTTCAAAGAATAGTATAAGTAGAGCACTGATTATTGAGAAGAAAAAGTTGCCTTAGATGAATGAAAATGACTAGGATTATACCCCCTCAAGTGTTCGTGTGGTAAAGTAGATGAATGCTCAAAATGAGAATAGTAAAATGATGAAGTGGTTAGAAGTGTAGGTTTTAAATAAATTGAAGTACTAAAAACTGATCCCATACTAATTAAAACATTTGTAAATGATGTACCCCTAGAAAATAATAGCTAGAGAATAGATTGGAGAAATAATATTTCCCATTCGAGGACTGCATGCTTGGATAATACTTAGACATAGGAGTCTCACAAGCAGATATGGGAATGATATATCTAAACAATGGTAAGATGTGTGTCAAAAATGAAAAATATAGATTTGCCAAGTTGAGATAAATATTTAAAAAAGTTATAGTTGTAAGAAATCAATAAAGACTTATAACATTATGATTGATTTAGGCCTAAAATTTGGAGAAAATGGTTGTAAATTTTGAAAATGAGTGGTGTGGAGAGAAAAATATTTGAATGGGGGGATAAACTATAAATAGGAGGATAAATTGTAAATTAATTTGTGAAAATTGAATTTTAGAGTGATTTGGTAATAAATTATGATTGAGGGATTTTGCTTTGGGTTCTTAGAGAAAATGGACTATATCCTTGTTTACCTAAACTATAGTGAGCATGTGAGGAGACATTAGAGAGCGGAGAGGAGCGGACCTCTTGTAAGTATAATTTAAAACTTTTATTTTTCAATTTCTATTCATTTATTGTAATTTAAAGTTAAATTAGATGATTTTGCAATTGCCTCATTATTAATTTCAACATCTAAAGTTGAAAAATAATTAATGGTAACCACTAAATCATCAAATTGGGTAGCAAAATTATAAAACAAGGTAGTGAAATCACTAGAGAGAAATAGGCTAGTGGATTGGTTAATTATTACTACATAGTAGTGAAATCATCAAAATGAGGAGAAAAATTGTTAAACAGAGTAGTGAAATCACTTGGGAGGAAATTGGTTTGAGAATTTATGAAATTAAATATAATAGTAGTGAATTCATCTATTTTGATAAAAAAATCATTGATTTGGATAGTGAAATCATCAAGTAGAATAACAAAATCATCCAAATTATGAAACTGGGGTTGCCAACTATGAAATTATCAAGTCAAGTTGAAAAATTGATAGACGGGGTATTTATATCATTAGATAGAGTATATAAATCACTAGGGTTAATAATACATCTAGTTAGCCAGGAAATAGACATGCATTTTGGGTAGATGAGCAAATTAAAAAAATAAAATTGATAAATGTTGTGATGATGATTTAATGAGATGTATCTGATTTGGAAGAATTAATAAGGTGTTAAGATGTGTGTTGTGTTTTTATAAGAGGTATTACTAATTTTAAAAACATGGGAGTGAAGGACTAGATCACTCTCATAGGTTGTGAGTTTCATTGAGTATGAGTTTTGGGTGTGGAGATGATAAGATTATATTACATTTATTAAATGCCAAATATCTAAGATGATAGGACACTACTGACTACATTGGTTGAGAGATGGCATAGTGAGATGAACATATTTCACCTACTGATGAATGAGATGACTGTGACATTGGAGGAGATATAACAAATCTTGATATGAGGGACATGGGTGTACTAGGGATAGAGACCAAATATGACTACACTCTATAGGATCTTTGGTGAGGACTTGATTTTTATTGTGAGAGGTGATGTCGATATCGATACATGCATGGCCTTAGGGACATATTCATTGACTATTGTATTTATGGCTATTGTTAGTGTCATCATACTACCTAAAAAGATTGGCATATTATGTTTTATTGGTTTAGTAGATGTTATTGGTGACATGATGTATATGGGGGGTGGTTTGTGTGGGGTCCATGTGTATTAGATCATTTGTATATATATTAACATCATGTAATTTAATCAGATAGGAAGGAGTTAGGTTATGTGAATCTACAATGAGTATGCTATTGGGAGCACATTATTGTGGAGTAGCCTATCGAACATATGAACACTATGTCATAGGAGGAGTCAATTTCATATGGGTGACATGAAATCATAGGGAAACATAGACCACACTTAGGAGACTTGGAGTTTTAAAAGAGAGAAATAGATGAGATTATGGAGGACCAAATTACATGGAGGCCAAATAGGGAGATAGACTTCTAGTGGGCACATGATGTATGATACATGGATTATATGATGATGTAGTGATACACTGTGGGCATACATAATTACATTATTGAGAGATACTAAGCAAATAGAGTTTTTTGATAGTTTGGATTGAGGAAACACATTCCAATAAGGGAAAACATGTTTGCATGATCTATTAAGGAGAAAGCATAATGGTTACATGCCATTGATCCTAGTATTATGGAACACATATGAACACATCTGTAGATAGTGACTTGAGATAATAGGAGAGATTTTATTGATGTAGATATAGTGGAGGGATATGCAGAGTGGTTGGCTAGATAGTGGCCTATGAAGTTAAAATTTCCATATGCACGTCCTCATACATTGAGAAAGATTGGTTGCTAGCCTGGGTAGATGCCCACAAGGTACAAGTCTTGGGAAGAAGATCAAGAAAGCTATTATGGGTTAGAGAGGAGGGAGATAGGGATGAGGGGATGTTTAGAGAGGACTGAGAATGGTCTAGACATGGTTAGAATTTGTGGAGGTGACAAAGGTGGGTATGGGTGAGGACATAGAGATGAGAGCTATTATGGAGGATTGTATGGGAGGAGGAGAGACTATACCGGTTATTATTGAAATTGATACATATATGAGACCTATCACATAGATTTAGGTAGAGGGTGGATTTGGAGTAGGGGGATTGGTACCTTATAGATATGCATAGGATTAGAGATTGATAGACATGTTAATGAAGAGATTAGGGCTTGATATGTAAAGATTGGTGGTTTACATGGATATGTTATCAAAATGTAGGGGGATGTGGATAGTAGGGATGCTCAGTTAGGTTTGAGAGATGTGGAGATAATATGGTTTTAGGATGAGGTAAATAGACTCCAAGAAGAGGTGGAGAGATTAGAGGGTGAGTGATTTACCTGGTCAGTTCAATTATTGGCATAATATGTAAAGACATAGACACTAGATGACACAAGATTGATTTGGAGGTATCATAAAGAGAGAGAGACAACATGGGTTGAGTTAGTAGAGGCTATGGTACTATTGATAGGATAGGGACAAGTGGTAACATTGGATAAGGTCATGATGGTGATAGAACATACTACTTATTATAGGAGTTTATATTAGGAGGTCATTCCATGAGCACAACAAGCACCTTCATATAGAGAGTACTCAACTAGAAGGTCTTTATTAAGGAGGTTGGTACAACATGTGGAGTTAGAGAGTTTTATCAGATATGTATCATAGTGAGTTATGGGACCTTCAAGGAGTACACCATGGCGTTAAGATCCAAGCCCTTCTATAGATGCCCTATACGAGGGATAAAGAGAGACTTGATATGGATGTGACTATGATGTATTGATGTAAATGTATTATGGATACATATCATTTTATAGACACATTTGAGTTTGATACATACATACATACATGCATGCATACATACATATATACATATACATACATTCCCCATCTGAGGGTTAAGGAGAGACTTGATATGGATGTGACTATGATGTATCGATGTAAATATATTTTGGATATGTATCATTGTATAGACACATCTGAGTTTGATGCATACATACATATATGCATTCATACCTACATATATACATATACATACATACATTCATACATACATATGTATATATATTTGTGTGTGTGTGTGTGTGTGTGTGTTTGTGATTCATTTTGGATGTGAGACTTGCATTATGGTTATTTGATGGACATTATGGATTGTTATTGTTATTGTTGTTGTTGTTTTTGTTTTTGTTGTTGTTGTTGTTATTATTATTATTATTATTATTATTTTCATATTTGGATTATGGTTTAGATATGGTATGGATGGCAATTGGTTTCTTACTTTTTCATTTAAAATAACACATGTTAATCCCCTTTCAACATTTATTATGGTATAAAAATTAAATGGATAAATGTATGGATGGTTAGATATATGCCTTGTGTTTTTGTTTTTTTGCCTTGCATTGGATTTCCAACACGAAATAAGTGATTTTTGATCCACTTGAATTTTAATTTATCATAAAACATTAATCACCAGTGACATAAAATAATCACGATGAAAACTTATGTTTGTATGCATAAGGACTTGAAAAGATTAATTTGTGAAAAAAAATTACATCATGATATAGAATAATCATAATCACACTATGATGTAATACACAAAATAAACTTGGAGTTAACAAACACAAACAATTTTAAAAATATGACAAAATATTAAGTTGTGCCATATAAAATGCATCATGATATATGAAATCATAATAACATTATATTTGGAAGATAGACAAATTATTACTTTTGACCTAAAAAACACATAACAAAAGATAAAAGAGATACTAAACAATTGAAAACAAGACAAATGCAAACTGAAAAAGCTCGCACAAATAAAGAAGTAAAAGATAAAATAAAATAAGTATAAGATGATTAAGACAAATGTTAAAGTACAATACAATAATCACAATCATAACAAAGTGAAAGTCACTAACCAAAAAGATTAAAAATGAATACATATAAAAAGATTTAAACAAATGATGACTAAAACAAAATATAAAACAATCAACACCTAAGAAAGGCAAATGACTTAACCAACATCCTAGACTGGGGTTGAGACGTTTGGTAGCCAAAATCCGTGATAACATTGAACAATTGATGAGGAAGCTTGAAGATAAGTGCATGGATGTGGATATGAGAAATAATGAAGCCATGCTTAGGAGAATGATATGGTGGGGATGATGATGGCTGAGCTGACCCTAGAGACCTTGTGTCTTGAAGTGATACCTATATAATCCACCTTGGACAAAAGTTTGTGTAGGGATATCAGGCCAGATTTAGTTCTCTCAATATGTTAAGTGATGATAAAATTGGTTAAGTGATGAATAGATGTGTTATTGTCCCTCCCAATAAATTTGAGTGAGTGAATGATGATGCATGGCTTAAAATCTATCTAGGATGGTAAATTTGGATATGTTAAGTGTTAATGTGTAGTTGGAATGTGAAATAATTGGTGATACATAAAACATTTTTGTAACATGAGCAAAGACATAGTTACACAAGTATATTATCAAAACCTAAGTCAAGATGATAGGAAATGGATGGTGAGATAAGTGACAATGTGGGGATAGATAAGTGACAACTACAATGGGATGACCCCAAGTAACTAGGGTGAATATAGATAATGGACTAATCGTGCCACCAAAAAATTGGTTTTCACCATAGTACTTGCCCAAAGCACCAATAAACTAGTTTTCACTTGTGGATGAACTATTTTTCTCTTCTTTTTTTAATTATTAATTATTAATTTTTTTTTTAACTTTTGAAATAGTTTATTTATTTTTTTGATTTTTTTAAAACTTTTTGACACCTGAGATATAAAAAACATTATATATAATAAATTAGGCATATAATATCTTAAGGTGCATGATGTTCATAAGGTCATCAAGCTTCTATCCATCTTCTATGGCCAACATATAAGATCCTGATCAATATTTGGCAATAATGATATATGAGCCCAACCAATTAGGTTCAAAAGTTCCCTTCTTGTCCCTCTCATCATTAGTATTTTGTTGGTTTTTCTTTAGAACAAGATCTCTGATTTTAAAGTCCCTATCTTTTATTTATTTATTATAGCTACGATGAAGGCAATTTTTGTATACTTGTAAATGGTTTAAGGAATTAAGTCATATCTCATCAAGAAGATTGAGTTCACTAAGGTGTGAAGTGTGATATGATTATTCATCAATGATTTGTTGTAGTGATATTCAAAAATATGTAATCTCAACTTATGTTGGTAGAATAAACTCACTGCCATAGATAAGTGAATATGGGGTTAACCCCATGGGTGTACAAATGATAGTAAATTATGCCCAGAGTGAAAGATAAAATTGTGTGTGTCAATAATGACTAACTTTATTGACAACTCATTTAAGGATTCAAAGAATGCTTTTATTTGTTACCTCTGTTTGGTCATTTCCTTGAGGGTAATATGGATTGGACCATTTTTGATTTATGTGGTAAGTGTTTTAAAGTGACTTAATGTCTTTATTCTTGAATGATGTTTTATCATAAAAAATAATAACATAAGGGATACCAAAGTGGAAAATCATGTGGTTTAGAATGAACTTAGAAATATATTTTTTGATGACATATGTAAGGGAAATTTCTTCAACCCACTTGCTAAAATATTTAGTAGTGGTAATAATGTACTTGTGACCATCAGATGAATTAGGATTGATTTTTCCAACGAGGTCTAATCCTTATGGGGAGAATGGATAAACTTTGGTAATAGGTTATAAAGCTTGTGAAGGACTCTATATGAGGTCACCATTATTTTGGCAAGGTATGCATTTTTTAACATAAGCACATGAATCAAATTGAATTGTAGGCCAATAATAACCTACATGTAAAATATTTTTAGATAGTATTATGCCACTAGAATTTGAACCATAGATTCCCTCATGAACTTCTCTAATGGCCAAGGTAGATTCTTCAAAATTTAAGTAATGTATAAGTGTTATATCATAGCCTCTTTGATAAAAAGTGTTTCCAAGGATTGTATAATAGGATGTTCATTGGATAAATGATTTATGTTGGTTGTGGGATAAGTTGGGTGGAAGTGTGATATTATGGAGATATACATAAATATCAAAATACCAAGGAGAAGTGAGACCAACCACCTCATAGACCATTTTAGAATCAGGCATGTCATATGCTTATATCATCAAGTAATCAACAAGGAATTTATTGTATTTTGTGTTAAGATAAAGTAAGGAACCAATGGTTTCCATGGAGTTTGTTGCCATGTTATTGATCCTTAGTAATTGTTAAAATTGGATAAATGCAAAATATAACTTTAAACTATCCACCATCTACTTGTATGGGATTAAATTATCATCATGAGATTGAAATTCATTAGTTACTTGGTTTATGATGAGTTTGGAATCACCAAACATAAGAAGATGTTGGATACCCAGTTATATAGTAATTTTTAGACCAACTATGAGAGCTCATACTCCATGATGTTGTTAGTATAAGGAAACTCAATTCTAAATGTTTTTGGAATACAATCACCATCTAGTGTGATTAGTATAATACCTAATCATGAACCATGGTTTGTGAAGGAACCATAAAAACATAAGCACCAAACTAGATTTTCATCAATAGACATTATTGCTTCATTTAGGAAGTCCATAATAAGAGGTGCTTTATTTCTAAGAGGTGCCTCTACTAGTGCATCTTCAAAGACTCTTCCCTTAATTAATTTCTAATTAACATACTAAATATATAAATAACTTAGAAGCATAACCCACTTAGACATCCTACATACTAAATCTATTTTAGATAAAAGATACTTGAGAGGGTCAATTTTTGCAATGATCTTGGTTTGATTACTGAGCATGTAATGATGGATTTTTTGTGAAGCAAAAATAACTACGAGACATGCCTTTTCAATTTGAGAATAATTAAGCTCATAAGATACCAAGATCATGTTGATATAATACACTACTCTTTCTAACCCACTATCAGCATGTTGTGCCAATAATGCCCCTAATACATACTGAGTAGTTGATATATACAAAAGGAAATTCCTATCGGCAACAAGTGGCGTTAAAACTAGTGGATTGGAAAGATAATGTTTAAGGTGTTCCAATGTTGTATCATAATTCTCATTCCAAGTGAAAGGAGTGTCTTTCTTCAACAAAAATGTAAATGGATGAAAAATATCTACAAGTTGGGATATGAATTGCCTAATTTCTTATATTTTGCCTTACAGACTTTTAAGTTGTTTGATACTTTTGGGTGGTGCCATATCCATGATATTTGAAACTTTAGAAGGATTAACTTATATGGCACAATGTGAAATAATGAATCCCAAAAACTTTCTTGATGTCACCCCAAACACACATTTCTTTGGATTTAATCTCATCTTATACTCTCTCATTAGTTAAAAGATGCAACAAAGTACTTTGGGATGCTCTTATCTAGATTGTTATTTTACAAGTATGTCATCAACATATTCCTCCATAATGTCTTGAAGTATATTGTGAAAAATGACAATCATTACTCTTTGGTATGTGGATTTGGCATTATTTAGACCAAAGGGTATCACTTGATAGCAAAAGGTCCCCCATGGTGTTGTAAATATTTTTTTTTATGTTGGTTTTTGAGAGCTATTCTGATTTGGTTGTAACTTGAAAAATCATCCATTAAAGACAACATTTCATGACCTACAGTAGATTCCATAATCATGTCAATATTAGGAAAAGGGAAATCATCCTTTTAACATGATTTATTGATATCATGAAAGTATATATAAACCTTGATTCCTTATAACTTATTTGACATAAGTATAATATTAGATATCAACTCTAAATAGTTAATGGGTTGTATGAAACTAAATTCTAAATGCTTGTTCAGCTCTTCCTTCAATAATAGTGATAAATTGGGATGCATTTTTTGAAGGTTTTATTTGATGGGTTTTGCATCTAGATGTACAACAAGATGATGTACTATTAGTGATGGATCAAGCCTTGAAACATCCACATAAGACCATGTAAATACATCATAAAATTCTCTAATCAAAAGAGTGTGTATTTATCTTTCTTATTGAGTGAGGGAAGTGGAGATATTGAATATTTTGGGATCTTCCTCTATTCCAATGTTTATGGGAATAGTATCCTTAACTAGGAGAGTTTATTATTCTTTATAGTTTTGAGGTGGTGGAGGAAGATTAAATGCCTATTCCAATTCTTCTTGATTTGATGTTGATGTTTGATTGATTTGGTGATGTGATTTTTTTTCCCAAAAATATTTAGAATTATCTAATTGAATGGATAATCCCTTCTTATGATCCCATGCTGCAATATGGTCTTGTGTACTCAAGAATTCTAAAATTGCCTCATCATTTTTAAAATGTTCAAGTGAAGGTGTTGCAGTTGGTCCCATTTGATTAAGGATGAATATGTGAGGTCGCGTGTCAAAATGATATTTTCATGGAAAATATTAATGAAGGAAAGGTCTTTGAAGCCTTTAAGAATGGAATATGTTTCACTATCTGAAGAATCTGCCTCTGACTCACTAGAAGAGTCACTTTGGAAAAGTGTGGTATTTACATTAATGGATTAAACCCTATGCCATGAGTGGCTTAATTAGATTTTAATGTTACTGGTCCAATTGATCCTTTTTCATGAAGACCAAGGTCCTTACCTTTATAATTCATTATCTTGAACATAATAGGTTTTATGACAAGGTATTTATTATTAGTAAAGCAAGTAGCTAGTTCATTAGAGTAAAGCTTGGAAGGATTCAAATCTTCATTGTGTTCATATAAAATAAGACCATCTTATAATTTTTTTGTTTTGCCTAATATTCTAACCACTTGAGTATCTCTTTAATTGTGAGGTCTATCATAATTATCTAGGGTCGTATGGATTGTTCTTGTATAATTAAAATCTTGGATTATGTACTCATTCACGCCCTTATCAATGCTTTTGAAATGGGATGAAGGGATGGAGTTACTTTGGAAGTGGATGGTTGATTATAGGATTGATGGTGGATGGCAGATTAGAGACTTGACTTGTGGATGGTGTTTTCTTGGAAGTGGAAGTAGTTAGTGTGTTTATCCAACCAATAAGGGGATGTGTTTCAAATAACATATCATGATGGACATATTTTTCAAGCATAGGTGATTCCTCAATGGGAGTGAAGTTTTCATCACTAATTGGGAGATAATTATATTTTTGATATCAACCTTATAATATCTTGTAATATTGGAAGGGTTGAGTATCACCTTGAATGGTTACTTCCATGCCATCATAGGAGAATTTCAAATGTTAGTGGAGAGTGGAGGGTATGACATTAATTGAATGTATCCATGGATGTCCAACAAGAAAGTTATATGATAAATCAAGATCAAACACATGGACTAGTGTTTATTTTATAATAGAACCCACCATCAAAGGAAGATAAATGGTAACCATAGATTGACACTCATTAGTATCATAGTCCTTTATGGTGATGATGTTAGTTTCTAATGCTATTGTTGAATATTCTAAGTGCTTAGTTAACCTTAATGTACATAAATTTAATGTTGAGCCATTGTATATAAATACCATATTTACCTTGTGTCTAGATATAATAAATTCTATATATAATGGAAGATTGTGAACATATCCTAAAGGGGAGACATATAATGGTCGAATGTAACCTAATTTTTAGTGGAAAATTGCCTACTCACTTGAAAGCTTAAGGAAATTAATGTTTTGTAGGACACTAGACTCTTGAAGGACTTTGTATAAAATGTCTTTATATATAGATGAAGTCTTAAGAAGTTCTAAGATGGAAATGTTTGCAGGTGTATTTTCAAGATGATCTATAATGTTGTAGTTGCAATCAACATTAGATGATGATGCACTAGGAATGGTAAGTTTTGTAGGCCTTATGGTAATGGTGCAATATTAGGATTGTAAATTAATGAAATTAATATAATTATGAGCATAATTGACAAAATTGATTATGGAATAAAAATGGTGATTGGCTTGGTTTACATTACTTGTTTGGGGTAATTCTTGCTTTTGTTTATCATTTACTTACTCATGTTTTGGGAATGAATCTTTATATATCCCCAATTTTTTGGTTGTTAGATGAGGTAGATAGTTGGTTTTGATGGCTATGTGCCCTATATTGATGAGTTTGGACATAGTTTATGGGACACATACACCTATTGGTATAATGTCCCTTTATCCTATGGTACTCATAGTATTCATCTTCTTTGTACTAATCATGTTTAGGGACATTTTATTCAAAAGGTTTGGTGTCTGGCCACATTATCATGTTAGCTTGGTTAAAATTTCAAAAAATGAATTCATAAGTGTCACCCAATTGAGTGAACTTGTGTGTATGGTTTTTTTTCAAGGTTAACCACCAAGAATGGTAATATTTTTAATAGGTTGCATGCAAAATTGGTTGTTTATGGGTTATGTGTAGAATTTTCATTATCTAGGTTGGTTTTGGATTTGTTTAATGTTAGTCACACCATCACCAAAAATGTTATTGTTATTGGAAAATAACTTGGGTTTTTTAGGTTGTTTTAAAGAATTGTTCTTGGGTTTAAATATCTTAATAACACCTTTATTAATTAAATTTATTTCAATTTAAACCCTTTCAATAATTTCATCAAAGGAACTTAGGAAAAGGAGTTGCATATGGTGTCCCAAATATATGTTAAAATTATTCACAAATATAGTAACAAGTTTGGATTTAGGAAAGGACCATGAAAAATGGCCTGTCAATGTTTGCCATGTTTGTAAGGAGGCAACAATTTCACCATTGCATTGTTTAGTGTTGTGAAGGTCTATTGTGGTCAAGTCATTTTTGATATTGTATGAAGAGTGACCAAAACATTTCTAAAAAAGGTCCTCAAAAGTGAATGTAGATCCTTTGGAAGAAGTGGAAACCATCCAAGGTCTTGATCCTTGAGACTTTGTGGAAATAATTATAACATGTACTCATTGCTATAAGCAAAATCTGCACATGCATGATAGAATTCTTTAAGGTGTTCCTTAGGATCCCCCTTACCTTTGTATTTTTCAATTTTGGGAAGTTTAAAGTGCTTATGAAAAGGTGTGTTAATTTTACTTAAATCATAAGGGTAAGAATAAATTTATTTAAATTTATATTGCTTTTATCACGAAAAAAGTGCCATCTTGCAAACCTTGAACTCTATCTTTCATGTTTTGAAGTTCTTGAATAAAGTATGTTGATAGTTGGTTCATTTGGTTTGAAGAGGTAAATAAGTTGGAGGTTTGGTCTATGAATGGGTTTGGGTTAGTGTAAGTTTTTGAAAATTGATTAGGGGGTGTGTTGTTAAAGTTTTGGTTAGGTGGTGGGTTGAAATCATTAGCATGTTTTTGATGTGAAAAGTTGTTTGGATTGGTTGGGTTAGTGTTCATGTAAAATGTTGGGTTTGTGTTTATGTTCATTATATTGGGATTTTTAGTGTAGTTAAAATTTGGATTAGATTGACTTGGGTTGGTGTTCAAGTTAGGATTGGTGATAAATTTTATTGGATTTGGGTTAAGTCTTGTTGGGTTTGTGTTAAGTTTAATGTTAAATTGGTTAAAAAAATAGGTTTGTTTGAATTAGTCAGATTTGGGTTAGCTTGGTGTATATTTTTATTTGAGAATGGATGCAAACTGATCATTGGATTAAATTATGTGTTAGTGTTAAATTGTTGGTTGGGGTTTGGATTGGTTTTAAATGGATTGTTGTTTGGTGATGTTTGATTTGAACTAGATGGAATCAAACCTACAAGATAATTAAAAAACTAATGTTGGACATTCCCCAAAATATTATTTGGGTTTGGATTTGTGGGTACACTTAAAAGAAACCAAAATTTGGATTTGATATATATTATTTAATTGGTGAGTTAAAATGTATATTCAATCTTAGATTATGATTTGGATTGATGATGTTATTGATTTGTAAGCCATGGAGACTTGAAATTGGATTGATTGTTGAGTTTGAATGAATATTCGAGCTTGGATTGGATTGTTTGTACATGGCTAAACTTGAATGCAAATTAAAGTTAGGATTAAAAGGATTTATGATGGATAAACTTGAATGCATATTCAAGTTAAGATTAAAATGATTTGTAATGGGTGAACTTGAATGCACATTCAAGTTTAGATTGGGTGGATTGACATTGTACAAACTTGAATTAAGAAACAAAATTAGATTATATGGATGGATTAATGCAGTTGAATTGGTGTTTACACTCAAATTGGGATTTGTATGCAATAAAAAATCCATCATGTCTATAAATCAATCCTGGCTCAGAGAAGATAGAGCATACCTACACTTCTAATTGGGAATACATTTGTTAAGTAGGAGCATGACCAATATGGGGATCTGCTAGACTTGATTAGGGGATCAATCATGCAACAACCCTAAAAGAGTCCTAAGGTTTGATATTTCACCTATGCTAATAAACAAAAAGTTAAATATAATCAAGTGTACACCTAAGATTATGGCACAACTCAAACAACTAAACTAAACATGCATATAAGACATATACTCATGTCAATGTATACAAAATCTTAATGTATCTAAGAGATACGCATATCTATGTTATATATCTACTCTTACAAAGGAAAAATAAAGTTAGGAATACTTACCTTGAAGATTAACCCATCGAGCCTCAATATATCCTTTGACCAAGGTGCTTCGCAAGAGATTGTTGTGGTATGTAAGGATAACAAATAAAAATCAGCTCTAGGCTACACAACCTATCTATACATCTAAAAAAATTATCTACAAGATAAGATCTGTATCTCTAAAGAAAGAATGAAACCCTAAGATTTATTCCTCAAGTAGAATGGTCAATAAGCAGATGTTTATTCACACTTATTCTTCTTCATTTATTTTCTCTTCAAATGGTTGGAAATGAACTTGTATATATAGTCATATATTTCCCTAAATCCTCCTGTAAAAATTGACTATACAGGGATAGTTATGGTTAACCCTGCATGTTTTCAAGAATAATTCACTAAGTCTGATCTAGGTCAGCCAAAAGGCTAACAAACCCAAAAAGTGAAAAATACCCTAAACTGTATAGGGTTAGCCATGGTCAAACTAGTACAACTGACAGTCCAAAAGGGAATTAAGGTAAAAAAGGGAGGATGGAAAGAGGAAAATGACTAGAATGGGTAAGACTAAGAAGAATAATATTAGGGTTAATGGTTTTATGAGATGAGGTTATAGATGGCAAGTGGCGGAAGGGATAACAATCTTATGAAGCATTGATGGTCTACCCACCCCTTTTTCGGTGTACCCCTTAAGGCATGTACTTAGAGAGATTGAGACTTGATAGGTTCTTAAAAGATACAAAGTGTTAGTAATCAATAAAAGTTTGAAAATATTATGTTTATAAATATGCTCCACTCAAAACTCATCACGTGTCAAGTAAGTGCAACACAGGATGGTGCTTTAGGATAGAACATGATAACACACAATGCTAATGCTAAGTAAAGTATAGTAAGAAGCAAATAAGAGAAAGAAAAGGATAGAATTTAAGAACACATACCTTAACTTACCTTCATGTTATAGATAAATAAGTAGACTATAAGAAAAAGTGAAGGTGTCTAATATGAAGAACACTAGGTGAACCTATTTAAGTTAGTGCAAAAAAAACCAAAAATAAACAAATTTGGAAGATATACATATGATAGTGGAAAATAATCTCTATGTCATCATGAATCTAATGTATTTTATGGTTTTCAAAATGGATGATTAAAAAAATATATATAGACAAAATAAGGAATCTACAGTACAATATTTGAAGAATTTGAATTGCTAAAAAGTGTTTTTAAATAGGGGAAAAGACAAGTCATTTGTTGTTTTGATGTGTGAAGGAGATAAAAAAATAATTCCGAAGACCAAATGAGCTAGGATTGTGAGGAGATGACAAACTAGATGAGTGGGAGCTCTAAGAGCAGTAACGGGTGCACTACAGGTATGCAACTATGAATCTCAAACCAGTTTTTGAAATTTGTATTGAATTAAGTGTATTTTTAGTAATTTTGAATTTTAAGCTTTTTTTACATGTTAGAATGGGACAAAATTAGATTCTAGGGGTAGCAAATAAAAATGCAAAAAATGGGTTTAGAGGAATTAGGAAGAAAGCAAAAAAATGCATTTTTTAGGAAAATTCAAGGGGTTGACAACCAAAATGAATTGGGTTGACCCAATTGACCTAGTAGGCTAAACCTAGGTAAAATACACAGTACCTACCTAGTAGGTATGGGTCAATCCTGTACATTCTATAGGCTAAAACCTTAATGTAGTTTTATATTTGATTTGAAAGGTCTAGAATGATAATAAAACACTAAGAAGGGGAAAATAAGAGGGTTGACTGAGATTTTGGAGTCAACTAAGGCAAAGATAGGGAAATTTTAGTCAAACTAGGTTGACCAAAGAACTAGAATAAGCATAAAAAATCATGCAAAAAGTTGAAAGAGGGCTAGAATGGCTTGAAATGACCAAAAGAGGGAAAGAAGGATCAAGTAGGCTAGAAATAAGGTAAAATGAATAAAAAAGAATAAGAACGAAAGCAAGTAGGCTTGTTTTTCTTGTAAAAATGTAAAATGAATGTATTTTGACTATACATGACATGAAAGAACTAATACATCTTTTGTTGTTTCTTGGTTGTAGAGATGGTAGAGGTTCTATAAATTGGTGGATATGGCCTAGTTACTAGCATTATTGAAATAATTTTTAGATAGAGATAAAGCTATACTAGTATCCATAGGTCTAAGTGGTATAGTTGATATGTGTAAGATCCCCATGAGTTTAGATCTATTAGTCATGTTCCTTAGTTGCTTAAAATAACTGACTAACACCTTCAAATGGGAGGTGGATGGGGATGTGACAGAGGTGGACATCACACTAGAGGATGTCCATGCCATCCTCAAGCTACCCATAACAGGAGCATCATGACCACAAGGATGCCAAATAGCATAGAGGAGAGGAGAGCCTTATCTATGTGGGCTATAAGCTTAGAGACTATTTTGGGAGGCTAGAGAGTTAGTATGGATGATGTATATAAATTATAGATTTTAGATATCTAAAAAGTTGTGATAAGACTTGTGACACAATAAGTGCTATGCCACAAGTCGGATGGTAAGGTACCACTATTCATGGTAACCTTGAGTAGGATGATGCTAGAGGAATGAGTTTTATATGATCTGGGATCTGTCATTTAGGTCTAGCTCATAAATGAGAAGTTTACTATTTATCGATCAACTAGGTTGCCCCATGCGGTTGATGATAGGTCACCTCAAGTACATAGATGGAGGGAGGACCAAGTAGCATGGGACATGCCCCATGTTCCAGCATTGTAGTTAGTGAGATGTACAAACATAGTGTGGTATCCATATGGAGACATAGTGATACCATAGGTGAGATGGCACATAGTTACATCAATGATATATAAGATAGAGGTTATTATCACTAAATGTGGTAGAGAGAGCCACATCTAGTATAGGTGTTAGAACAAATGGGCCTACCTCATAAAATGACATTGATACTGATGCTTAAAAAGTGGGCTATACATATGAAGGAGCCATGGGAGAGGAGAGGACTTGGACTACATATAGTGATACTAACACTCAGACCATGTCATGAGCAACCATGGATTGGTTAAGCATGATAGGGAGTAAAGTAGTAGGATAGGGAGGTAGAGGTAGAAATACCAAATGTACCACTACCAATTCTATAGCAAGAGTTGTGACCACCAAGGACATAATAGTGATGGAGGCATTAAGATATAGTGGAGATTAATATCATCCCTGATGAGACAATAGAGGAGATAGAGGAGGGATGAATGATAGAGAGACCATGCAAGCTCATGCTAAAATAGATGCAATCAATGATAGAGGGATTTAAGCTGAGGAGGTGACCTATCAGGGAGGTACTAGGAGGTTGCATAGATGGGGAGACTATGCTAGGTGGTCATGTAGATGGTGAGACCATAGTAGCCGAGACATAGATAGGTAAGAAAATATGGTTAAATTATTACTTTAAGTTCTTATTTGGAAGTAGAAATAGATAGATATTTTGAGATATAACAATGATCTAATATTCATCTAGTGTGATTGTACATATGTAGCTAAGGATGAATAGGAGAGATAGGGTTCCTTGGTGAGAAGATCACTCCATGACATCCTTGATGAGACTTTACAACCATATAACCTAAGTGCATTGGAGGATCCTAGCATACCATCTACCTTAGCTCAGGTGAGCTAGTTTAGACTAGCTGGAGAGGTAATGAGATAGCTATGGGTGTAGAGAGAGGATGCAAACACTAGTAGAGATGGGTGAAATTGAGATGCAAGCATGGTAGTCCTTGGCTAAGAAAAAATCTATGTATTTAGCCATAGTGGCATAGATGATAGAGATCTAGACCTAGCTGATGGAGTCACAAGTGTGGGTAGTGCACCTAAAGGAATAGGTAGAGGGATTGATATCCCAAACAACCTCTTTACCATGTACTATTCAGAGGAGTTAGTTTAAGGCCTCAACAAGCAACATGGCTAGACCACGAGATAGATAGCATGGGACCTGACCATAGAATTGGATCATTGTATATGGTTTTATTTATTATATCAAATTCATGATATATATATATATACATATATATATATATATACACACACACATATATACATATATATACATACATACATATATATATATATAACATATATATACATATATATACATATATATACATACATACATATATATATATATATATATATATATATACATATATATATATACATACATATATATACACACACACATATATATGTAAATATATATATATATATATATATATATATATATATATATATATATATATATATATATATATATATATATATATATGTATGTATGTATATATGTATATATATGTATACATATATATATGTATATATATATATATATATATATATATATATATGTATATATATATATATGTGTGTGTGTGTGTGTGTGTGTGTGTGTGTGTATATATATATATATTTGTGTGTGTGTGTGTATGTATGTATCATTTTGGCATATTATTGTTGGTTGTCTATGTTGTCATTTTGGTTGAGGTTGTGGATGCATTGGATATATTTCTTTCTAGCACATGTATTTAGCTTTGTTGTATATGATGTAGGAAATATATGAGACGTGGCTTTTTTCTAGCATTATGAAAAACACATGCATGTTTAAAAAAAAAAGGCAAAAAAGGACTTGGAAAAATATAATCAATCAAGAAAATGTACTAAACACTATTTCAAGCTGGGCAATGTGTAATAACAATAAATGAATAAGTATAAAGAACCAATAAATGGTAAAACAAGATAGTAAAAAGAGATTTGTTTTTAAACCAAAGTGAAATATTTTTGTACCAAAATAAAACAAGTAAAATTATACTAATTTTCATTGGGAAGTATGAAAAACAATGTAATAAAATGGAAGGTATGTAAAAGAGCACAAATGATATTAAAAAAATTAATTAAGTCAATCAATTATACTAAATCATGTTAGGAAGTATAAAAGAAAAATAAAATTAATAAAAGATTGATCTTAAATTGATCACATTAATTCAAGTTGGGAAGTATGAAAAATTCAAGAAGTGGCTATATTCTTACATGCACTCAAAAAATAAGAAGATAAAAAGGCAAAATAAAAATGAAGTAAGCATAAAACACACTAAATCAAGATGGGAAGCATGGCAATGACGTGTAACTTCATAATCAATTGAATCTTATCTCATATTTATCACATGTAATTTTGGATTGTGACTTGAGTATTGGAATTTTTTTGGGGGAATGTCGGGTCCTATCCGTGGTCTTACACTACAACTCACAAAGAGAATACCAATGGGGTGGAATAAATAATAAAAATGAAGTAATCAAGGATGTGGGTAATTGGAAGGAAAATATGGTAATTTGTGAGGATGGGTGGGTCCTATCTACGGTCTTACAATGCAACTCAAAATGAAATCCCAAGGGGAGTGATCAGTAAACAAAATAATATTTCTCAAGAGGAAGTATAAGGGATATAAAGAATGAAAAAGGAGTGTAAAAATCAAGACTTATGAATCTTATGATAAGACCTTAGGAGATAGGGGGCATATTAAGGACATGAGAAGACATTAAGTGACTAGTGGTCATCTATGTACAAATAAAACCTATTCATTATAGACATAAATATTTATAGGAAAATAGGTGTGCTACTAAGATCAACTCATGAAGGTAGATTGGTACAATAAAAAAAAATGGACCTACTTTACCACCACATGTTCCCCATTCTTCAGGACCTATTACAGAGTAATCGGTATACTATGAAGACTGGGTACTTACATGAGAAAGTAGGTAGCACTAAAAGATTTTTTCATTCCCCTCTTCAAATCTACTAGCCTACCACACCCCAAAGGAACTTAGATCTATTGTGAGATAAACTATGGAGTTTGAGCTTCAACTAGAAGGAGGAGATGTGATTTGAATCATTTCTTTTAGTGTGATTGAACTTTTAAGAATAATTTTTGCCTTTTGATATCATCGTCTTTTGTTTAAATGATTTGGATTTCAACTTTTTATGGATTTTGAATATTCCTCCTCTATATGGACTTGGAATTACAAATCATGAGAGATTTAGTGATACACATGAATAATCTATAGCCTAAGGCTAAATGAAGCTAAGTAACAAGAGACAAAGACTTATTAGGATACTTAGCCTTGATAATGAACTAGCATGTGATCTCAAGTTTCAACCATCTATATGCTTAGTTTGTAAAAAAAGAAGAAGGGAAAAAGGAGATCCAAAAAAGAGGACCAATGTAAGGAGATAGTAATGAGTAGGATTGTTTGCTAACTGATCACATGGTAAAAGGAAGAAAATGAACAAAGGGGACAAGGTTTGTATAACCAAGTCACAATGATAATTAACTGTTAAAAATGGAGATAAAAAGTAAACAATCATGAATAGGAAAGAAAAGAGTTTTGATAAAAACTCAAGAAAGAGAGAGAAAGTGATGATAAAGAAAGACAATCATATGTTAAATATGAATGATAAGATAAGAAAGATATAGTACAACAAGTAAGAAATCACCATATATGATAAGAAAAGATTTAACACAGTGTCAAATAATATAATATATAGATAAAGATAAGATTGGAACACATGTACAACCTAAATAAAAATGTGAAATCACCATGTATGTGCTTATAAATACTAATAAATCTATCCACACACATTATCCAATACATCAAATAAATCTCTATGAACTTGGAGACAAACTACTGTTAATGTCATTACTATTTAATGAATATTAGGAAAATAATTATTTTCTAATCTCTTCCAAATAAAAAGTAAGAATGCTTGAAGGATTATGCTGAGGAGGGAAATTAGGCAAGGGATGGATAGGAAATGTGTACAATCAAGCTCTATGGGAGATGTAATAATCACTAGTGGAGAAGGATCCATGGGTGAGGGAAGGTTCATGGGTGAATGAATCATGGGTGGAGGCATAAAAGATGGTGAAGGGATCACAAGAGGTGATCAAACCACTAGAGGTGGAGCCATGGGAGAATAAGGAGGAGCCTTATTGTACGAATGACCTATGGGAGGAGTGGTATAAGGTTTGGGAATGGATATAAGGTGATCCTTGAGATGTTTTTTAAGGATGCAATAGTATCGATATGATGGGTGCCGCATAGATGTCATAGATAATATACCTCACCATTCTTGGGTAGATATTCAATAAGTACCTTCAAGGGAGGTATGGCTTTGTCTAATGATGGGGAAGAAGGATGAAAGGTATCAATATATTGTCTCAACTTACAACAATGTGTGGAAGAATGATATCTATCTCATATAAGTAATATATATGCTTGTGAGTGGCTTTAGTGGAAAAACCCATGAAAAGAGGTAAAATAGGAGTAGAAGAAGCCAAAGAACACTCATTAGCCCATTTTTTAAGTAGAGGACCCATCTTAGGAAAGGAAGTAAACCATCACCAAGGGAGGGTGATGATGAGGAATGAATATAACTAAGCTCAATAGAAGGAGCAATGGAATCAAGAACAAAGGTAGGCTCAATAGTAGTAGGAGTGGAAATAGGATTGACTATAACAGGCTCTACTAAGGGAGGAATAGGATCTATAGAAGGTCTAAGGAGAGTTGCACTAACCTCAAGGTTAGGCCAACTATTAGGGTTAGAGTACCTAATAAAGTAATAAGGCTTGATCATAACATGATCCATGAGTATAATCCTACATGGCTCCTCAAAAATTGGAAGTGTCAGTACCATATCTACCTTGTGATAAAGGGGAAAAATAAAAAAATGAGGAAATATAAGTGAAGGAAAATGATGAGATGCATGAAAAGACTCAAGTAAATAAAAATGATAATGAATAATCTCATCATCAAGGGCTCTTACAAGATCACCTAATAATGGATCATCTTAAGAATAAGCATCATCATAATCTAGGGTGTGAAGGTCAATGATGAAAGTAGGGATGACCTTATCATTCAAGGAAGTATGGTGAATATAATTACTAGTCCTGGTCAAGACTATCAGAATTTTATCACAAGGAAGCTTGCAAGAGCAAGGTTGTAAGGAAGTAGGAAGCTACGAGATGAGATGAGGTGAGAGATCAAATTTTTTGATCTTTAAGTTAATCACATCAAGCTCATCATCATCAGAATCTAAGAGGTTAGGAGGAATGTTACTAGTGATCTTAGGATGCCCACTGTAACCTTAGGTTGAGTTAATAGGAAATTTGAGAAGTTGAGACTGAATTAATGGAACACTTGTCAAAGGATAAAGAGTAGGAATTTTGAAGACACTGCAATCTTGGAATTGTTCAAAATTCTAAGGGTTAATGTCACCTTGAATCTTGTAAATGGCTCTATTATGAGGGAATTTAATGCATTGGTAGGTGAAATAAGTAATATCTCTCATGAGATGAGTCCACATCCTCCCAAGAAAGATGTTATAAGAAAGGGGGAAGTTAAATATCATCACCTTCACATGGATGGTGATAGGTGGGATGGTAATGGGAAGCCACATGCAACTTAGAGGAGGCATTTACATTTTATCATATCTTTGTTAGGTGTTATGTGTAGACTTGAGATTGCATTCAGAATATCTAAGATTCTTAATGAAATTGAGAGAAGTGACACTCGTGTCAGATCCCTCATCAATTAATGCATACTTGACTTGGATATCACCTATTTGGATGATAATGAATAGGGGAGGATCATCTACATGAAGCATAATCTCATCAAGAATCATAGAAGAATTGGAAAATTTTAAAGAAAGAGAAATGTCTATAGTTTCATCAATGTTGATAGACATCTCTTGACATTGTTGTAATACACTATCTTCGTATCTAGATAAGGCTGCCTCCCATCTTGCTAGAAGAGGATGAGGGACATTCATCTCAAATAGTAGTTGCATAAGATGATTTTTATGATGAGGAGAAGTCCTTATAAGCTCAAAGAAAAAAAATTGGGATGGGAGATTAGTGAGTTTCACAATGGGATCCCATTCATCATATCCCATAAAAATGTTGTAAGATATAGGTACGTAATGGTTAATGAGGTCCTTGGAAGGAGAAGCCAAAGTGCATTGAGATTTTTATTTATAAGAAAAATAATAAGGTTTAGAACAAGGTTGAAAATAATGTTGAGATGATGAAGTAGTTGGTTCAAGTTGATTTTGAGAATTGGCAGAAGTGTTAGTAGAAGCTTGATTATCATTAGTATTGGAAGATGATGGAAGAATGGTAGAAATAAAATGGGAAGTGTTATCTAAGGGAGAATCATAAATTAGATCATCAAAATTAATAAGGTCATCTTGCCCCAACTTATTTAAATTAGTTGGAGAAGAATCTTAGATTACACAATATGTTCTAGATTAAGGAGGAGTGTAGATAGGTTGGGAATCAATAAAATTCACCACCCTTTGCATATTAGTCATTCTAACCACATTATCTTTGGAAGTTGGTTAAATAAGACTTTATACATTATTGGTGGAAGGGGTGGGCTTGTCTTGGGTGTCTTGAATTGGTTGGTGATTAGGAAGAGGGTCTTTATAGATAGCTAAACGAGCATTTACTTGATTCAAGGATTGAATTTTGTCATGTGATTTATAGTCCTTAAAGACAATTTCATAAGATTGTTGACACTTGTGAATGATGGAATCATGATCAAAATTAGGACCAAGAATAAAATTTGTAGCTAAATTATGAAGTTGTCTAGTCTCATAAGAATGACCCCAACTAGCGTGAAACCAACAAAACTTGTTAGGATCATACCAAGATTTCATAAGATGAGTAGGGTCAAGCTCTCATAAAAGAGGCCTGGGTAGATGTTGAATTAATTAAACTAAGGATAGAGGTTTATGAATGTTAATGTTATTTAGTGAAGATAAATTAGGATTAGTATATTGTTAAGAAGGAGGAGTTGGTTCCAAATATCGATTAGGAACAATAACTTGAACACTGTGAATGGTGTCATAACAATTAATAACACCATCATTGGTAATATTATGATTTTTGTTCTTAAGTAATAGATGAGGACCTGTAGAAGGTTAGGGTGGATTGAATTGATGCATTAGGAAATCTTGATGTTCAGATTGGTCAATATCCTCCTCATAGGTATGTGGAGAGAGAGTGTGGACTCGATATTGTAATTTAGGAAAGAGGGCATTAGTAAAGAGATGGAAAATATTATCCCTGACCATGTTATGTTCACATTTATTTGACAAAGTCTTCCATATTTTAACAAAGGATTGAGTAGTTTCATTTTTGTTTTGCTTGTAATTTATGAAATTGGCCAAAGTATTTTTAGGAAGATCACTAGTTTTGGAATTCTTTCACTAAAGCATTCACTAAATCCTCCAAACTAGTAATGGAATGTGGTCTAAGTTGATTGTACCAATCCAAGGCATCACCTATGAGGTTTTTGGCAAGGAGATTGGTAGTAGAAAAGGTGTTTAATTTGACCCAATCCTTATAAAGATTTCCAAATGTCTTAAGATGAAGGGTAGGATTGGTTGATCCATTCTAAGAAATTGTAGGTGTTATACCTCCTATGTCAATGTTAGTAATTTGAGTAGTGAGGGGTTTATTTTAAAGATGATTTATGGTTTTGTTGATTAAAGGAGATTTAGGAATGAGATTACCTTGATAATATCAAGGAGGAGGGGATACATTTTGGTTATGTGTGCCCCAAGCCATTAGTTGCAGGTGAGATTGAAGGTGAAGAAGGTGGTTTTGCATTCTCATCATTTTCTTTGTGTTATCAATTTGAAATGTATTCATTTGATTGATATTTTGAAATAAAAGTTGAAGTGCTTTATTAACATTAGTATAAGCATTAGGGTTGGCATTAGTGTTATTATTAGTGGCTTGGGTACCACTATTGGAGTTGATAAGAGCTTGAGAATAATTATGAGAGAGATGCACAAGTGGAAAAATTTGCTTGTGTAGCGAAAGATGGAATAGTGAATGGTTGAGAGGAAGAATCAATAGAATAATGATTGCCTTGGGTAAAAAATGAATCACTAGTAGATGGATTTAGGATAGTGGATATTAAGAGAGGCCCACTAGATGTAGAACCTGCCATGTTAGTGGATATACTAGGCATGGAGGTGGAAGAAGTTAGAGAAGAAGAGGTCATGGTATGAGAAGGGGTCATAATTGAAGGAAGAGGTTGAGAATAAAGTGGCACCCCTAAATCTAGTTGAGAATGTAGGAGTAGGTGAATGAGGCTCCTTAACTTGAACACTAATCATAAGATTTTAAATGGTACAAGGATCCTCTCCTCGATGTTGAGGAAATTCAGAGATAAAGAAGAGCATTTCAAGAGTATACATTAACTCATGTTGATCTTCTAATGAGAAAAAAGGATTATGTTTTGTAGAGGTATTAGGCAGGGTCCCATAGTTCATTATGCTAGTGACAATATGAACATTACTAGCATCTAAGAGAGGAACCCTACTGTGTCTATGGGGAACCCTAAGAGGATTGGTAAGATTCATCATGTATATTGACTATAACTCAGTGTCATTGTCAAAAAAAAAATTCATAATGAAGGGAAATGAGAAAGCAAAGAACTAAGAAGTGACTAAAATAGTACAAGGTCAATTGGGTCAACCTAGAATAAAACAAGGATTGTAAAATTGTATAGGGTCAACTGGGTGAATCTAGTATAGTGCATAGAGACTAGAAAAAGAGGTAAAAAGGGATATAGATAGTACAAGGTCGACTAGGTGGATCCTATATAGTGCACAAGGGATAAAAAAAGGTATAAGGTCAAATGGGTTAACCTAGTATAGTAGATAGGGAAAAAGAAAAGATTGATAAAAAGTTATGAACTAAAACAAGACAAATTTTGTAGTTAATCTAGGAAAGTAAGAGATGAAGGGAAACAAATAGTTAATTGGATCAAAACTAGCGAATCCAATTGAGGAATAGAATATAAAGCTTTGTACTAACTCTAGCTAATGTAAGTTTTTACACACACAATTGAGCAAAGAGAAGGCAATCAAATTGAAAATTAAAGAGCTAACTAATTGGTCAACCTAAGATGTTTTTATTATATTATTAAGAAATTATTTTAAATGTGATGGGAAGTTGCTTATAAAGCAAGGAACTAGATAGTACTCTAAAGATGGTTTTAGGTAGTTTGGGATAAAAAGGACTATAGTGGTAATGATGCATGCTTGGTATTGGGGCCTACCCCCTCACTTCACACACTACAATGATAAGGGTATTGGGTGATTTTCCATAATATAACATTAACCACACTTTATACTTGACCAGAGTATGAAGTTGACTTCTCCCTTGGTGATGAAATCCAAGTAGGTTGGCCTTGGGTAGATAAATGTTAAAGTGTTTGTTTAGTTTATGTGATTAGGTTGTGTGTGCATAAAATAGAAATATTGAAACTAAATGGTTAATTAAAAACTCCCTAATTAGACTATGTGAGCTATTACAAGCATACAAACAATAAGAAAAGAAAGTTATGAACTAATTACTAGCATATAAAGATTAATTCCAACTTGAAACAACGTATAGTGTTAACACTATATGCAAAAAATATAGAACAGAGTCAATAGGGTTAAACCTATACTATAAAACTAAGGTCTAAAAATGTATAAGGTTGGCTAGGGTTAACCTAGTTATTTTAGACAACACATAAAACACAGAACTGGGTTGATAGGGTTGATCCAGTTGACTATGTAGAGGTAATTTTGAAGACTACAAACTATGAAATGAAAGAAAATGAAATAAAGAGATAGAAATATATAAATTAACCTTGGTGGATCAGAGATGCAAACAATGAAGATTGTTGATCAAGAACCTTGAATAATTCTAGCAAAACTTGCTAATTGGGTCAACTAGGTCAATCAAGCTATGCAGGGACCTATTATAGAAGCCTTAAAATTTATAGGGTCAATCAGGGTGACCTAGTATGTTTTTTGGATGCCTGAAAGTATACAAGGTTGACTAGGTCAATCTAGTAGTCTGAACTAGAAGTCTAGAAACTTGTACTGGGTTGTCTAAGTTGATTTAGTTGCCTGTTCTTAAAAACCTATGAATAGAGAGTAGAATTGGGTCGACATAGTCAATCTAGTATGATGTGTGTGTGTGTGTGTGTGTGTGTGTGTGTGTGTGTGTGTGTGTGTGTGTGTGTGATAAAAAGGATGAAATAAAGTGAAATAAATCTTGTAAGGGTTAGTTTCAAGTTGGGTGCACCAGAATATATGTAATTAGAAATACATCATGTCTATAAATCAATCATGGCTTGGAGAAGATAGAGCATACTTACACTTTTGATTGGGAATACATTTGTTAAGTGGGAGCATGACCAATATTGGGATCTACAAGACCTAATTAGGGGATCACTTGTCACAATACACCATATGAGGTAGGGTTCCAAAGCCTATAATCTAACATAATCACACAAAAACCCTAAAAGAGTCCTAAGGTTTGATATTTCACCTATGCTAATAAATAATAAATTAAATATAATCTAGTGCACACCAAAGCTTGTGGCACAAAGTGGGGGTTAGAAATAAAACAAGTAACTAAACTAAACATGCATTAAAGATATATACTCACGTAAATGTATACAAAATCCTAATGCATGGAATAAATAAGAACATCTACGTTATCTATCTACTCTTACAAAGGATAAATAAAGTTAGGAATACTTACCTTGAAGATTAACCCATTGAGCCTTAATATCTCCCTTGGCCAAGGTGCTTATTAAGAGATTGTTGTGGTATGTCAAAGACAAATCAACTCTAAACTACACAACCTATCTATGCATCCAAAAGATAAGATCCATATTTCTAAAGAAAGTATGGAACCCTAAGATTTATTCCTCAAGTATAATGGTCAAAAGGAATATGTTTATTCGCACTTATTATTCTTCACTTTTATTCTCTTTAAATGGTTGGAAATGAACTTGTATATATAGGTAGATCTTACCCCAAATAATCCTAGAAACATTGGCTATACAGGGTCAGCCATGGTCAACACTATATGTTTTTTAGAATAATATACTGAGTCTAAGGTAGGTTAGATAAAAGGATAACAAACCCAAACAATGAAAATTACCCTAAACTATATAGGGTTAGCCATGGTCGAACTATACAATAGACAATCCAAAAGGAAATTAAGGTAAGAAAAGGAGGATGGAAAGAGGAAAATGACTAGAATGGGTAAGACCGATAAGAATAAGCTTAGGGTTAATGGTGTAAGTGGAAAGAGGGACAAAAATCTTATGAAGCATCTATGGTCTACCCACCCCTTTCCCAATGCACCCTTTAACTCATGCACTCAGAGAGATTGAGACTCGATAGGTTCCTAAAAGATACACAAAGTGTCAGTAATCATTAAAAGTTTGAAAATATTATGTGTATACAAGATTAAACAAAATATTTCTTGGTGGATGGGATTAAATATTTTTAGTCTCTTGGCAAATGTGTTGAACATGGGTTTCCATAAAAACCCATGACTTAAGAGGATTCCTCATAAAGGACAAATTTTTCCTTATCTTGGAAGGCTTAGGGATTAGGATTGGAGGAACCTACGATGGAATTACTACCCTCTAAAGATATTTTAAAAATATATTTTTCATGAATAGGGTATAAATACTCCTTATTTACAATCAAAAATTGAAACTTTTACACATCAAAGTTGAGTGGAAATTTAGATCCTAAACTCAAATCTTGGAGTAAAACCTCATCTTTGTTGGTTATGATGTATTGGATAAATCAAGTGCAGGGTAAAATGGCTTTGGGTATACCCTAATCTTAGTATGCTTCCTCTTATTCTTCATCATGATCATTGATTTCATGTACATCTAAATGATGAGTTTGATGGTCTTGACTACCAAATTAGAAAGGATCATTGCCAAAACGATCCACCCTTACTGTAGGATTGTTGAGCATATCTATGTGCCTTATTATGGGAAAAATTTATGGGGAAAGGAATTGACTTAATAAAAAAATGACACTAAACTAATAACGGACCAAAGTGATTAAAAACTTGATTGATAACTAAATAGTTTTGAGTTTTGCTTTAAAAAAATTGATTTTAAATATTTGTGGATAATATAATCAAAAGATTTTTTAGTTAACATTCAAGGATTTTCAACATGTGATAGTTTTTTCACCTAAAATTTCACCCTAGATAATTCAAGTAGACCTTCTCAATTTTAGGACAACATGAAACTATCTCCCTTCATAGACAAACCACTATAAGAGATAGATCTCTAGGATCGAAAGGGATAATTCCCTTGTTTTGTCTCTTAGGCTCACACTACACTAAGATAATAACTATTGGTGTTTAAAAGGGAATAAATTTACATAAAATAACCTATGATACTAAGGTGATACACAAAGATAAGTTCAAAAAACACACTCGCATCTGCTCAAAGAAAGGAGACAACTCAAACTGAATCAACCCTATATCCTTCTAGCATAAGTATTTCTCATAGAGGTAGATTAATATCCCCATATTAAAGTGAGTGAATATAAGGTCTGATATAATACACTAATAATCCCTCTCACACTTCAATACAAACTTAACAAATAATACACTTTATGAAACTTGTTAGAAGAGATCTCATTAAAACAAACATGCAAGAGTGGACATGGAAAATAAGAGATCATTTTCATCACTTTCCAACATAAAAACCACTTAACACACTCAAATAAGATATTATAGAAAATTAAATAAAATTATAAAATTTATTAAAAGGCAAAAGAGGTGTCAAAACTAGTAGGGATTCACCATACCAATTGTGTATCCTATACAAAGCCAAAAAATCTTAAACTTATAGAACTTAAACGAAGAGAGAGAAGAAGTGAAGATCCAAGGTCACAAGACTAGGTGTCAATATTTAAATACTAGTTACAAGGCCATGGAATAAAGTGGAAAATAATTTAGGAAACTAATATAAACATGTGTCAATCTTAAACAAAACATCTTCCTCAAGTTGGCGTAGACCCTTCATTGTCTTGCTTAAAACTACCTTCATGATGGTGAGGAGTGAAATTAAGTGTCTAAATCTGAAATAGGGATCTTTGAAACATATGGTATGATGTGATGAGGTATAGAAGAGTTTAGTTTAAGTCATATACTCATCTCTAACTGATAGATTCATCTCCGTCACTTATCACTCACTGCCAACAGTGTTTTGTCACTAGTCTTCTAGGTATTTCTCACACTTGTCATCCAAATGGCTTGCAGTTGATAAAATAAATGGATTGAAGAGATGTTAGGAAACTAAAAAGAGTCTCCTTTATCCTCTGGTATATCAAATATACCTTCATGAAAATCCTTGAACACTTCTCATCTCCATCACTTTATAGTCATATTGCCTTCTCACTATTTGTTTAGACTGTCTACCATGAATGGACTCACAGAGATGTTTTCATGCTTGATTGTGGAAGGAAATGAGTTTTGGAATCTTAAAAAAATTCTTAAAAACCTCCCTCAATGGTTCTTACTTTAACATCTTCCTCTATACCTGCAAGACATCCTAATTCCTATAAAAAAACATAGTATTAAGATATTACGTATAGCTGATAGTATGACCAAGGTGCATGTCATGGATCCATGGAGAGTTATAGACATGTTCCAAGAACTTTCATTATTTTTTCATCCTTCCTAAATTCATCTTTAATCAAATTTTCCTCATTTGGTCTAAACTTTTGGGAGGGTTTCAAGAAGTTTTGACTATTGAGGATTGTTCATAAAATCCTGACATCCAACCCTTGAATAAATTCAAAAAAGTTGAGGTATAATCCTATTCAACCCTCCTCAAGTTATTGATATCTCATACTTTGTTTTCAAACATTTGTGAGTTTTTAAACATTACCTCTTGAGCTCTCTCATGTTTTTAAAGTAAGTTTGTCAAGGAATTAGGCCAAAATGATCACCTAGTGATAATTCTCTACAAACCAATGGATTCAACATGTATTTAAATCCCCAATTAATTTTATAAATATTTTTTAAAATTTATTGTGATCATATATATGAATTTGAGTGCCTTTAGGTCATAGGCCTCATTCTAGGCCTAATAGGCCTAGACTGTGTTAGTTGTATGTTTGACCCCTTTGAGGGTTTCCTATAGTTTTGGGTACTTATCCATGTTTTTTGACCTATAAATAACCTCATAAAACATTACATAATGTCAAGATCTAGCTCCACCAATAAGAGCACATATGATTACTTCTTGTATTAGCAACTAAACATGAAATTTAACCAGAATGATAAGTAACTAGAAAATATGAAACAACACAGGAATATGAGAGACAATACACAATTGTATTAATAATCACTCAGAAGAAAATACAATAAAGAAGATGCCAGTTCTTCTTCCACCTCAAAGGCTCGCCACACCTCAAGACCTTCTTCCCTCTCTCTCTCGGTCCCAACAATCAACTCCAATATAGAATTGATGTTCACCTCCACCAGTCAGAAACACGCTGCCAGTACACCAAGCACACAACCGTACTCCAAGTAGATCTCCTACTCTCTGCTGCTACCTGCAAATCACTAGACCTTACTCACCAATGTAGATCTCCAATAGAAGCCATGCACACTTGCTGACCAAGATCATACATATACAAATAACCCTTCTGATTCTCCAAACCAGCACCCACTCTTGGTACTGTGGCACTAAGAGGAACACACCATTGCTCTTTTCTCTTAGAAGGAGATTATTTAGCTCTCTTACTCTCTAGCACTCTTTTACAATACAGCCCATGAGTCTATATATAGATCTCATGCTTACAATAATTAGACTATCTTAATTACAATAATTAGACATGCAACTCAAGACTATGACTGGCCTTTAACATGAAAACTAACAATCCAAGAATAGACTCTCTAGAATCAACATGCAAACTGCATGTTCACGCACAAGATGCTGACGTCGACTCCTCCCTGACCGATGTCGGTTGCTTCTTCACTGCTATCAGACCGACGTCGGTTGCCCTGTAACTCTCCGCAACCTTCGTAACTCCTCTTGTTTGCATCCTGGTGAAGCTTTTAGCTCCACAATCTAACACATAATCCTTAAACACTACTTATTTCATTTATCTTACTCTTTTCATACTAGACCTACAAGTTGTGCCTTGACTGGGGGTACCACTGTCTAAAAAAAATAGAGGGAATATCCCTTGTCTATCTAATAAAAGTGAGGATATGGAGGATTTTAACAACTCATAAGGATGACTTGTACCAATTTTTATATTTTTATTACATCTATAAACCCCTCAAATCTTTAATTACTCAAGACCGGTTCACTAGGTCTTGATTGTGTAGGGTTTTGGTTGACTGTGAGTTAGGGTTGGAAACCTATTTTTTCCTCATTCTCCTTGATACATAAAATATAAAGTAAAATTATATGTTCTTGATAGGAATTTATCCAATTTTATCATTCATATTGAATTAATATACACCAAACCAACTTGATCTTTCCTATATTTAGACTAGTTTATGACTACATTAAATTGTACCACTTGTAGGTGGCCCCTTGGAAGTGTTAAAGGAGTCATGTAGATGTTGATATTTATTAGATACATATTTAAAATTACCTCACCCTTATTCAAGTTATTCTACATGTTCATTCATTTCATGGTTCAAGTCTTTTAGCTAAGTCTACTTTCCCTTATAGACTTAGGTCAAAGTGCATGAATTAGACTACAAATGTTGTCAAGAGTCCCTATAGGTGACTATTTAGGTCTGAGTATAGTATCCACATATTTTTATCTCTCCTTGGTCACTATCACTATTTAAAACTTTAATGAATTTCTCTCTTATTTGAGACCATTTCCTCATTACTTCTATCATCACTATGTTATAGACCTACAGTCAAAATGTAGGCACTACCTGAGGTGTGATACTTTTCTGTAGGTGGTTATAAGTGATAAAGCACTGTGTTTGACACTTATTATCCCTTTGAGGTCAATGGGACTATATATCACTTGGATTATTTATTCTCATACCTCAAATCTATGTTCCAATCAATGCACTATAGTGCACTAGCTACATTCACACCTTTAGACTCAAAACACTATTGTTTTCACTGAGTAGCTTCATTAGGAAATTGATAGAATTGAAAGCTCCTTTACATTATTTTATCTTGATCAAAACCACATAATTTCATGTTCAAACATTGATACCATGCCCATGATCCAAGGATGGATACATAAGACCTATTTAGACTCCATGGATTCTCATTACAAGATGGCTATATATAGGGCAAAATCCCTTTTAGAGATATTAAGGTAATGAATCACATTTTAACCTTATGAACATAGATTTGGATTTGATTATTTGCATTGGAATCATCATTCATATAATGACTTCCCTTATGTTTTAAAACCTGATTAAATGTTTTAATTGGACCTACACACCTCTAGAGCATTTTTAATGCTCTATTTTAGATCTACACCATCTTATTGTGTATATGGAACCATCTTCAACTTCACCTTTTTCCAAGACTTAAGACCTTTATAGGTATTTTTAAATTTATTGGACCATAATCATGCTCAAATAGTAGGTCATACAAGTATATTACCTCTAAACTTAAACCATTGTGGGAAGACAAAGCACTGAACCTGGAAACAACACATGCAGACCATTGATACTTATGCATTCCTACTACAATGAAGTGATCTTGAAAAAATATTCATATTCACACATGACAAAATATATGATAATAGTATTTAAATTAAGGGTATAATCTACAAATTAACCCACAACACTTAAAATCATTGAATAATTACATGCAATTGAGAAAACCAGAGGCTATGGGGATGAATTGGAAATTTTGAGTGATCAAAATTATTAGAGATGGTTCATAGATAATAGTTCATTAAACCTATAAATCCTACCATGAAAATGAATATGATGAATTTTATTAACTCCCACCAAAATCATTTAGATGAACTCCTCTTGTACTATATGTACTAAAAGCAAACCAGTTGACATGTTTTGACTTACCTAGGAGAGATGGAGAATATGAACTAGTTTTCACCAAATTTGAGCTTGTTATGACCTCTTAAGAATGGAAATGAATTTTTATATACTTTATATATCATATTTAATCTCCCATGTGTCAATTATATTATACTTAACTATACAAATACCTTCAAACTATTAGAAAATGGTGTTATCTCTTCCTTTGGATGTTAAACCTACATTTGTCAATTACCAAACTGAATCTTGACACATAAAATTACATATTGGATTTTTTAAGACAATTTGACACACTTGGATTTATATGAAAATTATACAAGTCACTAGAAAGGCCAAAAAGGTGGCATAAGGAAATATTAAGATAAATGACCAAAATAACTAAGGTGTAAAACATTTTACGTGACCTTAGACATGACCACATGACTATTTAAGACCTATAAAGACCATATTGGAAGTTTTAATATATATAGGTTAACCTATTTTTACGTAGGGTCAAAATTGGTCAATAGTTAGAGTACAAGGAAACAAACAAATAAAGCCTACTCTAAACAAACACACAATTGCACAAAAAGGTGGAAATTTAGGCTTTCGGTGTTGCACATATTTTAGTCCTTCCATTGTCACTAACTTATTTGTACTCTTAGGTGGCCTAGTATTTAAAGAACTAACCATGGAGTATAATGTCATTCCCATGCACCATTAAGTTTGGTTTCAAGGGTGTGTGGAAGGTAACTTCTTAGTGCTAACTACTAACCAATGCACCAAAATTGAATGACAAATAGGCTTACCTAAGATTAAGGTTTTTACAAGTTTTTCTAAGGGAGTACTTGATATACCTTTCAATATGATGAGACCCAATTCTATGGAAGAACTTAATGAAGTTGATGCACACTATTGGGTTTAGTCCTAATGTTCCCAACATAATTGTAGAGGTCTAGCATGTTGACACTAGTAAAATCATACTTTGAGTTATGTTATCTAGGGCTTGGCTGTTGTAGTGTGGAAGCCCCTCACTTCATGATGTACTTAAAACATGAAATCACTTAGCTAAAAATGATAGATCTAATTCAATTTATATACCCCACCATTTCAAAGGGTTTGGTCTAATATATGGTGATGAAATTCATGGTCGATGGAACTTCTAAGAAAATAATATAAAAAGAGAAACACTTGATTTTGATTCTCAAGTATCATCACTAATGTGATGTCGAGATAAGAACATATACAACACAAGCAAAAAACACACACAAATGTTGAATAGGAAAAATTATTAAGAAACCAAGTGTTAACTAAATATCAATAAAATAAGAAAAACTAAACTTTTAAAGAAGGCACAAACAATCAAAAAATGTTAGAAATACAAAAACAAAATTTTGGTGTTGTTTAGCTTTTTGTCAATTTTTATTTGACTTATGGCCTAGAAAAAAAATGCTAGGAAGTTTTTGTTTTGTTGAAAATCAAGGAAATCTAATTTTTTTTATAAAAACCTACAAAAACATAGAAGAAATTCTCTAAAATGATTTCACAGATATGTAATTAGAGAAGATTACAAAATTAGTAGCTGATCAAATATAGAAAACTAAATAGAAAACATAAAGCATGATAGAACAATTTCATAATTAGCAAATAATTTCACTGATAAATTTATCAATTTCATAGATATGTGGTAGAATTTTTATGATGGATAGAATGATTTCACAACTCTAGCCATGGTTTTGCTAAAGACCTTCATAATTTTGTTGTTAACACCAAAAAGAGGGAAAAAATAGGAACATAATGAAATGATTTTGAAATTAAGTTAGATAATTTATGAAGTATATATTATAATTTCACTAATGGCTAAAAAATAAGAAAAATAGTGGGTTTAAACAAATTTTTAGTTATGTTTGTTATATGATTTCATAGTCAATCCAAATGATTTTGCTAGAAATTTATCCTATTTTATAATTATCTAGAAATAGAAAGTTAGAAAAAATATAAGAGACAATAGGGACCATAATTCAAATAGAAAGATGTTGGAAGTGACCAAACTTTTAAAAGACCCTAAAAATAGAGAAATATTTATTTCATAGTTATACCTTATGATTTCGCTGCTAGACTCTCTAATTTCATAGCTTTTCAAAAATAGAAAATTATAGAAATAAAAAAGATAAGAGCAACTAGAATTGAAAAACAAAGATGTTGGGAATGAGAAAACTATTAGAAATATTGTGAAAATAAGGAAAATAATGATTTCACAATTATCAGGTACAATTTTTATGTTGAAGTCTCTCTAATTTCACAGCTTTCCAGAAATAGAAAATTATAGAAATAAAAAAGATAAGAGCGACTAGAATTGAAAAACAAAGATGTTGGGAATGAGAAAACTATTATAAATACAGTGAAAATAAGGAAAATAATGATTTCACAATTATCATGTACAATTTTAATGTTACATAGAGAATATATACAATAAAGGTAAAAACACGATAAAAAGACCTGTAACTATAAAAAAATCTACCAAGACCAAGATCAAATATATGTGTATAATACAAACTAGAAATATAAATTGAAAAACACTTATAAATTCACCTATGATTATTGTGATATGTAAAATATTAGGGAAGGTCCAATCGGGTGTGCTAAAATGTGGAAAGAAAATCTAAACACAAATTAAGATAAGAAATCAGCCAACAAACTAAAATATAATCTAAATTAACTTGACCTGGAATAGAGCTACAAACAAAAGAAAACAATAACACAAACTTATGCCTTAGTACCATGAACTTATTCCATTGTAGTTTGAATTTGATTTTCTTTTTAAAGTATGGTTTTTCACTCTTCTCTAATATAAGTTAAAATGGACAACATTTTGGTATGCAAATGTTCTTTAGATGGTTTTGATTCACTTGTGAATTTGAAAACACTTCGTTAGCATAATTTAGGATTAATTAAAGTGATAGATTACATGTCTATTTATATATTTTTTGGATATCGATCGAATGATGAAGGATTATATGAATATTTCAAATTATCCAAATAATAAACAATAGAGAATCAGTCCTCATCCATGAGGATGATGACCAATTCCACAATCTGAGGAAAAGGGGAAATATGTTGAATGAGTCATGAATAAAGGGTCAAATTGGTTGAAAATTCAAGAGGTGACTCATAAGGTGGTTGAAGATGTTAAGTGACTGGTTGGATGAGTTAACATGTGAGGGAGATAAAGGTGGAGGATGTCTAGGTGAGGTGTAAAATCTAGATTTATTATATAAATTTGGATAAAAGGTGTTCATAATTGATTTAATATGAGTTATTTAATTGTTTAATTTAAAATTAAATGGTGTTAATTATAATTTAAATTTGAGGAATAAGAATTAGTGTTAAAGGTGCATTTAGACACTAAATTAGATTTAGGTGTCTACAAGTGGTAATTTTTTAGGCTCAGAAGGAGCAAAAGGTTAAGTGAGAAGTTGAGGAAAATGAAGTTAAAGCCAAAGCCAAGGTTGAAAAATAATCCAAGGCTAAATTTGAAGCAAAAACCAAAGCTAAAGTTGAGGTAGAATCCAAGGCTAAAGCTAAAGTAGAAGCCAAAGCTAAAACCAAGGCTAAGGTTGATTCTAAAGCTAAATCTAAGTAGGAGGTAGAGGTAAAAGCCAATCAATAAGAAGAAAGTGAAGTAAAATCAACACTTGTAATGAAAGGAGGTGTGCTGGAGGAGGATTCTTAGCCTACACTATAAATAACAAGCCAATGGCTATGGGATGTCCCCACATTATCCAACTGATGCACCACCTTTTCTCTCCCTTTGTTGCAGTTCATAGTGGCTCCTATAAAAACTAAAATAGTATTTATGGATTTGTCTACAAATATTCAAGAAATACCTTTGGATGTTTCTCAACTACTGCTAACCAAAAAAATTGAAGGCATAACTACTTTCATGGAGTCAATTGCATAGAATGCTTCAGACTTAGAACATGAAGTCTCTAATTTGCAAGAGGATAATTTAGATATGAATATTTGATTCTCTAATGTGCACAATATCATTAACACAAAATACCTTACACTTTTTACCCATGTCTTAGGTGACCAAGTTATGTCTAAATAAAATCAATTCTTAGATCTATTGGCACAACTCATAAAAGACTAGCTGTATGTACATAAGTAGTAAATGTTGTGAGCATAAGGGTAAAATATCAAAGCTAACATAGAGGAAGTTTATGATCTATTTTAGGAGTATGAATAGGTTTTGGACACAACTACACTCCAAAAAAAATGGTTAGTTCAAGATATATTGAATTTGAAGTAGCAACTTAACAAATTATCCATAGCTAAACCAAATTTTGACAAGGCAAAAAAATATAAAGTTATGATGAAGGATCATACAACTATCCCTACATCATAAATAGTGAAATAAAGTAGTTCATTTATTCAATGGATTGGCCCATGCAAAAACTATAGATGTGGTAAAATGAGATTTTATGTAACTCATTAGTAAACATTCAGGCACTAAGGCATGTAGAATGGTTGGAGAAGCTATTGAAGGACATCTAGATCAAAACATCAAATTTTATGGCACACATCACCATCAACGATGATGAATAAATTTAGAACCTGATGGTGACTCAAGTACCACTGTGCACATTGCTAACTATGTTACAAAATTGATAACTGACTAGAAGATGTTAAATCAAGATCTATATTAGCTTGATACCTCTATTGCATAACTTGTTGATGAATTGAAATTCATTTCCCCTCAATAGTTATAGTAAATACTTTAGTAAAATAAGAATTACACAAGTGTGAAACTATCCATCCAACAACCACAACATTCTCCACCAACAATTTCTATAGAACCAAGTGCTTCATCCACTTCTACAGTAGATCCATCTTTGAAAAATCCTACTATATAACCAACATAGATCATGCTACCACCTACATAATAAGTATTGCATAGTTCCAATTTTGTGATTTTCAAAAAAATTTGGCATAATTTTGTAGGATTGCCTTAAGCATTAGGATTGGGGTCAAGTTGGTTGAAAAATCATAAAGGGAAGCCATCTAGTTAAGCTATTCTATTGAAAATATGAAAGGGCATTAGGGTAGTATGCCACTTGGTTGAAAATCTGAAAGGGTGGCTAAGTAGTGTGCAAAGGGTGAAAACTAATAAATGACACTTTCAGCAATAACTAAGACTCTTATTTCTAGTTTATTTCTTCATCTCAAACTTCAGATTAAGATCCTTAGATGTGACTTTGTCTCAAGATGAGATAAATGTTTAAGTTTGGGAAAGTATTGAGTGTAAAATAGGGATATCAAAATTAAAGAGTATATCTAATGGATACATTTGTGATTTTCACTTATTTTTCCTTAAGTATAATCTTTTTATATGTATTCAACCTTTATAAGCATAGTAATAGACTTAAAAATGTGAAGATTCACTCCTTTTGGGCATAATAAAATGCTAGAATATGAAGATATGATGTTGATACAATGAGTTATACATATCTATAAATAGAGCTTAATTATATTTGGATATGGTTTTGATGTGGTAGATATTAATACATATTATTTTGAAATGGTTTTATTATGTATTTTTTATCATTGTTTTATGTGCAATGAGTAATTTGTTTACTTTAATATATTAATCATTTAGTTTATATTGAATGTTTAGAATCTAATAAACCTAAATTTATTGATGCATCTATTTGTTTTCTATGATAATGAAGATATTCAGTATGAATTTCCATCAAATTTTTACTTTTATTATTTCATGCACATGCTATCCCTATATTAACATGTTTTGAAGGGTTTTCTAGGAACCTATACTAATAGTTATACAAAGGAGATGAAAAATATAGTAATACCAACTCACATGAAACATCTCTACCATTAGCACACAAATTTACAAATCTAGTGAGAGACTACAACCCATTAAAACACCTTTAGCAAATATTCAACAATACCTGATCATCAAAATATAAACTTAAGATAGGTTTAATCAATAGTAAAAAAAACTATAACAAGGATAAATGTCAAGAAAAATGTCCTCAACATTCATCAAAACATTTTGGCTCATTTCAAACATGAAACTATCTCACCCTAAGATTTGAATTGTAGTATATTGAGCTTCACACAAGGGGTTTTAACTAGAAAATAGTTAGTAAAAACTATAAAATAAACTCATAAAAATATAAATACTTAATAAGATGTGATCTCTACAATAGGAAAACAAGGTTGTTCAAACTTCAATAAGAATACAAAACCTCAATAAATAATAAACTACCACTCAAAACCATCAATGACACCCCCAAAATGGCTAAGCAACATACTCAACCAAAATTTAGGTTAACTAGAGAAACAAAGTTTTGTTTTCAGCATCAAAACTTTAGATATAACCCACTTGAATGGATCATAAAGCCTAAGAAACCAATCTTTCAATCACAAACCATTTAGGAAAAAATTGAACCAAACCCATGAAATAAATCCCCTACCAAGACACAAGCTCCACCATAGGACAACAAGGCTTATTAGTCATCCAACAAAAGAGAATATGCTCTACAGGTTCAAACTTTACCTATAGAGGGTCATATTTGAGCCTTTATCCTCTTAAAACTTTTGATCCCAAGGACTAGTCAGATGAAACAAAGCCAAGTCACTAATCCAAACACCAACAAGAAGGACAGTCCAAACCATAAAGCCACTAAATTCAATAGCTAATGATGACCTCACACTTACAAAAAACACATAGATCTTCTATGCATACATAATATTTTAGATGTTATGAATCTAGAAGATCATTATAATAGTAGGAGAGATAGCCTACAATAATTATCTCACCATGATAAAGCAAATTCCTAAAAATATTCAAACAAAAAAAAGAGTGGGAATGGGAGCAGGAGGAATGTGAGTCGACGCTCATGGATTTAAGGTCATGAAATCCAGTCTAATGTAACATTTTAATGACCCTCATATCTTTGTAAACCTATCTTGAGAATATCCTCCTCTCTAATTCTAATTTTATGACATCTGAATTAGATTTGTATTTAAAAAATAAATAAACAACACCTTTAAAATCATCTAAAAGATCATAAATTACATGAATAGGAAACTTATCTTTGATGGTGGATTTATTGATTTATCTATAGTTTAAACACATGCTAATTTTCATCTTTATTATTTATTATCATAACTAGATAAAAATGTCCACTATGACTATGATGAATAATACGTACTTCCAACATATCATATACCATCTTCTAAATCTCACTCTTTTTAAGGTATAGGTACCTATAAGGTCTAATGAGGGGTGGTTGCCTCCTCAAGACAAGTTAAATTACATGATCATGATCTCTTTTTGGAGGAAAAACTTTTGACATATCCCCATAAACTATTGAATCATTGTCCATAATCTCTTGAAGATTGATCAATGTTGGTGCATTTGATTATTTTAATTCTAATTAAAATAATTATTCCACAAACCTTTTCAAGACATTTTTTGACCAGATTTTACATTTAATGAGATCTTACCATTTGTGTCATCTTTTTTTGTAACCCTCCCAATTTGAATGTCTTACCCTCATAATGAAAATGCATGAATAGTTCCTAGAAAATCATTATGATTTTGTCCAAGGTCGAGAGTCATTCGACCCCAAACACAAAATATTCTCCCCCTATGGGAATGAAAAAAATGTAGCTATTCAAAACGTAGTTTCCCATTATGATTTTTTTGTAAACAACCAACTACACCCCCATCTAAAATCATAACTTGAATTTTTGGAGCTAGATAAACAAAATAATTTAAAGATGTATCAAACATATTTCATAATAAAATTTTGACTTCCTAAATTAATTATTACTATCACCCTTTATTTTTTTATAAATCTCACCACCTTGATAGTTTATGGGGTGGAAATCGCATGCCAAGAGATAGTTGGATATAGATGTTATAATGCTTCCTCAGGCTCCTTTACAATCTCAACTTTAACTTCTTATTATTTTTATTTGTGTATTCAATGTAGAGTATTTTATTTTATACACTCTTATCTGATCTAATCTCTTTGTTGTCATAGTTAAATTATAAACATTTTCCCATTTTTTTTCAATTTTTTGAGGTGTTAATATATTTAGTTGAGAAAATGATGGTGTAAGGTACTAAAGTCTCTAATGCTAGTGAATACATGTCTCTTGTCAACCAAAAATGTTTCTTATACCCTTCATGCCATGAAAATAAACCTAGATACATTAAGTGGATTAAATACATGTACCTAACATTGAATGTTGTTATTGAATCCACTTAGAAATAGGCCATTCAAATCATCCTCCATAACCTTCTCCACCTTCAAGAATAAGATTTAAAATTGTTGAATATAATCCTTGACTAAACTTATTTATCACAACTTGGCAAACTATTTGAAGTGGTTTTCCATAAAATGGCTACTATAGTGTGTTTATCTCTCCTTTATAAATACTAACCATGTGACTTAAACATTATTATTTTTATTTTAATTATAAATCCAATCATACCAAATCAATTCATTGGGTTCCAAATATATGTATTCCATTATAATATTTTACTCACATATAATTTGGTGTGGATCAAAACAATTATCCATTTTGTTGGCCCAATTAATAGTAGGAATGATAGATAAATTACATCTTGAACAAAGCTTTGCACACAAAATACTAAAATGTATTTATTTAGGATGATTAATTACAAAGAGAGGTGAAAGCTTAAAAAGTTTCACAGGGTGATTACATGGGTGAAACTAACTTTTCCTATAAACCAACTTATTTACTAACAAAGCAAACTAACTAAAACATTAAAATAACTTTGGACCATTAAAATAATCCAACAAACTCCCCCTCGATCTAAAGAGGTATAGAAGAAGAAATGTCTAGAGCAATGACTCTGAAGTCATCAAAGAAACTTTGAAGCGACTATAATAGGTGTACTGTACATCTTGGTACTGACCAAAACTGATGATGGTCCATATTAAAGCCCACCCTATGAGTTATGGCATAAAATACTAATGAACATGATCAAGGCTTGCTCATCCCCTATGATCATCATATCATAATATAGTAGAACATGATCAAGTCTTGTCTAACTACATTGAACCACATAAGTTCCCACATAGGAACCCATCTAAGTGACAACCTTATATTGTGTATGGCACATCTTCCTAATGTCCAACAAACATTGATGACCTTTGTTTAACACTAAATGTGTTATAAACCCATATCAACTCGTCTATCACCAATGAAAAATCAAAGACCAACCAATGTTTAATATTCTCCCCTATTAGGTGAGAGGTGAGAATTCATGCATCGAGAGAAATAAAAAAACTAACTCTATCCAGTCCATGTCATAAAATATCAAGAAATGAATAAAACCAAAACAAAAATGAAACCCAAGCTCTAAGTGAATAGCTAACTGGTTAAGGGTAATACCCCTCTAGCCTCTGATGGATCCTCCAACATCTAGTTTGACACTTACACTTTTTCAATTACAAGAATATTGATGGACTGGTAAAGGATGAGATATTCACCAACAACAAAAGCATGAGATGGCATCATGTAAATTATCATTTGGAAGGTGTTGGTTTCTACAAACATTGCACCTTTATACATCAATGAATACTTTTCTCATAAAAATCATATATGGATGTTTCAAAACACAAAATATACCATTTTCTCCTATAAAAAATATATGAAAACCTATAGATTGACTAGTTACACGACCAACTTTGCATAAAAGAATGATTGGTCAAAAAAAGTATCACAATACAATGCTCTCAATGTCTACTGTGACCAAATCAAAGATTTTGAAGGCTTGAACTCTTGACCTACCTTTTAAGAGTGACATATAAAATTATTTTGACTAACCCCTCTAAAAGGAATCCTAAAACATGTATGGGAAATTTTTTAAATTATTCTATATTTTTCTGAATTTCCATAACAAAAAAATAAAGAGGTGCATGTAAAAATTTGTTACCAAAAAATTCATGTGAAAGTGAAAGTTGTGTGCTTTACTATCTCTCTAGTAAGGCTCACAAGTATCAGATTGATATCAAATATCTAATGGCATCATTGTTTGTCTAATATAATTCCATGAATATTGTTTCTCTTTCAAAATGTTGGTTTAGAGTTAATGACGAAAGTGCCATACATATGCACCACATTTGATAGCCTCAAACCCTATAAAATTGAACCAAAATTATGTCTTATATTACACCTTATCAGATCAAACTATAATCATTCATTACCAAAAAAATACTATGTAAATAATATTAGTATAGATGGAGACACTACCCCAGTCATGCTCTTTAATTAATATTTTTTTTACCAGCCACTATTTGCTCTTGCAACCTCTAAAGTGACTATATGGCCTCCATGTTTCCTCTAATGAGTTAACCTTCTCCTCAAGTCTTTTCATATAGATTGAAGTTGTAAATTTATTTTTTATTTTTCCTCATACTAATTTTAAACTTTGGAAAAGAAATTGATTTCTCTCTCCTCCATAACCTTTGACATGAAAATTTTCACAATGCTATACACCTTTACTAGATTAATTTTTACAAATGAAATTATTACTATTGTATTCTTTTCACGACACCGTATAATTGCATTGAATGATCAAAGAATCCAAACTACATTTATTTATCCTAGAATAGTAAAAATCATTGAAAAAAAATATTAAATTGGATTTTATTGTGCCATAAACTTACATAGATTTTCCAAGAATGTCTCAGCTACCTCAAGGTAAAATTTCCATCCCTCATATAACCCATACAAATTTGACTTGAGGAGCATATGTAAAAAAAATCTCTCTTTCCTTCAAGATGAAGATTTCTTATCATGGCTTTGATACCACTATTGGCCTAGCTAAGAACAATAATGATAGACAAATTACATCTTGAACAAATATTTGCACATAAAATATTTAAATGTATTATTTCAAGATGATTAATTACAAAGAGAGGTGAAAGCTTGAAAAACTTCATGGGGTGGTTACATGGGTGAAACTAACTTTCCGTATATACCAACTTATTTATTAACAAACCAAACTAACTAAAACATTAAAATAACTTAAGATCATTAAAATAATCTAACACATTTGGCTAAATCCAATTTAATGGGTAATTTCAATAAAACTTAGGCATGTCTACCTTTGGAAAAAAGTTTTGAGATACTAACGTGGTGTTAGTCATGGCTTGATGTGGCATTTTATTTTAATTTGTATATGTTTATTTTGAGGATCCATCAGGAGTGGTAAAAAAATTATTACTTAAATCTGGGGTTGTGGAGCTAAATATTATAACATGACCAAAATTTTGAGGTAAATTGAGAGCTCATCAAATTTTACACCATTAGATTCTATAGATGAATCAATATGAACTATATCCACTCTTTTATGCATATCAATCTCCACTTTTTTCCTTCTCACTTAGAGATGGTGCAATTTATCCTCCAAACTGATTGACCCTATATTAGAAATCTCACGCAATCCCATGTTTGAATGTGTGTCTTCTTTGTTAGGAATCTTCCGTAGTATGCATGAATCCTTTACCCTATCTCTAGTTTATAACCCTTCCATGTTTTTGCTCGATTAAAATTCAAAAATAGTATTAACAAAGACATGTTTTTGTGATCACCTCTTCAAGAATAATCCAATGATAATTACATTACACAAGTGTGAAAAACATTAAGCCTAAAAACCCTAAGAATTAGCCAAAAATTAAGCTTTCTAGGACTTATATCATTACAAACTCTTTGTAAAGATGAATCCAATGACTATTATATTTCCCAAGGGTGTGAAAATCTTGTTCTAAAGCTTTGTTTAGGCTAAAATGCCTAGTTTAGAGGAAAAAACGCTAAATTCCCCTTAGATCAATTTTTTTTGATCTTGAATCTTGCATAAAATGCACTAGATTATACATCAAATTAAACTTAATATAGTGGGAAAAAAAATTATAAAACACACACACACACACCCACACCCACCTAACTAACTTGATTTTTTCTTCTCTCTAGTGCCATAATATGATGCAAATAATTTCCCAAATTGAATCTTACATATTACTTGTAACAAATCTACTATATCATAACATATTTATCACAATAATAGATTGTAATATAAAAAGTTGCATAATCAAAATAACAACAATAAATTTTAAATAAAATTTGATCCATGTAGTAGAAGTGAAATGTAGAGCATAATACTAAAATATAAGATTGATCTAATTTGAGGGTAAAACCTTTACATTCATCACAATAATAATGTAATTTTAAATATTTGATGACTAATATTTTAACACTACCTCTTATATACACCATAATTATGTTATGGGATCACCATAATCTAATTAGGCTGACTATTCCTATCAACATGCTACCTAGAGTTTATCAAATGATTAAGTTAAAGGTTATATACACTAAAGGTTGACCACAAATATCCAATATGTACCACAAGAAAAGGGCATATCATCTTCCCTCCTAAATATGTCCACACATATTTATATATGACATTCACTTATGACACATTGTAGTTTTTTGGTAAAATCCAAGGTGTACCTCTTATGACCATTTTTAGGTCTTATGGAACCATAAAAAACTTGTTTCCTTAAGCTTCACCTAGTGTAGTCCTAAATTTTAGGTTATCCCTACCATTCCTAACTTGCCCACCCTTTAGGTTCCACATTTATAGGCATAAAGTAAACTCTTATTACCTATAAAAAATTACAAATTTAATTCAAAATTTCATTATGTATACCATCAAGATTAGTTGGCTAAGTTAATTGATTATTAATGAAATTCAAGAGGTGGTTGGGACTATTTATAACTTAATAAAGATATGTTTTGATGTAGAGGAAATATCCTCTTGGGAAAATATCCAAATTTGTTTTTATTACATATTTGTAATCCTCAAAAAATTATATACTTTCTAAAAATAGCATATGTTTTCAATTTTGTTTATAAAAGTTATGTAACTGAAAGTATGCCTAAAGTGTTGGTTTTACAACCTATGTGACAATTTCATAACTGTTGATTCACTAATTTGATTTTTTTTAAAATCTTAAGTGACATTTTTTCTTGAATGTAACTAATACAAAGATTAAATGAGACATAAATAGTTTCTCTTTAGATTCTTGACTTTTGGGCTTCTTGTTCAAGCTTAAGAGATGTGTGACTATATAAATAAACCCATGGAATTTAAGGGAGGCATTGAATGGAATGAATTGAAGATATTTTATCCAATTATTTAGATACATGGTGTAAATTAAATTATGAGAATACACAAATAATATGGATTAGGACAATAGTTAATTTTGATAAGGAAAAAAGTGATCCATGTGATTTTACAAAGAACATTTTCAAGTGTAGGATGTTGTTTATTGATCATGGTGTCCTTAAAGGCCTCAAGAATGAAGTAAGATTGTGAAACTACCTAAAGATATTTGATAGTATTAAGTGTGGCTTCACTCTTCCATAGTTTTCCCACATTGTGTTTCTCCAAGGTAACTTCATATGTTTATCTTTCATTTCCTTCTGTGTTTGATTCATTGTTTCTTGATTTTCTTAATTGCATCTACTTCACTATATCAAACACTCTAATAATGCATAATAAATTAGTTGAATATATGAACATAAGCATGGAAATTATTTATAACAACAAAAAATAACTAAATTTAGTCTTTGATAAAGTTTAAGAATAAAAAATTTATTGTGCACTACTATTTTATGGACTTAATAAAAAGCACATGTTTTCGTAGTAGCATAGTTTGAGTATGAAGCATGATATGCAATGTATGAGAGAAAGTGTAAGATTATGTAATGAAATTATAAATTATATATAATTTATAAAATTGTAAAAAACATCAATTATGAAAATTATACAATGGATTATCCATGTTAATTACAAATAATGTGGTATTAGAGTATGTTTTACCCATGCCTTGAAATGGTTTTCTAACACATGTTCATATTTGTGTAGTATTTGATTCCATATTTATTTATTGAAATGGAAGTGTAGGTTTTTGGTTGCATAATTCCAACCATTATAAAAAAATTAAAGATAAAAATGCTTCAAGATCTTGAAGATATAAAACTATAATCACCTAAAAATGACACTTGAGTGTTAAGAGTGTTACTTGAGACCACCCATCCCTAACTTAGCCCTAGACCTATCTTAGGGATTATTTAGAAACTTATCCAACCTTCATGAAGGCCACACCCATCCCTAAACATCCTTAAAGTAGTCTTAGAACCTCACTTTAACATCTTATCCCTTAGCGCCTCAGGTTTTTCCACTTGGACAATAGCACCCCATGGCACTAGTGTCTTAGTTTGGGTGATATTGTCCTTTTCCCTCTTTTTATTACCAATGAATATATTTTCAAATGAGAAACCAATAAGAGTCATCCTAGAATTATTTTAAGACTCACACAAGCATTATAATAATATATATACATGAATTTTAACCCTTTACCCACTAGATGGAATTTAGATGCAAATTACACAAATAAAATTAGAAAAAGTTATGCATAATCAATGTTATCAGTCCCTAATCTACCTTAATTTTGAATATAACCATCTACAACAGTCCTAAGTTTAGATTACTCAAGTTTTTAGTCTCAAACACATTCAAAGCACATAAGCCAATATTCATACTAGCATCACTTACACTTTGACTAGCACTTAGGTGGAGAGAACTACATCAGGCTTGATCCCTCTTTAGATTATTAGTATGTAGGCAACTCTCATCACATCAGAGTGTTGAGGATGTCTAGCCTACCCTACTAATAACACACTTTTCTAGTTGTGCCAAATAGATGCCTTAATAATATGAAGGTTTAAGGTTTGCATATAAAATTATTCAAAATTGGTTATCTGTAGAGATCTAGAACTCATGTGTAGTGGAAAAAGATTGTTAGACCTAGATGCAGGTGCACCCATAAGTTTAGAATAATTTTGCACAGAGGACACTAGTAGTAAAATAGGGATGTTAAAACCACATAATGACACTATCCAATTAGGATGATACTATCTAGGAAGGGTTTTGACACCTGGTTCCTATCTACAACACTCAAATTAGCCTCTATCTTAGTTTTTAGCCTCCAAATCTCCCATTTCAATTAAATTACAGATAATTATTAATTTACATTATTTATTTATATTTTTATAAAGGGAAAACTAGGGCAATTCTATTATAAATCAATGGTTGTACTTATTCCATATTTGTACCCTAATTTAATATACTTAGCCTTTTAACAACCTAAAATTTACATTTACTAAGTCTTAAATAGTTAAAAATTTTGGTGAACCTGACTTACTTTGAATACTTCTCAAACCCTAACCCTAGATGCTCTTAGGGTTTTTATCTTTTTTCTATGCTTAGATATTAGTTTTAAAATATTAGATTTTTTTTAGTACTTAATTGTTGCAATCTTTCATAGATTAAATTTTTGTAAAGGTTCAAAAGATGCAACTGTTTGTTTTCCTACTGCCCAACCTATAATGGTATAATTCAACAACTGGTTCGATGAAACTGATAAGAAACAATTACAATATATCATTTTTAAACATTATGATATAAAAGATGACTTTATAAATATTATCCATGAAGAAATTAAAAAATCAAATAATGGTCAATCTTTTACTCCCCCAGATAACAATATTTTTACACCTACTTTGGAGGTATTTCAACTTTTACAACAACCTATTTCAAGTTGACAACATTCACTAGTAATTACACCTCCTATGGATAGTTCCTACTCTCCAGATGTACAATAAATTATGCATGAGATTTATTCTCTAAAAGCTAAGGTGTTACATCTTGAGAAAGGAGATATTAGGCCATCACATGCTTTGGATTCTCATGTTATTTTACATACACCTTTGGCGCATCACATAGTGGAAACTCTTTTGCCATACGAATTCGTGGCACAAAATCTTACCTTTTATGATGGTAAGGGTGATTTAAATCACCACCTATGAGCTTTTCATGTAGCATGCTTGGACTATCTGTCTAATGATTGGCTTCTTACTAAGTTTTCCCATGCAATCTAAAAGAATATATCTTACATTAGTTTTATGATCTTTTGAATTAGTCTATCTCCACATTAAATCCATTGGCATATATGTTTTTAGTACACTTTTCTATTAACATCAATGATAAGATATCAGATGCTCAAGTAGAACAAATAAATCAAAAATCCAATGAACCTCTTGTAGAATATGTCTTGTAATATAAAACTATATTGGTAAAGATGACTAGCCCCATGGTAGATAGAGAGCTCCAAGACACATTCAAATAGAGCTTACTATCAGCATTACATGAAGCTATTTTTTCAAGAAGTTTCCAACCTTCACATATTTATGCCACATAGTGAAACAAAGGGAAGTCAATATTATCTCTATGGAAAAATTAAAGTACATAACTAGATCAGAGTCAAATACTAAGAGTTCTAATAATCATCCATATAAAGTAAGGGCCACTAAAAATAAGAGTGATTCAAAGTCCAAAGTTAACATAGCTTAAAATCCATCTCCTCACTTGGTTTTATCATATCCTCCATGGAGACTTTTCACCAACCTTATAGAATCATTGGCACATTTTTTATAGCAGCTCCTAGAATGTAATGTCATATCTCTCCCTCCCATCAAATAGGTTGATACACAACAACCTCTTCCAAATATCTATGATTCCAATGCATTCTATTACTATCATAGGGTACCAAGCCATACTAAAAACTAATTTATCACCTTGAAACATAAGATACAATATTTGATAGAGGCTAACATCATTGATGTGGGTACACCTATAGAGGCACCCAAAGTTCAACAAATAGAAGCTAATGCATTGAAAATATTCTCAAATCCATTTCAAAATCATGCAACTAATGAGGTAGGGGATGTTTCAAGTGTTCACTATACATATCAGTCACATCCACCATTGACATCATATCACACTACTATAGAGGATACACACCCCCTATATAATATCATCAGTGTGTATCATACTACACTACTAGCTAGAGCACTCATCAGTTTCTCATGTAGGAGATTGTTAATGACAATTCAGATGTATATGCACTCTTTTTATGAGTGTACATTGATCATCATCCTATTTTGAGTGTTATGTTTACAATGGGTCAAGTATTAATATGTGTACTATCACACTTTTACAGTATTTAGTTTATTCAGAGTAGGACATTTCTCTTATCGACACAGTTATTTATAGTTTTAGTGGCCATGTTTAGAGCTCTATTAAGAAGATTATACTTCCACTATAGGTTGGACCAGCACATGTGTTCATTATATTATTAGAAGTACTTAGTGTAGGCACATTTGACATGTTATTGGGTAGGCCATGGATACATTAGCTATGAGCCATTACATCCATTATGCATAGATTCCTCAAGTACATACATGTTAATCAGGTGGTCAAAATTGAGGGTATCTCATATGAGTATCTTTTACATATCCCATAGGAAATCACACCATAGTTACTAGTTATATTTTTGAGCATAGTTCCCTTCAGTAAACCAAAGAGCTCAATTGAGCCACCAGTCTAGGTGAGGTCTACTCCTAAAATGTTACCATGTATGCATACTTTCCCATGGAGATCATTAATATAGAGACCCCTTCATCATAAATATGTTGTAGATTATAGAGGGCCTCCCTCTAATCCTTTCCTTATGAGATAAATGTTATTGAGTTTTTAGAGTTCTCATCACGGGTCACCCATGCCAGCTATAGTATCTTCTACTAGATGGGTCTCTAAGACCCGTATAATTCATAGGACACCCCAATCAGCTTCATGGATTTTTAGCACCACTCTATAGGTAGTGCCAACTTTAGATCACTTATTATAATATGTTTTGAGGATTTTGATACCTTTTAATACATCAAACATGATTATTGTTCCTTTATTTAACACAAGTCACATTTATAGTGAGTCTCCCATGAGATTCATTGGTTAGTATATTCCTCCCTTCTTGTACATAGTTTATTTATTTCTTATTCCTTGTATATAGTTTCATTTTCATGTTGATTGTACATATATTATATCCATAAAATACAAAAATAATATAATATGTCAAAACACAAAAACATACAAATATTTACTCATAAAATATAAATGATAGATTGTATGCATTGTCATGTTTACACTTCGTATACTTGCTAGGTAATATATATGCTAGATATCTTAGTATAATTAGTTATTATCTTGCATACTACTTCAATTTCTCTTATTGGGTGTTGCATATACTTATAGGACCCAAATCCACTACATAGATCCAAATTTTCTACTATCTACCCACTAGGGGCATATACATAGATACACAGGTTCTCCATTTGATACATTCACCTATTTAAGGGTAACATATACACAAATTCGATTGTTAGGTTACATCTTTTTAAACTCTACATCACAAATTAGGATTTTTATATCTTGATATTGATCATCCTACACCTACTCAAATGTTTTGCTAACTACTACTACTTTAGACTCAGCTTATATACATCTTATATCTTATATTGATTTGTACCACATGTTCATGCATACTTTAATTTGTAACTTTCCTAGTTTAGATTTTATTATGTCTCTATGCTTATTCTATTAGGTGGCATTGGAATATGTCATTACTATATGGATCTATGCCACTTATTTTCATTAGATGTATGCTTTGGACATGTTCCCATGTCCTTTTGTGTGCCTTGTTGATTATGTATGTGGACATTTGAACATGTCATTTCATGTGGCTCTAAGACAACTTGCTTGTTATTTTCATATGTGTATATTTGAACATGTACTTTAATGTGGTTCTAATATAATTTGATTGTTATTTTCATATGTACATATTTGAACATGTCTTTGTATGTCTTGATTTATCAGATTTAGTGACATGTGCCCATGTCCCTTGTATTGTGGTCCCTTGGCTTACTTTACATGCCTCACATGTGTTGTATGTATGATTTCTTGTATATGTCATGTCCATGACACTTATTTCTTTCTTGTTATACACTCCAATTTTATATTCCATGAGGGACCTCATGCATCTCTCCTTCCTACTTGGATGCCTTGATGGACATCATGTTGCATCCCCCTAGTAGATAATTAGTTATTACTCAAATTTACTAATACATATTTATATCTGTACACACCTAAATCTATCCACCGATAACCTCCAATCAGGTTTTTGGCCAATTTCTACCCAAAACACACAATTTGGCCTAAAACCACTAAAACATGATAAATAATGTGAAACTGACATATTCAAGTACCAATTTTGGCTAGGGTATCCCTAAATGGGGTAATTCAATTTATGGGCCAACTAACTTTGATCAATTCATTTCGCGTCAAAATGCCAAATTTGCACTTGGGTGCTCTAGATTGCTCTTTCCTATCAAATCTTTTGCACAAAAAATGTGCCTTTGTAATTTGTTGTTGACAACATCCTAAAAGGGAATACGGTTCCAATACATCTGACATCACCTTCCAATTCTAATCTAGTCAAATTTTGGACCAATAATAAGGCATTCTGATCAATTTAGGTATTTTTTGCACAAAGTGCTTAATCATGCTTAAGAGCTAATTAACCCAAATCAAGGACTAATCAAGAATTCCATGGAAACTTGTTGAATAATTTGTTTTGGAAATGAATATTTAATAACTACATCATGAAGTGACCTCATTTCTTAGGAAGACATCCCTAGGCCATAAATACCACAAATATCAAGTTTCATGCCCTCCATGCCTCATTAATGCCTTCCATGATGCCCTCCATGCCTCTTAATTTCCCCTTCTTCCAATGTCATGATAAGGATAATTACAAACTTAAGTTTAAAAATTGAATTAATCCTCAACCACACATCTTAATCTTGAAATGGATGGTTCAGGTTGATTATAATCAAATCCAAAAATCTATAAATAGGAGGCCTCACAACATCATTTCTAAGCTATTTTAGTGCAAATTTATAATTTAGGATTGGTTCCAAAAGCTTAAATCAATTAGTGTTACCATGCCAAATTAATTTCAAGCCAAGCCAAGCCATAAGCCAAAGGTGCCAAGGAGAAGAGGAGATATCCAAGCCTCCTTTGATGAAGACTTCATGAGCACAAGCTGAGAAAGCCACCATTACAAAGCTATTTAGAGCATCCAAGCAAGATGAAGAAATTCTGGTATTTTCATTCCTTACTTTTTAGTTGTGTTTTTCATTTACCTTTTGTTAACCAAGCTCTCCCTAGTGTCTAGGCCTAGAGATGTTATGTTGTTAGTGTGTTTATTTCATTTTGTTTTCATTTTGGAACTAACACCATACTAACCATCCTCTCTTGAGTCAAATTCCTAGATCACATAATGGCATGCCTAGTAGGACTAGATGCATCTCACACTTGAAGGAGATCATTTTACAACTCTAAAATATTTATTTTAGCCCTTAAAACTCTTGTAAATTGATTTTCTAACTTTATTTTGCCATTTTTGCTTGCCATGGTTTTACATAGTAACCGACATCGGCAAGTAAGACCGACATTAGCTGCATAGATCTAACTGACATCGATTAGTAAAACTAACATTTGTTATATCTTGGTTAGCCAAAGTAACCAACATTGGTGGTAATAACTAACATTGATCACTGTGTTTTTCCAAAAACACATACCCAAGAGCTATTTTTCCAAAGTTTATTATTCGAAAATCAAAAGAGCTTCAAAGATAAAAGACATGCTAACATTTTTGCTACAGGACCAAGTTTGACATTTGCTTAAAACATGTTTAAATCACATTTTGTATGCTTAAAAATCAGTTAAGAACTTTGTTTTGGTGTTTAACAAAGAATTTAGATGTTTTGGTGAATGTTTTCAAAGTTTACAACTAAGACCAAGGGGTCAAATGAACACCACCAAACTTTCCATTTGGGTCTAAAATTGAACACACTTGTCAATTCTTGTTTTCAAGTTATTTAATTAAATTTTTGTTTAGAAAAAAGAATAATGTTGCGTGTATGCTCTTCCATTTGTCCCCTATACAAAACCCTTTGAATCAAAAGTGCCATTCCTATTTCAAGTAACCTAGTCTAAGGCTTAGAAAGAAAGTCATCTAAATCACTCCCCAAAAACTCGTCAAAATTTGGGTGAACTTGAAAATGACTCTAAATTCTTTCTAATTTCATGATTTATTTATTTTTATGCATCTTGGCTTGTGAGGGGGACTTCATCACCTCCCATAAGTTCTTTAGGGAAGCTTTAATATGATGTTTCACCTCTCAGCATTGACTTCATTTGGCTCCTTTGGAGTTACACATGAGACATAGTGGCACTTTGGACATCGCACTACACTAAAAAAACAATAGGATGTAGTGGTTGAGAAAAGGACTAGACCTTTTTACAACAAGCTAAGTGATATAGACCCAAAATCCATACTTTTTTTTGCATCATTTGGCATAAAAGTCATTGTGTAATTGATTCCCCTCAATTGTTCATAAACTTGTTAGATCTTAGACAAATCCCCACTTTTTATGAAATTATTATTGGTGCAAGGTGCACCTTAAGGTCCATGTCACAATACTATCATTTGAGAGAAGGGGGGTCTAAAAACCCTACCATATAATGTGCATTTACTTTTGGATGAACACTTAAAACCCTCTCAAATGATGTACATTGATAGACTCTAACAATACTAAGCAACCTTGTCAGTTTAGGATCTAAGGGTGATTAACTAGTTGGTCTTGTCCTAGATTAAGGTCTTGTTTGGAGTTAAAACTTGGTGTAAATAAATAATCCAAAACCAAACACATAGTCCAAATTTTCCTTTGAACAAAGAGGCGTTATGCTTCCCATGTGAGATCATCAATTTGCCTTGTTCAAAAGTTCATCAAAAGATTGAGAGTCATATCTTCTACTTTGGCACAATTATTCTGCCCAATTGAGTCTAGACCTTTACAAAATTTGTTTAAGTCCTTCACTTATAATCTATATTCAGAATTACACCTTTACAAGTTCATAGGGTTGATGTGTTAAGTGGGTTTGCCATTTTCACTAAACTTGAGGGTTAGTTTTAATTTCCAATTTAGGTTGAAGGTCATTTAAGACTCATAATCATTGTCATCACTTGATAGACTTAATCCATTTTGTGCTAAACACTTGCACTTTAAGTCTATACACCACAATATTTTGAGTCAAGAAAGGTAGTGTTATGTTGTCAAAATTGTGGAAAAATGTCTTTACCTTAGAGAGTCTTTGAAACAAACTTTTTGTCACATATTTTGGGTAGTATAGCATCATTACGCTGCCCAAAACATTTCAAATATTAATTTATGGACCCTCTTACATAGAATTCCAAATTTGTTCCTATGTTTTCAAGCTAATCTAAGTGTACTTTTGATCCTTTGTCTAAAGCACAGTTATACTATTCACCTTTGTCTAGTGTGTTTATCAAAAGAACCAAGTTTTATACCATTATTTATGAGAAAATAAACTATTGCTAAAAGTGCCTTTTATTTCATACCTTATACCTAGTTGATCAAGTTCATGACCAAGAATCAAATGCCTAATGTTTGTTACAAGTGTTTCTATTAGTGTAGGTTTTTATTTTTCCCTATTATTTAATTAGGGAAATTATATTTGTGCATACATAGAATTTTCTTAAATTTGTGAGATAGGCTAGCTTATGTGGTGATCTATGTCATAGATGTGTCATAAGGTGTCATAAGTAAGTCCCTTGATGGGAGTTACTTCTCTATTCTTAGCACCTTGTCACCACCTTTCATGGAGGAGTTACAGTCTATTCTTGGGGTGCCTTGACCACCTTTTGTGGAGGAATTACTTACGTGCTCTCCTATAGGTATTCCTCACTTTGGCCATCTCATGTTAATCAGATATTGAGTTTTCTCCTTTTGTCTTGTGCAATTTATCTTCTTGTATAATTTCAAATTGCTTTAGCATCTATGTGATGTGCACTAGCTTCATCTCATGTGATCACGTCTCCATTGCATTCACATTATCCAGATTCTAGCAACAACTCTGTTATGGTATCAGAGCCACCCTGATAATTGTGTGTCTGGTTATGCTAGTAGTTTATTCTAAAATTCTTACTTTGCTTTCTTAGTAGTTTTTTTGTTTAACTCCGTTGCATTGGAGAGTTTTGGTAGAGTTTTTTGAAAACTCATGCAAATCTATACAAAAACTTGTTAAAAAATTTACTTCTGAGTTAAAATTTTCCAAGACATCTTGTATAGATCTATTGTGGCTTCAGCAAAGGTAGTGGAATTCTTTTTTTTGTCATTTTGCAAGAAAAAAATCTCTGCACATCTGGTTTCTATTCTTGGACGCCACTTTCAGCTTGGGGCAGCTCTCCAGGAAGCACATCTGTATGTGGAGGTCCATGTGGGGCATCTGGTAGGATGAGGTATGCATGGAGTAGGACTCTAGTAGGGTGAAGTGGAGCTTCACAATGTCCAACATGCAAGAGGTGCATGGTGAGGTAGTGGAAAACTGCCAGGACTGTCTTTTTTTGAAAATGGCACTTTTTCTTCTTGTTTGGCATCCCATGTGGACCCTTAGTCACTTGGCATCTTTTTCCTACACTTGGAATTTTTTTTTCTGCATTTGATTTGTCTCTTTTGTGATAAAGTCTGCGTTGGAAGTGTTAAAGTCTGCGTTGGAAATGTTAAAGTCTGTGTTGGAAGTGTTAAAGTCTGCATTGCGTTGGAAGTGTTGGAAGGGTGCATGTTCATTGGTAGAAGCCCTAATCTCATCTTCTTGGTAGTGCCTATCAAGGCCTAAGACATCACAACAATAGATATCCACCTTTCTTTCCTCTTATAAAAAAAACTAAAAAAAAAAAAAAAGCTAGAAATTCAATTTTTTTTGCCTTGCTAGTATTTTTTTACTAAAAGAGGAAGGTAAACTTGCTTTCACGCATACTGAGACAATCAGTTAAACTTGATTTCAAAAATACCTTTTTTGTATTTATCTCTCCGTGTCGAGTCCAACGAGTGGTTGGAAGGTCACTTTTTCTCTCAAAATAGGCATTTTTTTAATGTTTTAGTACTTTTTTTTTGCAAAAACACTAGTTTATGGGAAAATTGGATCTTTAATATCTTGCAAACAGTAGCTCAGATTCGAGTTCCATTTTTTTCAAAAGTGTTTGTATTTCAATTTTCCACAGCGTAGGCATGTTACTTTTTCAAAATTCACTAGTTTATAAAGTGCCTAAAATTTGGGTCTCTCGGGACGCATTTTCGATTGAGTTCGACGTCCTGTTTGCTTAAAGTCTTGCACTGATTGCTCTAAGATGCATTCTCAGCTAAGCCTGACATATTTTAAGCATGCACCTACATATTTGGGGGGGTGTGATTTCTTTTTACAACTTGAAAATATTTGCTTTCATTCTCCTTTCTGCATAATTTCATAACTTGCAATCAACACAACTTCACCTAAATTCAGCTTAAAATGGATTATTTTCAACTTAAACCCCTAACACCCTTCAACTATCATGAATAAAAGGTTAAAATTTTAATCATTATTAGAAGCAAAGGGTTGTATAGGATCACCATGGGTACTGAAGTAGAACCTAGCGTTGATGCTGAAAAGGTCAAGTGGTACAACCATAGTGATGAAGCCTATGGATTACTGAGCTTGTCCATGTCTCTAGAACTTCTCTTCCATTTAGAAACCTCCAAGACTCCCAAAGACATATGGGACACCTTATAACTCTTATTTGGGAAGCTTGATGAGATGAGAGGTCATGAGCTCGAAAACAAACTCATAAGTCTCAGTCCTAGCAACTTTGACACCCTACAGGACTTCTTCACTAAGTTTAAGGCCCTTAAATTGTAATTGAAATAATGTGGGATAGAGAAGAAAGATGATCAACTCATCCTTTCTATTCTCACAAAGTTAAGTCTAAACTATTCAGTCTTTGTCTCCACTTTCCATGCCGCAAAAAGTGCCCTTGGCACTACATGGAAAATGCCTTCTTTGGATTCATTCATTGCCGACTTGACTAGGGAGCAAGATAAGATAATTCAAATGGGAAAAATGAAGTCTAATCAACCCCAAGATTTGATATCTTGAAATGATAAGGATAAGACTTCAACAAAGGAGAAGAAGAAAAAGAACAAGGACTAGGAGAAGAAGAAAGAAAACAACAATCCTGCCAAAAATAACACTGAGTCTTCCTCTTCCAATGCTAAACTTAAGAAGGAGAAGGTTAAGTGTGCCTATTGTAAAAAGATAGGGCATGATGAATACAAATACATGAAGAAACAAATATATTACCTAACTCATCTTCTATAGAAGCACAACATAGGTGTTCCTGAGTCCATCAAGCAAAATTCATCTACCCAAGATTCTACCAAGGCAAAAGGCAAGGGTAAGGAGAAAGAAAAGGGCAAGGCCCTTGTAGCTGCAATAGCTTTTACATATTCATGGGTCATTGACTCAGGTGCTTCTCACCACATGGGCTCTTCCCTAGTTGATTTTTCATCTTTAGAGCCTTGTAGCATGACTTCAATTAGTTTGGGTGATGACACATCAGTTTCTGTTGCAGGGAGAGGGTCAGTTGAAATGGAAGGAGGAACATTAAATAATGTTCTAAGTGTTCCTTCTCTTTCAACTAATCTCTTATTAGTGTACCAAATCACTCACATTGGTCAAGGCATGAGAGTTGAGTTTTCACCAGATTCAGTGGCTATCAGGGAGTTGCATAGTGATACTACAGTGGCAATGGGTAGGGCAGATCACCAAGCAAGGTTATACACCTTCTCACATTTTGCACCTGATTCTTCTCCAACAACATTGCTGACTCATTCAAATGGAGTTATAAAATAATGGAATAAGCGGTTTGGCCACCTTAACTACCACTACCTTGAGCAACTTTGCAAACATGACATGGTCATTGGCTTGCCTCATGTCCAATTCTCAAAAGGACTTTGCGAGGGGTGCTCCCTTGGGAAGCATCCTAAAGCAAAATTTTACAAAGGCAAAGCTTGGAGGGCTTCACAACCTTTGGAGTTAGTCCACAGTGATGTATCAGGACCCTTTCCCAAACCATCTTTCATAAGGGCCAAGTACATCCTCACTTTTATTGATGATTTCTCTAGGTACACTTGGATATATTTTCTCAAACAGAAGTCTGAAGTGTTAGAAAATTTTCTAGACTTTAAGGCTCTTGTTGAGAAAAAGAGTGAGAAATCCATCAAGGCTCTTTAAATTGATAATGGAGGGGAGTATGTCAGCATCAGGTTTGAGCAATTTTGCACCACATAGGGGATTGATTTGTAGTGCACAGTCAATTATAGTCCTTCACAGAATGGGGTTACAGAACGCAAAAATAGGTTCTTAAAAGAGATGGGTAGCTGTATGATTCACTCTAAATCCTTAGCACCACAGTACTGGGCCAAATCCATCAATTGTGCTTGCTACAGTCAAAATAGGGTTCCTCACAAAGCTTTGAAAGGGATAACACCCTTTGAAGCTTGGCATAAAAGGAAACCTGATGCTGAGCACCTTAGGGTTTTTGGATCCCCAACCATGGCCCGCATACCAAAGAAGAAATGCAAAGCTATGGAATGTCAGTCTAAGCCTTGCATCTTTATAGGATATCTAGATGGTATTAAGGGGTATCACCTTCTAGATCCAGTCACTCATGAGTTGTTCATCGAGAGAAGTGTCCACTTTCAGGAGAGTCCTAGAGACTCAACACTTGACATTTCTTCTCCCTCATCGAATCTACTTCTTCATGATGATTCCTCATCAGATTCATATTAGCCACAATAGGTTCTTGAGCCAGAGACATCTTCTTCTTCTTTGAGTTCAGATAGTGAGGATAGTGATGTAGAGTCATCCACCTATAATCAGTCAGAGGATGAGGAGTTAGCACCTGACTCACCCACTTCCAAGCCACTTTGGGCCAGACAGACACTTGAGAGTGCTGACACTTGGGTAGGAGATCTCATAGATGATAGATGTACTAAGGGGGATTTTTAGAGAGATCCACATGCCTTCTTTGCTTTAGTTTCAGATCCACAAACTTTTTGAGAGGCATCGAGGTTACTTGAGTGGGATAGTGATATGGAGGAAGAATATTCTTCCTTAATCAAAAATGACACTTGGGATTTGACTTCACTTCATAAGGGAAGAAAGATGGTTTGATGTAGGTGGATATATCAGACCAAGTTTGTAGCAGATGAGTCGATTGATAAGTACAAGGTATGATTGGTCACCAAGGGTTTCTCACAGGTGGCAGGCATTGACTACTCAGAGACCCTTGCACCCATTGCAAATATGACTTCTATTCGACTCACCTTGGCTATTGTCACAACACATGGTTGGAATGTGCACCAGATGGATGTGAAGAGTGTGTTTCTTCATAGAGACCTAGAGGAGGAGATCTACATGGAGCAGCTGCCAAGATTTGTTTAGGATTCTTCCTTAGTATGTAGACTTAGGAAATCTATCTATGACCTCAAACAGGCCCCTTGGGCATGGTATGCCAAGATGGATTCCTTTCTTCTCATAGTGGGTTTCACAAGGTGCCATTCTGACCCCAATGTCTACTTCTTGTGGTAGGATGATTTGCTCCTAATTTTGGTTCTATATGTTGATGTCCTTTTGATCACCGGGAGTTCTTCATCAGCTATTACAGCCATGAAGTCATCTCTCTAGGATAGATTTGACATGACAGACTTGGGTTTTTTGCACTAATTCCTTGGCATTGAGATCTCATAGTCAGATTTAGGGATTTCTCTTAGACAACCTAAGTATGCTCTTGATTTATTGTCTCAGTTTCACATTGTTGATTGCAAGCCATCTCTGACTCCCTTTCTATCAGGAGTCAAGCTTGAGGTTGATTTTTCTTCACCATTATTTGATGCCACTCGATATCGACAACTTGTTGGTAGTCTCATCTACTTGACTCACACTAGGCCTGACATATCATATATAGTGGGACTTGTCTCCAAATTCATGCAAGAACCCTATGAGCTACATTGGAGAGCAGCTAAGAGGATCTTGCATTACATACAGGGTTCACATAGATACAGGATTCATTACAGATTTGGCATAGAGGTTGGCTTGGTTGGATATACAGATTCAGATTGGGCTGGTGATTCACAGACTCACAAGTCCACTTCTGGTTACAGTTTCTCTCTAGGTTCTGGTCCTATCAATTGGTCTAGCAAGAAGCAAAATGCTATTTCTATATCATCCATAGAGGCAGAGGACAAGGGTGTTATTAATGCAACTACTGAGGCTATTTGGATTTAGGAGATACTTTTTGAGTTTGGCATTCCTATCAGGTAGCCCACCATCATTTATTGTGACAACCAGAGTACCATTCATATTTTTAGGAATCTAGTTCAGCACGAGTGGACAAGCACATAGAGATTCACATGCATTTCATTCGGGAGCTTATTCATAGTCAGGTCATTGACTTGATATTTTGCCAGTCTTCAGAGTAGGTTGTAGACATCTTCACCAAACCTTTCACCGAGAGCAAGTTCATTCATCTATGAGCTCTTTTTAGGGTGTGGTCCACATCTTTAGTAGCATCTTCTTCAGGGGGGGCCACTATCCTCTTCCTTTCTTTTATGTCTCTCTTTTAGGGGGGAGTTTTTTCCTATGGGTTTTCTCCTTTTCTCTATCTTATGGGAGATTGCATTTGTACATGGGTACCTCATCAGGCCTTATTGCCAGGACCCATTTTATATTTCCACACTGCCCACCTAAGCTACGCTTATGGGGAGTATTAGTGTAAGTTTTTACTTTTCCCTATTATTTAATTAGGGAAATTAAATTTGTGCATACATAGAGTTTTCCTACATTTTTGGGATAGGCTAGCTTATGTGGAGATGTGTGTCATAAGGTGTCATAATAATGTCATAAGTAACTCCCTTGGTGGGAGTTACTTCTCTATTCTTATCACCTTGTCACCACCTTTCATGGAGAAGTTACAGTCTATTCTTGGGGTGCCTTGACCACCTTTTATGGAGGAGTTACTTATGTGCTCTCCTATATGTATTCCTCACTTTGGCCATCTCATGTTAATCAGATATTGTGTTTTCTCCTTTTGTCTTGTGCAATTTATCTTCTTGTATAATTTCAAATTGCTTTAACATCTATGTGATGTGCACTAGCTTCATCTCATATGATCATGTCTCCATTGCATTTGCATTATCCAAATTCTGGCAACAGCTCTTATAGTTTCAAATCTGTTAGATTAAAACTTTCATCTATTTTCAAAGTCTAGCTTTTGATGCCATTTGGCCAAGAGTCCTAGCATATGCCTTGTTTGAGCCTAGCTTTTGACACCACATTTGGCCAAAATACCTAGCAACTTTTAAATTCCTAGATTAGACTGATTTGAAACACTTTGACCTTACTATTTGGCATTTTGATTTTCTATCCATTTACTTGCTTATCTTTGTATGAATCATGAAATGTTAGATACTTTTTGCTAGCTTGTTTCCTCACAAATCTTTGCATAAACCTTTTTTATTCTTTTAACAAATCTAGACCAAGCTAAAGGCATCATTTATTTTAGATTTGGTCCATTTTAGAGTTTGTATAACTCTTTGACCTTTTTTCACAAAGTATTGACTATGGATTCCAACATGTATTCTTACACTCATAGTGGACACATGTATAATCTAGGGATTAGTTATGTAGTTGCACAGGAAGAAATGGTGGAAGACCCCTATGTGGATAATATTGCTTATGAGATGGATTCTTATCTCTCTTTTAATACTCAATTAGGGGTGCAAAGCCAATATCTGTTAGCTATGTATCTGGTTAACACATCACCTTATTCAGAGTGGGACTAACAACAAACTGCACAATACCTAGTTACAATACCCATAGTGGATGAGCCAGTTCTTCAACAGTCATATTCTACTAATATAGCTTCCACGTATGATCCATTTTTGTTTGAATGACATTTTTTAGAGAATAATGACAAGATTTTGGTTAGAGCCATAGAGGTAGGGGCCAAGTTTTTGGCAGACTTCCCCCATGAAAATTTACCAAGTCTAGTGAGAGTGCCCCACAATATCATTTATGATCAATAGGGTTCTTCTAGCAATCCTGTTGCTCTAGTTCAAACAACGTATTAAGACCCTAATATATCCAATCTAGGCAAAAACATTATAGAAGATCACTTTAAACAAATTCAAATAGCATACCAAACCTACTTGAATTTATCACACAATTTCAATCAGATGAACATGGTAAGTAAGCCTCTCATTGACCTAATACCTTTAATAGGAATGTTTATGGAATTAATTGGACAAGATAATCCAAGCTCTGACCTATTCGTATAAATTGTTTCAATAGATAACTTGATGCATATGCCTATTATTGAATAAGTGTCTTTGACCTCTATATATAATAATGATCCAAACATAGTGGACAATATGCAAATAATGTCCAATCTTGATCAAATTAGTATAAACAAACAAACAAATAGCCAACAATATGTGCCTATAGTTAATCCCATGAGTAGATCATCATACCAAGGAATAGGGATTTCTACACCCCAGCCTCAACTAGATGCTTCCTCAAGTGTACAACCTATGGGATTAGGTAATCAAACAATGGCCAATGTCATGCCTCAATGACAAAATGTGACAAATCCTACTCCTCCTCAACAAATGACTAGTAGTATTTCATAACATCAGACACAACCTAGTGTATCAATGTATTAGAGGATAAATACATTGACACCTTAATTAGGGACAACTAATATTCCACCTCACTAGGTAATGATGAACATACCTTTTTAATCGTAGACTAATATGCCAATTCAAAACCAAGCAATAATTAGTCAACAAATTATAAATATTGGTCTATGATAAATGCCAAATCTGTAACCTACTTTCACTTCTTTGCATGGATCCATACAAAAAGGAAGTCCCCATGTTTCTCAAGTATCTACTAGACTACCATTGGTCCAAAATGTGCCATAAATTCATAGACAAGGTCTTGGTCCACAAGTTCCCACTCAACATTGAGGTTTGATTAATCAGTAACATGTCCTTTTTCAACCAAAGTAGCCATAGTATAGTTATATCCCTCCATCCCAACCACAAAATCCTCTAAGTCAAACCTATAATGCCAACCCAAACCAGAATATTCTATAACCAAATGTGCAATTTCATGTACATCTAAATCCACATATGTGTATTCTTGGTCCATTCCCCAACCAAACCAATGTACCCCAACAAGTATCTCCATCATACCCTAGTCAAAGTGTCCCACTTGTGACCTCCCAACCATCAACCCAAACTAATATTCTCCCTCAAAATAATATCCCAAGAATTATAACAAATGAAGGATGCAATTGTTGCCATTTAGGTTGAAAAGCAAACTAAAAAGTTAAAATTGGATGACATGTGTTCCTAACCATTCAACATAGAATATTTGTAGATACCATTTCCTCCATAATATGAACCACCCAAATTCAACAAATATAAAGGGAAAGGTGACCCTAAGGCCCATTTGGCTTAACTATTTGTTACATGTTAGCTAGTGGCATATAGTGACATATACCTTTTGTTGTTGTTTCCAAGGATCCTGGCTGGACAAGCCTTGGGGTGGTTTTTAAAGTTGCCCAAGAATTTAGTAGTATATTTTGATGATCTTTTTGATAAGTTTATGCAGCACTTTTATTATAATATCAAGCACAAGATTTCATTAGTGGACTTAACATAGGTAAAGCAAAAGGCTAGGGAGAGTTTTACAAGTTATTTATAACAATAGAGTGTTCTTACAAGTTGTTTCACCCATAGTTTACCAGATAAACAATTAACCACTGTGTTTACCAAAAATTTGCATAGTGAGATAGCTTACCATCTAGAACTACAATGTGCACATATGTTCAAAGAGATCATTGAAAAAGGTTTGTTGATTGAGTAGGCACTCATCAATAAAGGAGTCATTAAACTTAATTCTACCAATTAGGGAAATAACCAACAACAACATCCTAATCAAGCACAAGCATCACAACTAGCACAGACCAATAACCAAGAAAGATCAAAGAAATTCAACCATAATAGAAATGTTGTGGGAAATGGAGTAATTGAATCTCATCATGTATAAACTATGCAAACCTCATCTGTAACACCTTTTCAGCTTACTCTTAACTAGAAACCTCTCTAACCAATGTTGCAAGCACAATAACCAAAACCTATATAGAAACCTTTACCATTGCAAACCCATCCTCCTAAAAGAACCATGCCTACACGTCATGTCTTTAGTGACCTAGGAGAGCCTATTGAATCTATATTTCACAAGTTTGCTTCTATTAATTTGATTAGTTGGTCTATACCAAAGCATTACCCCCAAGGCATTCCTTATCCTGATTGGTATCGAGAAAATGGATTCTTTGACTATCATTAGGTCAACAAGTATAATCTACGAAGATGTGTCCAAATCAAGCATGTAATTGAGAATATGTTAGAGAATGGGGAAATAACATTAGATAATGGTGCTTCCACTTCTAATTAAACTCTTGGGATTTATCAAAACCCTTTTCTAGTACATAACAATCAACAACAACAACAACAATAATGGCTAGTGAAGTAGTAAAATCAATAGTATCAAAATCAAAGGACAAACCAACAAAATCAATAACAAAATCCACAATGACAAAACAATGAACAAAACCAAGGTCAAAATGGTAACAACCAATAAACCTACCAATAGTTGCAGATGACTACAATAGGGTTGTAGGTCATATTATAGGGGGTAGTTTTAATACCATCTCTATTAATCTTAGACCCAACACTAATCAATCTAGACCATTGCTAAACAAAAATATTTAGCCAAATTATATGGATAATCATTCTTTGACCTAGGAGTGCATACAAGCAAACCAACAAACTAAGATTTCCCCTTTTGGATCTTATAGTGACAACTCATTCTTGCCACGTGACCACATGCAAGTACACTGATAACTGAGACTTGTCCTATCTTGTCCTGCACTATTTCCAATAATAGTTATCAATAATTGTCCAATATTTAATCTTTATTTTGTAATTACAACTCAAATTTTTAAGATTATTGTCCTAGGCCCACAACCATCTACCACTTTGCCTATCATCCAACCAACCATTTAGCCTTAGAATAAACTATTCACTACTGACCAAGATAAGAAGTTTGATATTGTGGAACAATTGCAAAAGACACCATCACAAATTTCTATTTTAGATTTTTTGCAAACATCAATAATCCAAAAGAACATCTTGAATGAGTTTTTGACCCAATCCATTATTTCTAGTGACATATCCCTAGATAAATTTTAAGCTTTGGTTGGACACCTAGCTCTAGCCCAACAAGTCACATTTAACCAAAGCGATATGTCTTCCCTTGGCCCACTCCATAATAATCCATTATACATAAAATTTTATATAAGATGGCATAAAGTGAAATGTGTCCTTATAGATAATGGATCTGGCCTCAATATAGTGTCTTTAAAGCTCATCAAGCTTCTTGGGTACACAATGACAGATCTCTAGCTAGAAACAATAACTATCAAAGCCTATGATAATCAAGAAAGAGAATCACAAGGCACCATTAGTTTGTTAATTATCATTGAGCCTTTGACCCATGAAACACTTTTCCGTGTGCTTGATCTTGAGTTATCACACAACATACTTCTAGGTAGGCCTTGGTTACATGAGATTCATGTAGTCCTGTAAACACTGCACCAATGTATCAAGTTTTCCCACTCAGGGATAGAAGTGAATATTCCAAGAGATTTACACCCATATGAACACTATAAGCATCTTGAGGATGAATTTAAAATCTATAATTATGAATACATTATGAATCCAAATTCCAAATAGGATAAAGGAAAGGCTATACTTATTGATCCTTTGCCAAATAATTGCATAGATCTTAATACCTTGGATTCTCTTTCCCACATGCCACCACCTAAATCTTATAATCATTTCAGATAATGGATCAAGAGAGTATGTGACCCATGATACATTCCATATTTCCAATTTTCCTCACAATTTGAAAACCTTTGGGTGACCTAAAGTCACCCCACATAGACATTGGCAATAAAAGAGCAAAGATACAAGACCTGTCACATTTGTACCAACATCTGGCCTAGAGTTTGACCCTCTATAAGGAGATGAATCATGGTTATACAATGAAAACCAAGCTGATTGTTATTAAAGTTCAAAGTATCCTATTCCTAATAGGATCATGGAGCATCACAAATATGAAGGAAGAGGCCTCAGAGAAAATCAACAAGTGACCATTGAGCCAATTTACATGACTAAATATGAAAGACCTTATAGACTTAGATTTAAACTGCCTAGGGGTGACCCCACATGTCTTATTCAAAATCCATCAACAACTAGTGATGCTGATGCCAATAGTGAAGTAGATCTGATGATAGCCTTACCTTTGATGACCTAGTTGAAACCAACTTATTTGATAATAATGTCATTTATACCATTACCCTAGCCATTCATCACAACCCATTGCCATTATATTATCCCCAATTGATAGATTGGGACCAACAAGAATCCAGCCTACTAATTGATGAGTTCTAGAATGATGAGGCATTCTATGATTTCTTAGGCCTTAGAGACAATGTTTCATTGGGAGATCACATATCAGGATTCTCAATCACATTGGATCCTGCAACCTATTTTGGAGAGCGAGTGAACACCTTTAGCCAAAAAAAATAAGTAAAACATTGAGATCCCAAAGTGAAAACCTCTTTGAGTCACTTTTTTACTAGGGAAAAAGTAAAGATAAAGGTCAGTCTAGTGGTGAAAACCTGTCTTAGGTGCTATTAGATGGCGGTGTTCATTCTTCTTTGAATTTAGATTAGGAGACTACTAATGATGAAATTGCCTAAAAATATGAGTTTAGTTTTGAGCAACAAGTATTTGATCAAATTCTTCAAGAATTTATAACTATTTTTGTCACATGGCCAGATCTCCCATTAGGGGACTTAGATTTATCATGCCTAGGAGAAGTTGAAGAGCAATTCCTAACAGAGGACCTTGACATAATCCAACACTTCAAGTCATTTCCTACTATCGTACAAGATGGTTTGACTCTTCTAGTTGAAGATACAATATAGGTAAACATCAAGACTTCATTAGACCTTAAATGGATAAAATTAGGAATATCCCTCACTAAGGAGGAACGTGACATCTTTACAATGTTGTTGAAAGAATTTGTATATATATTTGTATGGGCTTATTCTGACATGTCAGGTTTAGACCCCACCTTGGTTCTGCACCACCTTGTGGTTAATCCTGATGCCAAATTGGCAAAACAAAAGCTACATAAGATGCATCCTCACATTATTGTATTGGTAAAGAAAGAGTTTGAAAAACTCTTAGAAGTAGGATGTATCTGATCCATTGATTACTCAAAATGGATCCCTAATGTGGTACATGTTATCAAAAACCTTGAAGGGATCATAATTTGTACTAATTTTTGAGACATCAACAAATCTTGTCCTAAAGATGATTTTCCCTTGCCTAATATTGACATGATCATTGAATCCATGGTAGGTTATGAAATGATTTCACTCATAGATGGGTTCTCAGATTACAACTAGATTACAATAACACTAAAAGATTAACATAAAACAACATTCACCACTCCACGAGGAACATTTTGCTATTAGGTGATGCCATTTGGCCTCAAGAATGCTGGAGCCACATATCAAAGGGTCATGACTGTCATATTCCATGATATGATGCATGATATTATTGAAGACTATGTTGATGACATATTGGGAAAATCCAAAACCATGGTCAACCATCCAATAGTACTATGTAAGATATTTGAAAGATTACAAGAATATAAAGTTAGACTCAATCCAAAGAAATGTGTGTTTAGTGTAACTTCAAGAAAATTAATTGACTTCATTGTGTCTCATAAAGGTATTGAAGTTGATCTGGCTAAAGTCCATGATATAACTGAGATGTCACCACCAACCAATTTAAAGCAACTCCATAGCTTGTAGGGTAAGACCCACTCAATTTGATGCTTCATCTTTCAGTTAGCAGACAAGTACCATCCATTTACACATTTTTTGAAGAAAGGAGTTGCATTTCACTGGTATGATCACTACCAATCAACTTTTCAACAAATCAAAGACTATCTTGTTAATCCACCTATTTTATTACCTACTATGCTAAGAAATCCATTCTTATTATACATATTAGCTATCAATCATGCTCTGGGGGCACTCTTGGCTCAACATGATGACAATGGAAAGGAGCACATCGTGTACTACCTAAGCCATTCCATGGTCACATATGAACATAACTATGCACCTGTTGAAAAATATTATATAGCCATGGTTTTTTTAGCTCAAAAATTACATCATTACATGTTGAATAATAAAACCATGGTCATTTCAAAAGTAGATCTGCTCAAGTATCTACTATCTAAAACAAATTTACAAGGTAGAATGGCTAAATGGATCATGCTTCTTAGTGAATTTGACATAGATTATGTCAATCAAAGGGCAATCAAGGAACAAGTTCTTACAAATCAATTTGTTGAAGCCCCTCTCATAGACACCCAACCACTCACATTTTAATTTCTTGATGAATTTATCATGGCCATCATTGACACACCCCTTGAGCAGTATCCTTGGAATCTGTACTTTGATGGTTTAATCACTACACATGGGTCAAGGGTAGGCCTATTATTTATTACACCATAGGGGGATCTAATCCCGAAATCATTTAGAATCAACTTTCCTTGTACAAATAATATGGCTAAGTATGAAACACTTATTATAGGACTTTGACAAGCAATGCATTGAAATATATCTCATCTTCAATTTTATGGTGATTCTTAGTTAATCATCAATTAGGTTATAGATAATTTTTAGACCAAAGATGAAAAGCTAGTTCCATATAAAGTTATAGTTGACACTCTAAACAACAAATTACCAACATTCAGTTTGAGCATATACCGAGGGATAGTAATAGAACTACAGATGCCATGGCTACTATTGGATCTCTAATTTGACAAATAGATAAAGCTAGAGAGTATTAGTTCTTTGTCAAGAATTTGTCAACACCATCTCATGAACCTTCAACCATTGCTATGATTAATGATATTGTTGGTACTAATTCTATCTTGTACTCAGACCTTTATAACTACCTTCATGACCAAGTTATACCACCTAACCTCTCTCAAAGCAAACCAAAGCCTCCATTCATCATTTCACTTGTTATACTCTACTTGGATCCACTCTTTACCATCATAGTTTTGATAGAACTCTGCTTCATTATTTAACTTCTATAGAGTCTACATTAGTGTTAAGAGAAGTTCATGAAGGAGTATGTGGAACTTATTCTAGTGAGGTAGTCCCATCTAAAAAGCTCTTGCATACTAGTTATTATTGGCCCATAATGGATGCAGATGCCACTGCATATGTAAATAAATGTGACTTTTATCAACGACATGCTAATCTAATTTATGCCCTATCAAAAACACTAAAACCAATGTTGACACCATGGATATTTTGTACATGGGGACTTGACCTCATTAGGAAGATTAACCCCACTTCATCTGATGGCCATAAACATTCCTTACTACCACTAAATATTGAAAACAAACCTAAGCTTTAAGAATTATATTCAGCAATAGTGGCATCTCTTCGGCACTAACATCTTGATTCACTCCCAATCATATCCCAAATAGAGTAATTAACCATGAAAGAATTTCAACCTTTATTAGTTTAGACAAACATCTCCTTACTAGTAAGTTGTTCCAATTCATCATTACCCTCTGTATTAATTTATCATCATCCTCATCCAGGTTTATCATGTTTATCATAATTGAGGTCCAATTATTATAACCACCTATGGGCAAATCATTGCACACTGTCCAACCTACATTTTTTAATGATTATAACCACCTTTGAGTAAATCATTGTGTTGTCACCACTTTAATTTTTCTACCCATATAGGGGCATGTTATTATCTTGTTTGTCTGTCCTAATTGGGGTAGCTCCATCTTCTCAATGATTATAACCACCTTTGGGAAAATCATTGTGTTATCATACTATGTTGCCACTATCATGGTACAATGCTTATAATTACCTTTGGGCAAACCATTGTACACCATCCCACTTGCATTCTCAATGATTTTGACTACTTTTTTTAGTAGCATTGTGTTTTCACCCCATCATCTTTCCTTTATTTGGTCCCCTCATTTTCTTCTTTCTTTTCAAGGGATTGTTTGCCGACCTCCTTGTGCCAACCATTCCATCGAGGGGGCATCATATAGTTAGTTTATCATCATTACAATTGTAGGCATATAAGACCTTTTAATTCTTTGAGAATATGTTATTGTGCTTATATCTTGCAATGCCTTTACAAATAGGGGCAAATTGTCGACACCTAAATTTGGCCATCAATAACCTCAAATTAGGGTTTTGGCCAATTTCCACCCAAAATACATAATTTGGCCTAAAAAAACTAAAACATACTAAATAATGTGAAACTGAAATATTCAAGTGTTGATTTTGGCCAGGGTATCCCTAAATAGGGAAATGCAATTTATGGGCTAGCTAACTTTGATCAATTCATTTCAAGTCAAAATACCAAATTTGCACTTGGGTGCTTTGGATTGCTCTTTTCTATCAAATCTTTTGTATGAGACATGTGCCTTTGTTATTTTTATTGGAAACATCCTAAATGGGAATACATTTCCAATTCATTTGACATCACCTTTCAATTCTAATCTAGTTAAATTTTGGACCAATAATAAGGCATTCTGATCAATTTAGGTAATTTATGCACAAAGTGCTTAATCATACTTAAGAAATAATTAACCCAAATCAAGGCCTAATAAATAATTCCATGGAAACTTGTTGAATAATTTGTTTTGGAAATGAATATTGAATAAATGCATCATTAAGTGACCTCATTTCTTGGGAAGACATCCCTAGGCCATAAATGCCACAAATATCAAGATTCATGCCTTCTATGCCTCTTAATTGTCCCTTCTTCTAATGTAATGATGATGATAATTAAAAAATTGATTATAAAAATTGAATTAATCCTCAACCACACATCTTAATCTTGAGATGGATGATCTAGGTTGATTCTAATCAAATCCAAAAATCTATAAATAGGAGGCCTCACAACATCATTTCTATGTTATTTTAGTGCAATGTTATAATGTAGGATTGGTTCCAAAAGCTTCAATAAATTAGTATTACCATGCCAAATTGATTCCAAGCTAAGCCAAGCCACAAGCCAAAGGTGCCAAGGAGAAGAAGAGATAGCCAAGCCTCCTTTGATGAAGACTTCATGAGCACAAGCTAAGCAAGCCACCATTACAAAGGCATTTGGAGCATCCAAGGAAAGTGAAGGAATTCTTGTGTTTTCATTTCTTGTTTTTTAGTTGTGTTTGTCATTTGTATTTTTTTTAACTAATCTCTCCCTAGTGTCTATGCCTAGAGATGTTATGCTCTTAGTGTGTTTATTTCATTTTGTTTAAATTTTAGAACTAACACCATACCAACCATCCTCTCTTGAGTCAAATTCCTAGATCGCAATATCTATCTTGATAGCCTTGTGAATGCTAGATCTAACATACATCATACACTAAAAAATTATGCTCATATTATATTACATTTCAATGTTATTTATGCCCCTTATATTGGTTTATTATAAAGATATCATATATGCTTTGGCTAACGCACATTTTGTAGAGATTTTTATTTTAAGGATAGTTCTTACACAAGTAAAAGAACTCCCCTTAAAAGAGAGGGATTTAATAAGGGTTTCTCACAGAGATCAGGTTGTCCCAATGTACTCAGAGTAAAATTTTTAACACATAAGAGCATAATATAAAAAAATAGTTTTAGGAAAACATAGTGGGAAATGGTTTCACAAAAAAAAAATTAGTTGCACAAAAATTAGACTAGTTGGACATTAGTGCCCAAATTTGGACACTAGCACCATAGGGTGCTACTATCCAAGATATTATGTTACTCTCTAGTAGCCTTAGTTTTAGGAAATTCCAAATTTGCCAAAAAAGTATAGTAGGTACAATCTAGGTTTACATAGATTTAGTTATAGATTACCAATTTTGTCTCAGTTTATCTTAGATTCATACAAAATTTCTTAGATTAGGGGAATCATGCATGGCATGATCATTCTCATTTTAGTTTTGATTCTTAGATATAGAGTATTAAAACTCAATCTAGAATTCATATCCTTAGATATCAGATTTGGGGGCATGTGCATGACATATTATTTCTGTATGTCACTTATACATTGGTTGATTATATGGAATGACAAACTCTATGTCATTATCTACATTGTACATGTAAAATACCATGTTCTAGGTTACACACTAGATTCATACCTTACTCCATTTATTTTGGTTAGCACTCTCGAGTGGCCTAGAGCCACATAATATTCTAGAGTGGCTATAGATTTGACATACACAATTCTAATTATAGTTACCATCTCCAATTACATCGCATAATTTTACTTTCAAATGCATCTACTACACATGGGTAGGAAATTATGGAGTCATAGTCTACTTGAGTTCTTTATTCACCTACATAATAGGGTTGTACAAGTCATTGATCTAATCCAATCTATTCACTAGTAATGATGCACCCATTAGGGGTGGGAAATAATGGAGTCAAAACCATATTGAGTTCTTAAGACACCACACATGTGGATTGAGAAAACCATCATATCAGTCCAATCTATTCACTAATTGATCACTATCAACATGTACACACATAAGATGTCACTAGGTTTATGCATTAGTTTGCATACCCAGTGAGGTGTATTCATTCCTTTCTTTTCTATTATCTCTCTAATTAGTTTTGTCTTTCTTTTTGATATATATTAAGTAAAGATTGATTTATGCATGTTTCTTTTTTAGGAAACATAATGGAGCATGCTTCACATACTCAAATCCAAATTCATGGACTTGGCCTCACAGGTAAGTCTAAGTACACTTATATTTCTTTTATCCTAGTCATTTTGCATTGTTGCATTTCTAGAATAAAGAGGGAAATGTAATCACCTAAAATGACACTTGAGTTTTAAGAGTGTTAATTGAGACCACACATCCCTAACCTAGCCTTAAAACTATCTTAGGGCCTATCTAAACACTTATCCAACATTTTTGTAGGCCACATGCATCCATAAACATCCCTAAAGTAGTCCTAGACCCTCACTTTAACATCCTAGCCCTTAGTGCCTCAGGTTTTTCCACTTGAACACTAGCGCTATAATTTAGACAGTGGTACTTCATGGCACTAGTTTCCCAATTTGGACGTTATTGTCTTTTTCCCTCTTTTTATTACCAATGGATATATTTTCAAATGAGAAACCACATAGGGTTATCTTAGACATTTTTTAAGACCCGTACAAGCACTAGAATGGTCTATATACATTAATTTTAGCCTTTTATCCACTAAATAGAAATTAAATGCAAATTACATAAACAAACTTAGAACAAGTTGTGCACAATCAAGGTTATCAATCCCTATTTTTCCCTACTTATGTATACAATGATCTATGACATTACTAAGCTTAGATTACTTAGGTTTCCAGTCTCAAACACATTCAAATCACTCAAGCCAAGATTCATACTAGCTTCACTTACACTTACGCAAGCACTTATGTGGGGAGAACTACATTGGGCTAGATCCCTCTTCAGAGTATTGGTATATAGGCAACTCTCATATGAGGTGTTGAGGATGTCTATCCTACCCCACTAACAACACACTTTGCTACTTGTGCCAACTAGATTCCTTAGAAACATGGAAGTTTAGGGTTTCCATATAAAATTAGTCAAAATAGGTTATCTATAGAGATCCAAAACTCATGTGCATAGGAATAGGCTTGGCATACTTAGACATATGTATACCCATAAGCTCTAAACATTTCTACACAGAGGAAACTAGCACCAAAATAGGGACACTAATGCCACATGGTAATACTATCCAATTAGGATGTTACTATTTAAGAATGGTTTTAACACCTAGGTCCTATTCATGAGACTCAAAATAGCCTTTATCTTAGTTTTCAGCCTCCATATCTCTCATTTCAGTAAAACTCCAACTAAGTACTTATTTACATTATTTATTAATTTTTTTAAAAAGGTCAAACTAGATCAATTTTTTTACAAACTAGTGGCTATATTTATTGCATATTTATACCCTAATTTACTATACTCAACCCTTTAACAACATAGGATTTACATTTACTAAGTCCTAAATAGTTTTTAAAAACATAAAACTCAAATGATGAAAAATCACAATGCTTGGAATATGAGAATTAATAGTTTCAAGATAGATAAATGAGCCATGGATATTTCCTCATAGGTATCATTGATTAATTGCAATAAGAGTTAAAAATAAAGGAACAAATGTTGGAAACTTTACAAGATAATGTAAGAATGAAGAGGAGAGGTGAATCTATATAACATGCAAAGGATACCATCCTATATAAAAGATGCACATACCATGGCTAAGGTGTGCATAATAATTACTCTACCATATTTTATTTCTTCCTATCAAGATCTAGATGAGTCTTTTAGTAAATTTGAAAGCATACCAAGGAAATTAGATATAAGGCTTTAAACAAGATGGGTTATTATGGAAAATGGTTTGGAAAGAATGGCCAAAGAAGGATTAAGCTCATAATGGTTAAGTAAATCCCTCAATATGAAATTTTAGGATATGTTAAGTAGGATAATGATTAAAAATAACTCTAGTAAGACAAACTTATAAAGACAAAGAGCCCAAACCAATAGCTTAACAAAAACAATCCATGCAATGAAATGCCATTATTATTTTTCTCAAATATAAAGAGGAATTAGATTATTTGAATAATGGGAGGGCCTCTCATGAAGAGCAAGGTAGCATTATACCACGTTAAAGTGAGAAATAAGATTCTACAATAAAAGGAAACCTAATCCTTCGATGAGGAGACAACACATCATCACTTCATGACTATGTGAGTGAATGCAAGTTTAATCCAAAAGGGGAAAACTTTCCAATAATTGAAAAATGATCAGTGGATAATTAAAATCATCTTAAAAGAGATGAAAACATCTTGAAGCATGAGGTAAAGCATTACCACTTCATCAAACTTGCACAGGAAATCCTAAGGGAAACCCAATAATGTAAGGAAATAATAAGTCTTCTATTATTTTATTCAATTGGAGAAAGAGAGGCCATGTATCACATGATTTTTAGTACACATATCCATGTTTATTTTTATTTAGTAACCATTGTGGGGCCATGTATTATAAAATAAATCCATAACTTAGAATCCAATGTACTTCAAAGAGAAGGCATATTTTATATATTGTTCTCAAAGCCAAAGAAGAGGTCAAGGTGTCAAAAGTAAAAAGGGTGCATGTTATAAATATCACTCTCCAAATCATTATAATGAGAATGGAAAAATGAGAGAAATTATTTTTCAAGGCCTAGGATTTACCCAATGGATAGATCCACTTAATATATTAAATGTGTTATGGTATTATCATATATGAAATTATAATGACCAAAAGATATAATTAGAGTACTATGAGATAAGGAGAAACAAATGGAACAATAGACATTGTGCTATAATTGATAGTTGTAATTTTATGTTATTCAATATTTTTATATAAATATTTAAAAGGTTGGATGTGTTACTAGATGTCTAACCACTAATGTACTTCTTGTTATATATATTCATATTCAAATAGTGTAAGTATACACTAATATACAAGTGTGGAAGATGAATGGATTTTTCAAATTGTTACTATAATGAAAAACATTCACTTCATTTGTGCTTAGATTCATGTAGACACCTAATATTTTTGCAATACCCTTTTTCATTCCATATGTGTCATGCATTATTACATGTGGCCTATATGTTTATATTAGACTCTTTTTCCATCCTCGTTGGACCTTTCATATCCTTATGTATACACATAATATTTTAAAACTTTTATCATTTATTGACACTTAATATCTTGCAAGAACCCGTAAATTCTCAATATATTTGAGTGCATGCCTTAAGCAATACACCGAGAAAGGGGTGGGTAGACCATTGGTGCTTCAAAGGATTGTTGTCCCTTTTGGCACTTGTTATCTACACACTTATCTCCTAAAACCCTTATCCCTAATATTATTATTCTCTATTGTACCCTCTCTAGTGATTTCCCATATGTTATTTTCCTTTTCTTCACCTTAATCCACTTTTGTCAGTTGGTTGTTCTAGGTCGATTTGGGTGATTTTCACTTAGGAACTAGTTTGGCTCTTGGCTGACCTAGCTCATGACCTAGTGAACTATTATTTTAAATTATGCTAGGTCGACTGGGTAGACCCTGTCACCTAAGATTTTTGGAAGGGTTTAGGGTCAAATCCAATTATATATACAATTTCATTTCACCATTATTGAGAGAAGATAAGAAGTAAGATATATTGTACATTTACTTATTGACCATTCTACTTGAGGAGCAAGCTTAGGGTTTCATACTTTATTTGGAGATATGGATCTTATCTTGTGGAGAAGATTTTAAGATGCATCGATAGGTTGTGTAGTATAAATATAATGTGTCTTTGTCATCCTTACATACCACAACAACCTATTTCAAAACACCTTGGCCAAGGGAGAGATTGAGGCTCAGTGGGTTTATCTTCAAAAGTAAGTATTCTAACTTTTTTCCTCCTTTGTAAGAGTAGATAGATATGCATTTGTATATCTCTTCCATGCATTAGGATTTTGTATACATTGACATGAATATATGTATTTTATGCATGTTTAAGTTTATTTATTTCTAAGCCCCACTTTGTGCCATAAGCTTTGGTGAACACTAGATTAGATTTATTTTACTTGTTAATAGTTTAGTGAGATATCAAAACACAAGATTTGTGTAGGGTTATTTCATGATTGTTATTGACTAGAGGCTTTAGAACCCTCTCTAGCATGGTGTATTATGGTAAGGTATCCCCTAATCAGTTCTAGAAAATTCTCATATTGGTCATGTTTTCACTTAACAAATGTGTCCCCCAATCAAAAGTGTATGGTATGATATATCTTCTCTGAGTTAGGATTTATTTATAGACATGATGCATTTCTAATTGCATATACTCTAGTGAAATTGATGTGAAACTAACCCTTGTAGGTTTTTGTTTCACTTATTTCATTATTTTATCATTTTTATTAACATATATTTTTGATATTAGGTTGACAATATCGACACATTTTAAACTTTTATATGTAGGTTTAACAACACAATCACATCAATAATACTTTGTTATGTCAATGTAAGTTCTTTACCAGGTTCAGGCTACTAGGTCGACCCTATACATTTTTAGACTTCTAGTTCAACATACTAAGTCAACCTAGTTGACCCTATATATTATTAAGTTTTCAACAAATAGGATCTACAAAGATAGGTTGACCCAGTTGACACAGTTAGTAAAATTTACAAGTACAAATCAAGATAATTCAACAACAATATCATATTTCTTTGAATCCTCCAACCCAACAAGGTTCCTTTATATCCTTGTTTGTCATTTCTAGCATTTGTTACAATTTTATTTTTCATAGTTTTTAGTCTTTAAAACTAAGCTTGTATAGTCAACTAGGTCAACCCTATTGACATAGTTATGTATTTAATGTTCTATTTAGAAATATAGGTCAACTCTATCGATGTATTTCATTTTTATACCCTTGATTCCATAGTACAATGGTGACACTGTCAACCCTATTCTGTATTTTATACATATATTATCAGCTGAATCAACATTGTATTATGTTTCAAAGTTGGAATTAACCCTTATTTTCTAGTAATTAGCTCACACTTTCATTTTTTGTTGCTTTCATACTTGGAATAAATCACATAGTCTAATTATATGGTTTTCAATATACTATTTAGTTTCACTATTTTCTATTTTATGCACACACTACCAAATCATAAAGTTTCAAAAAACATTTTAATAATTATTTATCCATGGCATACCTACTTGGATTTCATCACTAAGGGAGAAGCTGACTTGGTTTTCTAGCCAAGTATTATAAACACATGGTTAACAGTATATTTTGGATAAGCATTCAATACCCTTATCATTATAGTGTGTGAAGTGAGGGGTAGGCCACAACACCAAGCTAATACCATTCCCAATACAGATCTCTTTCAGCCCAAATGTCTTAAAACCATCCTTAGATTGCTTTCTAATTCCTTGCTTATAGAAAACTTCCTATCACATATAAAATTATACTTTAATAATTTAAAAACATTCAGGTTAACCACTAAGTTAGATTTTACTTTCCAAGTTGACTATTTTCTCTTTGCTCAATGGTATGTTGTATTGTAAAAAATTGCATTAGCTAATGTTGGTGCAAGATTTTATGTTGTGTGCCTTAATTGGATCAATCTCATTGACCCAATTAATTTTGTGTTTCCTTTCATTTATTTCTTTCTTAAATTACTTGAAAAAAAATTCTGGTTTTAGTACACAATCTTTTCTATTGACACAATATCTTATAGGCTATTTGTTTTCCTTGTTTCCTATTCTAGCTTGACCCTGTCAACTCTATACAATTTATAACCTTTGTTTCTTGTAATAGGTTTAACCAGTCAACTCTGTATAATTTTTAGGCCCTATTTTTTGTATACTAGGTCAACCCAAATGATTCTATATAGATTTCTATCACTTCTTATTTCCTTGTCTTTTGCATATTCTCTTACCTTATTTAGTCCTTTTCCTTCATCATGAAATTTCTGTTTGAAAATAATATTGAATTGAATTCAATAGACATGATGAGTTTTACCAACCCTCATAGGGTCTCCCATAAGCAAAGTAGGGTTCTTCTCTTGGCTGAGAGTAATGTTCATATAGCCACTCACATAATGAACTATGTGACCCCTCCTCATTCCTCTTCACTTCATAATCCTCTCTTCTCACTAGAAGATCAACCCAAATTAGAGTATACCCCTAAACTACTTTTCTTTATATCTGAATTTCCTCAACATCAAGGAAACGATCCTTCTACCATTTACCACCTCATGATTAGTGGTCAAGTTAAATAGACTCATTCACCTTATACTACATTATCACAAGGATTTGGGGGTACTAATGGTAGGTTCTACATCTATTGGGCCTCTCCAAAGACCCACTCTCCTTAACTCTTTCACTAGTGCATCATTTTCTAATCGAGGTAATCATGCTTCTAGTGATTCCTATTCTCATCCCTTTACTAGTTCATCTTTTACCATAGAAGCAAATTTTGCCACTAGTGCCTCACATTTTAATAGTTCATCTAAAGCTCCTATCAATACCAATAGTGGTACGCAAGCCACTAATACCAACTCTTATGATTCAAGTAATGCTAACAATTTAATCAAACCCATCAACTTTTATTAAGAACACTTAATTAAATGAATACCTTTCAAGCTCATAATATGAATCAAATGATCAGAATGTACAATCACCTTGTCCATCTTCAAACCCACCCCTAACCAATACCTTGGGGCACACACAATCAAAATGTTCCCCTACTCCTCTTTGAGATTCCCATGGCAATCTCATCCCTCAACCTCCTCTTGTCAATAAGATAATTAAACATATTAAAAATGAACCTATTACCACTCAAATTGCTAATATTGATATAAGAGGTATCACCCCTACCATTTATTACAATGGGTCAACTAATACTACTCTTCATCTAAAAACATTCGAAAACCTCTATAAAGATTGGGTTAAATTAAACACTTTTCCACTACCAAGTGTAGACACTAGTTTTATAAACCCTTGTGTATTAACGTGGTGCATCATCACATTATCATGTTATTTCTAACATAATGGCCCCCATTCATAATTATTTAAAATAATTACTTTCACCCCACCCATTTACGTTTACCACATTAGTTAATTAAACTTAATTACTACAATCATATAGTAATTAACCCCCCTTTTTACCATTTTTAACCATAAAATCTTAAAATAAAATAAAAACAAAACCTATTCAATCTCCCATCAACCCTTCCAACAACTTAACCTCATCAAAAACCCATGCAAACAACTTAGTGTTACATTCACTTAGTTTGGCACACGGTTCGAAACAACCCAAGCCAACTTTTGACCAAATTAGGATAATCGATGTCAATCCTCCATGATTGACATTGATTCTCTTAGATCGACATTGATCCATATATACATAGAAAATATCCATGGTTCAAGCAATAGTGACTATACTTTTGGACTTCGAAACTCTACCAAAATCTCATTACAACTTGCATACGGATGTTGTCAACATCCTTTTATCTTTTGGAACCTCTGCTTGAGAGATTATCAAAGGGTTTTGAAGGTTATTTAACTCATCTTGTCAAGTTTATTTTCATCCATAAAGGTTATTATTGTACTTCAATTTATTCACATTTTAAATCTATAGTATTTTGCATCTATCTATCACTATTTTACATTCAGTTTTAATTATTTTATCAGTAATATAAGTCATTATTATAGTCTATTTTTAAATTTTAGCATTTTATATAGAATCAATGTTGATCCATCTAAATTTATTTTGATCCTACAGGATCATCATCGATCCATTCTAAACTTTCAAAACATTCTTGCAATCTATTTTCATAATATTCTCAGTCTTAAAAATGTATCAAATCTTGCATTCAATTTTCTAAAAATCTATCTTTTACATGTAGATGACTTTGCCTAGATTAGTGTATGATATTGTTAGCATATTTGATATTAAAATTGTTCAAAAACCATTTTTAATTGATCAAAGTGGCATTGCATTCAAATTAGGTCATTATACTATGGTTTTTACACCTAATTAGGAAAGCATTAACGAATAATTGGCTGTAACTCAAGAAGTTATTGATATTGCTACTGAATTTTGAGATAATTACTTTAATAATATTAATATTTATATAGAATATATATCTTTGGCATTGTATATTTATATCTTATCCATATATATCTTTGTAATTTCATGTTTATTTATAAACTTGTATGGGTTGACATCCATCTAAGGAAGTGTATCGCTTCTTAGGACTAGTTCTTACCAAGTAGCCCACTCATATTTATATTAATCTATTTTTTGGGAGTTAGTGTGATTTTTAGGTCATTCCTCCCTAGCTAAAGAGGATTTCCCATAAAGCTTGATCAACGGTGCGCAAACAACCTTCATCTCCAGGTAATCTTCAAAACCTTGCATTTACTTTGTTTTTAGTAGCTAATTAGTCCACATTGAAAAAGTGAAAAAAAAATACTAAAATATTATAGCACGCCCAATGGGACCTCGGTCTCATCTTTTGTTTTAAAAATTCAAAACTCTTAAATTTGCTTTATTTCCCTTTCTTTATGTGAATTCATCCAAAGAACATTAACTTTGCATTTTTTCCTTTTAAGTTTAAAATACATTGCATTCGTCTTTACTACTAAGGTTCTTTCACATAGAATAATCTAGGCAACAATCTATCATAGTCATCACTTTATCCACACACAACCAAATCACTACATAAATTAACACATCTAAACACTTGACATAAGGAAACTGATGGGGATTTCATCACCTCATGGAAACCTTTTTCCCATTGATCTGACTTGGATTTCACAACCAAGGGGAAGACCAACTGAATTCTCTAGCTGAGTATAATCTCTAGAAAATCGATATATATTGGCCAAGAACCTGCACTAGCTATGGGATTATGATGTGAGGGGAGCAAGCCCCAAGTATCAAGCCACATACTGGTACCAGTATAGATTTCCTTTGAGAGCCAAAATAAAACACTTGAAACCATCCTTAGATTACCATTTCTTAGGACCCTCATTATCCTTTTTCTTTATTTCTTCTTACATCTTAAAGTTAAAAAAGATAAAAACCTTTTGGAATGACTTTAGTTTATGCATCTTTCATTCAAACCTTAAAGTGAGATAATTCAAAAAAAGAAATTGTTGTTTTATTTTTATTTTTCCTTTTCCATCTCATGGTTTTAACTAGACAATAGTCAAAGAAAGAATCCAAGGAGGGTGTCACATCCTCTCCCATGGAACATACACCTAGTCCCTCCTCTACCCTTGAGTCCTTTGAGAATCCTATGTTCCCAAACTTTTATTCTCAAGGAGATCCTTCTTTTATGAAAATATTGGACAATAACCCTATTACTCTCAATTACTATCTTAATAGTCGAGCAATACATATTTCTCCTTCCCCCCATGCCCAAGATTCTTGATATAAATATAGGATGCCTTTCGAGGGAACTAAGAAAATTAAAGAATTTACCAAGGCCATGGTAACCTTTTCCACTGAATCTCTTCTATCGGGTTCTACTACCTAGGTGATGTAACCTTTAGAAAACCAACCACCCATAATATCTACCAATTCTCCAACCCCCATTACTCCGATTCAAAATACTTATACCACTTAGCCTATATCCACTATTCCTCCTCAAACATTAGCAGTATCAATTCCCGCAAGTCTCCCACCCATCACAATGACTCTAGCATACATTTCTCAAGCTCTGTCACACACACAAATAATCCCTCACATGCAACAAATCCCACACACACAACAAGTCCCTCATACATAACAAATCCCTTTGACACAACCTCTTAAATAGTATATCTCCTCAACTACCCAGTACATGGCTTCATCACAACCATCAATAACCACTTACTTCCCATCTTCTATGGAGTAAAATATTCTCATACAAGTCCCACAATTCATGGTGACATCCCAACCCATTATGTCCACTGTAATTAGATACTCTTCTTCACAACCCCTATCTGTTCCCTTGCCAAATTTTCAAACTCTTCAGCAAGGTATCTTAGGGAACATGCCTCATAATAACACCCAAGAAGACCTCATAAACATCCTTATGAATAAGATGGATAATTTGGAAGCCTCCACCTCTAGACACAACAATATGCTCACATATAAGCAAATTTGTAATGAGCCTATCCACTCATCTATTCTTATCCAACTATATCCCATGTAATGGGAACTTCCCAAGTTTACTAAGTTTTAGAACAAGGAATATCCCCAATAACATCTTCAATACTTTTGACATGCATGTTACCTTCTATCACATGATGATGTGTTATTACTAAGGACATTTCCCATGTTGGTAGTAGGGAGAACATTAGATTGGTATACCTCCATTCCTTAGCATTCACTCTTTTCCTTTGGGAAAATTTCCTAAATTTTCTTATAACACTTCTCAATCAACATTGCCCAGAAAGTGACTATCATGGATTTATATGCCATTCGACAATTTGAAGATGAATCCATATTAGACTTTGTGTCTCGTTGGTGTAGTCTAATCAACTAGTTAACCTTTTCCTTGCCATAGCCTAAATTAATTAAATTATTTGGATGCTCTTGTGCAAAACATATCTCATCCATGTTACAAGTTCAAACTTTTAAGACTTTTGATGAAGCTTTTACCATGGAATGAAAACTCAAAATTCATGGCATGGACGAGGGAAAAGTTAAATTTTGCCATAAAAACTTCAAACTTGACCCATCAAAAAGCAATAAAAATAATCCTAAACCAAAAGGGATAGCAAATGTTGTTATTTTAAAAAATTATACCCCTCCAACACCTAATTAATTAGGACCATCCACTTCACAAACACAACCACCTAGGGGCCTTACTTGTTTTCCCCCTAAGAAATATACCCCTTTAGGAGAACCTTACACTTCTGTAATGGATAAACTCCTAAAATAAAATGTTATTAAGCTCCATCCAATTAAACCATCGATGATATTCATCCTAAACCCACTTGGTATAAATAGGATGAGTTTTTTGCTTATTACAGGGTAATAATACATTACATAAAATGATGCCAATCTTTTAAATGGTTGGTACAAAACCTCATTGACAAGGGGGACCTCCATTTGGATAATCCAAATGCTCCTCCTAATCAATCTTTAGATATTTTTAGATAGCCATTTTTAAACCATCCATCCATATCAAACATAGTCCAAGCTAAACCTGGAGAAACATAAAATTAGGCTACACATATGATTGATACAATCTATGATCAGTTATTGCCTAAAGATTTTTTAGAGAAATCTCTAGTGTTGGATCTCTTTATTGGAGATGATTTTGATATAAGCCAATCTAAAACTATCAAAATAACTCCCAAAACCTCTATATAGCTCCCTGACCTCATTACATGGGATCATTCACATGAACCATCCCCTTCATATTCTTTCACTAAATCTCCTAAAGTGGAAAATTAAACTACTCATTGGGATGTCATAAATAAACATCTTGATACTTCTAGAGTTAAACATTCTACCCCTTTGATCCCTAGAGAACCTCTTTGTGGTATGCACCTAAATCATAATTTAATAGGATCCTATCATAATATAAACTAATCATCCTCTATCACAACACCTCCTTACCCCAAAAATACTAAGGGTAAAGCTCCTATCATCGATAACTGAGATAATTGTCTTGGTATTCCACCAAAGAAATCCTTAGCTCATCCTCAAGTTAAAGTCAATATTTTTCAAACATCAAAAGACAAAAACCTTAGTCTAAATACCCCCTCTTTTCTCAACACACAAAATAACAAAGGGCATATCCTTTTTGTATCATCCCCATCATCTATTTTAGGTCCCCATCTGCCTTTTGTCCCTATCATAGGTTCTTCTATTCAAACACCTGGGAAAATACAAAATCTCCCCCCATTATTAGCCACACCTCCATCCCAATATCCACCATATTTTTATAAAGGTCCATTTGAATAAAAGGTGTCTAATGTCATCCCTATTGTAAAATCTAAACATCAAAACCAAATAATCAATACTTTACCAAAAAAGATTGCACAGCCTACCATAAAACCACAACATGACCATTTGAAAGGATCTTATGCTATAATATTAAAACAATTTTTGGATGCATCCCTCATTATGATACCACCTATATAATTCATTAACTTTCACCCCTAAAGACTTGCCTAGTATAGAAATCGAGAACTATGTGCATATCATAGAGTACTTGGATATGATACAAAAAATTATAAATCCTTAAAGGCCATAATCCAACAGTTAGTCTAGGATGTTGATCTATTAATGAATGATCTAAAGGATAACACTCCTAATCAATGTCACCATCCCAAACATTTCACCTAGCCATAATCTTTTTAGTCCTATAAGTGATAAAAAGTTAGTGGCTTCTTCGGACCCTCCATTATTACACATCGATGTTGTCCATGTAACCACCCATTCTCAAAATCAAATCCTAATAAATCTAAAGTTTAAATTTTATGATCCTCTACCCATATTATGCCCAAACCATCTAGATAAAATCCTAAAGTCTGTATTACAAGAACTACCCCAGCTAAAGCCAAGGAGTTGGTATAAACTTCTATATTAAAACAACTCCACCAAATGCCTATAAAAATGTCATTGTATGAAATTATCAAAAAATATCCACACCATTGATAAGTAATGATATAATATTTTTAATCTATTAAGGTCTAGTCAGATGAGTCTCAACCATTATCTACATTTATAAGGGCCCTTTAAATGGTGTCCATTGTTAGTTTCACTAATTTTAAGGTCACTCCTTTATCACCTAAAGATGAATCAATGTCACTCCTTTATCACCTGAAGATCAAGATCCCCCCTCTTTTCATCACATCTCAAATAAATCAATCATAAATTAAAAGAGTTATGATTGATAATGGGGCTAATATCAATATTATTTCTTCACACGCTTTCTAGCAGTTATAACTACTAAAAAACATTATTTCCCAATCCTTAGTAATTCTTCATGCATTCAATGACACGGTAACACCCATAGTAGGAAAGATCATCCTTCCCATTTTTGTTAGTTCTCGTACCCTTCATGAACTCTTTTATGTAATAGAGGGAACTTTCCAATATAATATTTTATTAAGACGTCTAGAGATTCATGTGATATGATGTGTCCCCTTCATAGTCCATCAATGCCTTAAGTATGAACATGAAGACCATGTACACATATTCCCTACCGATCCTCATCCCTTCAAATTATGCAACTTCACTTTCTGACTAAGTGATGTCATAATACCCTCACCTGACACAATCCCATATTCATCTTCTAATCAAGCCTAGCAAAAATATTCTTGCTTAAAAACTACCAACTTAGGAGTATACTAATTTCATGATGCAACATCTTTCAATATGGGAATACCAGCTATTAAACCTTAACACGTTACCCATACCTAGGGAATATGGTCATCTTTATTAACAACCCATGTATTCACCTAACCTAGGTGAGCACATCCCATTTGGGCCACATTTATTATGTACTCAATCAATATATGGTGGAATACATCAAAATACCCTAGGACTTGACAATTGTACCCATGTTAAACCCTTTACATCTAATTTATTATTTCTCAATAAACCCCAATTTGCAGAAACCTACCTTTATCATTGTGCATGGAAAGGCTTCGACATGGGTAGATATGAGTAGGATACCCATGATGTAACATTAGGATATTTTAGAAAAGCACATGAAAAGCATGGCTTAGGCTTTGAAAAAGATTCTAAATCTTCTCCTGAGCCCATTCTTCTATCGTTCTTCAAAGAAGAAGTGTCATCTTCATCATCTGATACCTCTTTCTTGACCAATGACATTGTATCCATCCCTCATAACTTTTGTTTAGTCAATATGATCTCCATATAACCCCTCATATTTCATCATAATGACAAGACCCAAACCATCCCTTTAGCATATCCTAACTTAATAGGACCTGATATGCCAACTATCCATGTTCTTTAGTGTCAAGATGATGAGTTAATATTGACTCACTTAGGTGCTGAAAACTCTTATTTATGTAAATATCTTCCATTTGAAATATCTAGCTTATTAAATGAAGCCACTGTTGATATTAATATTAGATCTTAGGAAACCCCAAGAATTATTAAAATTCACAAAGCCTTAACTCCTCAATAAAACTAGGATTTTACTACTTTTTTATTAGACCACAGCAAGGCCTTTGCCTGGTCTTATAGTGATATGCCTAGTATTGACCCCACAATCATTATCCATAATATCATCACCTTTCTTGATGATAATTCATTAAAACAAAAGATCTATAAAATACATCCTTGTGTCACACTCTTGGTAAAAGAGGAACTACAATGCCTTTTATCTTCTAACTTTATTCAACCCAATGATTATCCTCAATGGATGTCCAACATCATTCCAATCACTAAGCTTATAGGGAGACTTCGTATCTATATTAAATTTCATGATTTAAATCTTACCTATTTGAAATATGATTTCCCTCTCCCTAACAGTGACTAATTAGTGGACCTAAAGACTAGCCATGAAATGTTGTCCCTTATGGATGTTTTTTTTGGCTACAATCAAATACTTATTACACTAGGAGATCAACATAAAACTACATTCATTACTCCTTGGGGGACCTTTTATTACCATGTTATGCCCTTTGGCCTAAAGAACGTAGGAGCCACTTATCAATAGGCCATGACTTATATATTTCATGACATAATCCACAAAATCATTGAGGACTGTGTAGATGACCTCCTTGGGAAGTCAAAATTTTGTAAGGACCACCTATCCATACATAAGGTTTTTTTGATCATCTACTTCAGTATCATGTGTGTCTAAACCCAAAAAAGTGAATTTTTGGTGTCTTGATGGGTAAACTCCTAAGTTTTATTGTTTATATTTATGGAATAGAAGTCAATCCTACTAAAATCAAGGTTATTTTAAAAATGCCTCCTCCATCCAACCTTAAGTAGCTACGTAGTTTATAGGGCAATCTCCAGTCTATCCATCATTTTATCTCCAAACTTTTTGATCGATGTCAATGTTTCCACCATTTATTAAAGAAGGATAGTCACTTTATGTGGGATCTTAATTGTCAAAATGCCTTTAACAAAATCAAAAATTATCATCTATCACCTCCAGTCCTCACTCCACCTAAGGAAAGGAAACCTTTCTTCTTTTGTATCTCAGTGATAGATCATGCTTTGTTTTTTATGCTTGCTCATAGAGATGAGCATCATAAAGAATATGTTGTTTATTATATAATTTGTACCCTCATAAAATAAAATAAACATTGTCCACATGCCAAAAAATTATGCCTAGTATTGGTCCTTATAGCCTCTAAGCTTTGTCACTACCTATATAACCACAAGTCGTATGTAATTACATTTATTGACACACTTAAGTTCATGCATTCTAAACCTTATCAAAATCAATGAATGGCTAGATGGATTATACTTCTAGTTGAGTTTGACCTAAAATTTCTCCATCAAAAATATATTAAAGGTAAAATTATTACTAATCAACTAGCCAAAGTACCTCTTAGCAATAACCAACCAATCAATAATGAATTTCCTAATGAATCCATCGTATCTACTTCCCAATTAGTCCTAGAATATCAAATGACTTTATTCTTTGATAGATCCAAATATGAGTGGGGAGGTGTTACAAGAATTATATTAATCCCTCCTCAAGGCATTTCTATGCCTTTCTCTTTTAAACTAGACTTTGATTGCACCAATAACAAGGCTGAATATGAAGCATTGATCATAGGCCTCCAAATTGCCCTTACATTAGGAATCAAATCCCTTAATATCTATAGTGATTCTCAACTAGTGGTTAATCAAATTACTGGTGTATATCAATGCAAGAATGATATCCTCTAGAGATATAAGACCTTGGTTGATCAACTCTTATTTGCTTTTGAATGTTATGCTATCCAAACTACTCTTAGATCAACTAATAAGTTCATTGATACTATGGCATCTCTTGCTTATTTTATCCCATCCTTATGCCAAGAGTCCAAGCTATTTTTTACTTATCCATCGAGTTAACCAACTTTATTACATGAGAACTGATCTTCCATCTATTAATAATATCATGAAAAACCTAGAAAAGCCATGGTATGCACAAATATTTACTTATTTGTCTACAAGACTATCTCCTCCCCATCTATCTAAAGGTGCCCAGTGTGTCTTTCGATAAAAATTTGTCTGCTATACTATAATGGGGGGTGTTCTCTATAGGTTTGGTTTTGATGGTAGTCTTCTTTGTTGTCTTTAGAAACATGAATCTACCTTATCTATCCAATAAATACATAACAGGTCATATGATGGACACTTTAATGGCCATGTTATTGCTAAAAAAATCTTATGTCAAGGATAATATTGGCCAACTTTGAATCAAGATTATTGTGCATATGTTAAGAAGTGTGTAAAATGTCAGTAGCATGCAAACTTATCTCATGTCCCTAGTAAAACCTTGTAGGTAGCAAGGGATTTCTGGCCATTCTCCCAATAGGGGCTCAATCTTATAGGGCAAATCAACCCTAAGTCCTCTCAACATCATAGTTTCATCATTACCGCTATAGAATACTTCACCAAGTGGGTAGAAGTTGTGTCGCTTATCTCAACCAAGGCAAAAAATATTGTAGAGTTTATCCACCATCAAATTATCTGTCATTTAGGAATTCCATATAAAATAATAACAAATAATGGAAAAAAAATTAAAAATAAGGTCTAGGCACTATGTGACTCATTTAAAATAAAATTAAGTTTTCCCTCACCTTACTATCCCTAGGCCAATGGTCAAGTAGAAGCATCTAATAAAACCCTAGTTAAAATCCTAACCAAAGTTATCAATGAAGCTAGGAAAGATTGGCATCTTCACATCCCTTTCACCTTACAGACATATAAAACTAGTATTCAAACCCTTATAGGTGTTACTGCTTTTTCCTTAGTCTATGGTATATAAGTTGTACTTCTTCTATAAGTCCAAATTCCCTCTCTTTGTGTCTCTCTTAAAGATGTAGACACCTAAATCTGGCCACCGATAACCTCCAACTAGGCTTTTGGCCAATTTCCACCCAAAATGGACAATTTGGTCTAAAACACTAAAACACACTAAATGATGTGAAACTGACATATTAAAGTGCTGATTTTGGCTAGGGTATCCATAAATGTGGCAATTTAATTTGTGGTCCAGCTAATTTTGATCAGATCATTCCAAGTTAAAATGCCAATTTTGTACCTAGGTGTTCTAAATTGCTCTTTCCTATCAAATATCTTGCACAAGATACATGCCTTTGTTATTTATTGTTAGTAGTATCTTAAATGGGATAATGGTTCCAATGCATATGACATCACCTTCCAATTCTAATCCAATTGAATTTTGGGCCAATAACAAGGCATTCTGATCAATTTGAGTGATTTATGCACAAAGTGCTTAAACATGCTTAAGAGCTAATTAAACCAAATTAGAGCCTAATCAAGAAATATATAGAACTTGTTAAATATTTTGTTTTGGAAATGAATATTAAATATCTGCATCATCAAGTGACCTCATTTCTTGGAAAGACATCCCTAGGCCATAAATTCCACATATATCAGGATTCATGCCCTCCATACCTCTTAATTACTCCGCTATCCCAAATATCGATGACCCTATTTATCAATTTTACATAATTGGATTAATCCTTAGCCACACATCTCAATATTGAGATGGACAGTTTAGGTTGATTTTAGGCATTTGCAAAAATCTATAAATAGATAGGCCATGAAAATCATTTCTAAGCTATTTTGGTGTAAATTTATAATGCAAAAATATTTCAAGAATCCTTTACAATTATTTTTACCATGCCAAATTGATTTCAAGCCAAGCCAAAGGTGCCAAGGACTTCATGAGCACAAAGTTGAGCAAGCCACTACAACAAACATTTTGGAGCATCCAAGGAAGGTAAACAAGGGTTTTGTTTGCATTTTAGTTGTGTGTTTTATTCATGTTTGTTAACTAAGCTCTCCCTAGTGTCTAGGCCTAAAGATTTTATGCTAGTTTTGTTTTGATTTTGAAACTAACACCATACTAGCCATCCTCTCTTGAGTCAAATTCCTAGGTCCTCTTAATGATTATAACCACCTATGAGAAAATCATTATTTTAACTTTTAATCCTAATTATAATCACCTTTGGGAAAATTAGTATCCTTTTTACATCAATGCATGTAATAATTTTCTCATTTGGATTAATCTCAACCACGGGTTAATTCCACATTTCTTCTTGTTTCTTTTTGAGGAACCATCCATCAACAGATGTGATGGCTACTCCCTTAAGGGGGAATCATTATAGGCTTCCCAAAACCATTTGGAAATTTTTTATTTAGTCATCATCTTCTTTTTGGCATACAGGCCATTTCTCATTATTTGAGAAGACATTGATTTGCCTGCAATTTGCAACATCTTCCCAAATATGGGTAAATTGTAGACACCTAAATCTGGCCACTGATAACCTCCAACCAGGCTTTTGACCAATTTCTACCAAAATGCACAATTTAGCTTTAAAATATTAAAATGCATTAAATGAGTTGAATTGACATATTCAAATACCAATTTTGTCCAAGGTATCCCTAAATAGGGCAATGTAATTTATGGGCCAGCTAACTTTGATCAGATCATTTCAAGTCAAAATGCTAATTTTGCACCTAGGTGCTCTAGATTGCTATTTCCTATCAAATCTCTTGCACAAAATGGATGCCTTTGTTATTAAATGTTGATAGCATCCTAAATAGGATAGCATATCCAAAACATCTAACATGTCCTTCTAATTCTAATCCAATCAAATTTTAGACCAATAACAAGATATTATGATCAATTTGAGTGATTTGTGCACAAAGTGCTTAATCATGCTTAAGAGCTAATTAATCTAAGTCAAGGCATAATTAAGAATTAGATGGAAACTTTTTGAATAATTTTTTTTAGAAATGAATATTAAATATATACATTATCAAGTGACCTCATTTCTTAGGAAGACATTCATAGGCCATAAATGCCACAAATATCAGGATTCATGTCTTCCATGCCTCATCGATACCTTCCATGATGCCCTCCATGCCTCTTAATTTCCCCTTATTCCAATGTCATGATGAGGATAATTATAAACTTAATTCCAAAAAATTAATTAATCTTCAACCACACATATCAATCTCAGGATAGATGGTTCAAGTTGATTATAGACATTTGCAAAAATCTATAAATAGGAGGCCTTACTACATCATTTCTAAGTTATTTTGGTGCAAAGTTATAATTCACAAATATCTTTAAAAATCCATTGAAATTAGTTTTACTATGCCAAATTAATTTTAATCCAAGCCAAGCCATAAGCCAAAGGTGCCAAGGAGAGATGGAGATAGGCAAGCTTCCATTGCCAAGGACTGCATGAGCACAAAGCTGAGCAAGCCACTACAACAAGCATTTTGGAGCATCCAAAGAAGGTAAAAAAGGGTTTCTTTTGCATTTTAGTTGTATGTTTTATTTATTTTTGTTAACTAAGCTCTCCCTATTGTCTAGGCCTAGAGATGTTATGCTAGTTAGCATGTTTATTTCATTTTATTTTCATTTTGAAACTAACACCATACTAACCATCCTCTCTTGAGTCAAATTCTTAGGTCCTCTTAATGATTATAACTACTTATAGGAAAATCATTATTTTGACTTTTAATCCTGATTATAACTACCTTTAGGAAAATTAGTATCCTTTTTACATCAATGCATGAAAGCATTTTCTCATTTGGATTAATATCAACCACGGGTTAATTCCACATTTCTTCTTGTTTCTTTTTGAGGGACTGTCCATCAACAAATGTGACGGCCACTCCCTCAAGGGGAAATCATAATAGGCTTCCCAAAACCATTTGGAACTTTGTTCTTCAGTCATCATCTTTTATTTGGCATACAGGCCATTTCTCATTATTTGAGAAGACATTGCTTTTCCTATGGTTTGTAACATCTTCCCAAATAGGGGCAAACTTTAGATACCTAATTCTGCCACCGATAACCTCCAACCAAGCTTTTGACCAATTTCTACCAAAATACACAATTTAGCCTAAAACACTAAAATGCATTAAATGAGTTGAAATTGACATATTCAAGTGTTAATTTTGTCCAAGGTATCCCTAAATTGGGTAATGCAATTTATGGGCCAGTTAACTTTGATCAGATCATTTTGAGTCAAAATGCCAATTTTACACCTGGGTACTTTGGATTGCTCTTTCCTATCAAATCTCTTACTCAAAATGCATGCCTTTGTTATTTGATGTTGGTAGAATAATAAATAAGATAACAAATCCAACACATCTAACATCTCCTTCCAATTCTAATCTAGTCAAATTTTGGACCAATAACAAGGTATTTTGATCAGTTTGAGTGATTTGTGCACAAAGTGTTTAATCATGCTTAAGAGATAATTAATCCAAATAAATGCCTAATTAAGAATTCCAAGGAAACTTGTTGAATAATTTGTTTTGGAAATAAATATTGAATATCTACATCATCAAGTGACCTCATTTTTTAGGAAGACATCCCTAGGCCATAAATGCCACAAATATCAAGATTCATGCCTTTCATGCCTCATCAATACCTTCCGTAATACCCTCTATGCCTCTTAATTTCCCCTTATTCCAATTTCATGATGAGGATAATTATAAACTTAATTTCAAAAATTAAATTAATCCTCAACCACACATCTCAATCTTAGGATGGATGGTTTAGGTTGATTCTAGATATTTGTAAAAATCTATAAATAAGAGGCCTTACTACGTCATTTCTAAGTTATTTTGGCATAAATTTATAATTCACAAATATCTTTAAGAAGCCATTTCAATTAGTGTTACCATGCCAAATTAATTTCAAGCAAAACTAAGCCATAAGCCAAAGGTGCCAAGAAGAGATGGAGGTAGCCAAGCTTCCATTGCCGAGGACTGCATGAGCACAAAGTCAAGGAAGCCACTACAACAAGCATTTTGGAGCATCCAAAGAAGGTAAAAGAGAGGTTTTTTTGCATTTTAGTTGTATTTTTTATTCATGTTTGTTAACTAAGCTCTCCCTAGTGTCTAGGCCTAGAGATGTTATGCTAGTTAGTGTGTTTCTTTTATTTTGAAACTAACACCATACTAACCATCCTCTCTTGAGTCAAATTCTTAAGTCCTCTTAATGATTATAACCGCCTATGAAAAATTCATTATTTTGACTTTTAATCCTGATTATAACTACCTTTGGAAAAATTATTATCCTTTTTACATCAATGCATGTAAGAATTTTTTCATTTAGATTAATCTCAACCATAGGTTAATTCCACATTTCTTCTTGTTTTTTTTCAAGGGACCATCCATCAACAAATGTGGCGACCACTCCCTCAAGGGGGAATCATCATAGGCTTCCTAAAAATAGTTAGAACTTTGTTCTTTAGTCATAATCTTATTTTTGGCATACAAGCCATTTCTAATTATTTGAGAAGTCATTGATTTGCCTATAGTTTGTAACATCTTCCCAAATAGGGGCAAACTGCAGACACCTAAATCTAGCCACCGATAACTTCCAACCAAGATTTTGACCAATTTCTACCAAAATGCACAATTTGGCCTAAAAAATCTAAAATGGATTAAATGAGTTGAAATTGACATATTCAAGTGCCAATTTTGGCCAAGGTATCCCTAAATGGGGCAATTCAATTTATGGGCTAACTAACTTTGATAAGATCATTTCTAGTCAAAAGGCCAATTTTTCACTTGGGTGTTCTAGATTGCTCTTTCCTTTCAAATATCTTGCACAAAATGCATGCCTTTATTATTTGATGTTGATAGAATCATAAATAGGATAACAGATCCAACACATCTAACATCTCCTTCTAATTTCAATCTAGTCAAATTTGATAAAAATAACAAGGTATTCTCATTAATTTGAGTGATTTATGCACAAAGTGCTTAATCATGCTTAAGAGATAATTAATCCAAATCAAGGCCTAATTAATAATTCCATGTAAACTTGTTGAATAATTTTTTTATAGAGGAATATTAAATATCTACATCATCAAGTGACCTCATTTCTTAGGAAGACATCCCTAGGCCATAAATGCCACAGATATCAAGATTCATGCCATTCATGCCTCATCAATACCTTCCATGATGCCCTCCATGCCTCTAAATTGTCTCTTCTTCAAATTTCATGATGAGGATAATTATAAACTTAATTCTAAAAATTAAATTAATCGTCAACTACACATTTCAATCTGAGGATGGATGGTTCAGGTTGATTCTAGACATTTGCAAAAATCTATAAATAAGAGGCCTTACTACATCATTTCTAAGTTATTTTGGCATAATTTATAATGCAAAAATATCTTTAAGAATCCATTTCAATTAGTGTTACCATGCCAAATTAATTTCAAGCCAAGCTAAGCCACAAGCCAAAGGTGCCAAGGAGAGATGGAGGTAGTCAAGCTTCCATTGCCAAGGACTACATGAGCACAAAGTTGAGCAAGCCACTACAACAAGAATTTTGGAGAATTCAAAGAAGGTAAAAGAGGGTTTTTTTTTGCATTTTAGTTGTATTTTTTATTCATGTTTGTTAAGTAAGCTCTCCCTAGTGTCTAGGCCTAGAGATGTTATGCTAGTTAGCATGTTTATTTCATTTTATTTTCATTTTTAAACTAACACCATACTAACCATCCTCTCCTGAGTCAAATTCTTAGGTCCTCTTAATGATTATAACTGCCTATAAGAAACTCATTAATTTGACTTTTAATCTTGATTATAACTACCTTTGTAAAAATTAGTATCTTTTTTGCATCAATGCATGCAAGCATTTTATCATTTAGTTTAATCTTAACCATGGGTTAATTCCACATTTATTCTTGTTTCTTTTTGAGGGACTATCCATCAACAAATGTGACAACCACTCCCTCGAGGGGGAATCATCATAGGCTTCCCAAAACCATTTGGAACTTTGTTCTTCAATCATCATCTTCTATTTGGAATACAAGCCATTTCTTATTATTTGAGAAGACATTGCTTTACATGTAGTTTGCAACATCTTCCCAAATAGAGGCAAACTTTAGATACCTAAATCTTGCCACCGATAAGCTCCAATCAAGCTTTTGACCAATTTCTATCAAAATGCACAATTTGGCCTAAAAACACAAAAATGCATTACATGAGTTGAAATTGACATATTCAAGTACCAATTTTGGCCAAGGTATCCCTAAATGGGGCAATGAAATTTATGGGCTAGCTAACTTTGATAAGATCATTTCTAGTCAAAATGCCAATTTTGCACTTGGGTGCTTTGGATTGTTCTTTCCTTTCAAATATCTTACACAAAATGCATGCCTTTGTTATTTGATGTTGATAGAATCATAAATAGGATAATAGATCCAACACATCTAACATCTCCTTCCAATTCCAATCCAATCAAATTGTGGACCAATAACAAGGTATTCTAATCAATTTGAGTGATTTATGCACAAAGTGTTTAATTATGCTTAAGAGATAATTAATCCAAATCAAGGCCTAATTAATAATTCCATGGAATTTGTTGAATAATTTGTTTTAGAAAATAATATTTAATAGCTACATCATCAAGTGACCACATTTCTTAGGAAGACATTCCTAGGCCATAAATGCCACAAATATCAGGATTCATGCCCTCCATGCCTCATCAATACCTTCCATGATGCCCTCCATGACTCTTAATTGTACCTTATTCCAATTTCATGATGAAGATAATTATAAACTTAATTCCAAAAGTTTAATTAATTCTCAACCACACATCTCAATCTTAGGATGGATGGTTCAGGTTGATTCTAGACATTTGCAAAAATATATAAATAGGAGGCCTTACTACATGATTTCTAAGTTATTTTGGAATAAAGTTATAATTCGAAAATATCTTTAATAATCCATTCCAATTAGTGTTACCATGCCAAATTAATTCAATCCAATCCAAGCCATAATCCAAAGGTGCCAAGGAGAGATGGAGGTAGCCAAGCTTCCATTGCTAAGGACTGCATGAGCACAAAGCTAGGCAAGCCACTACAACAAGCATTTTAGAGCATCCAAGGAAGGTAAAATAGGGTTTTATTTTGCATTTTAATTGTATATTTTATTCATGTTTGTTAACTAAGCTATACATAGTGTCTAGGCCTATAGATGTTATACTAGTTAGCTTGTTTCTTTCATTTTATTTTCATTTTGAAACTAACACCATACTAACCATCCTCTCTTGAGTCAAATTCTTAGGTCCTCTTAATGATTATAACCACCTATGGGAAAATCATTATTTTGACTTTTAATCTTGATTATAACTACCTTTGAGAAAATTAGCATCTTTTTTACATCAATGCATGAAAGCATTTTCTCATTTACATTAATCTTAACCACAGGTTAATTCCACATTTCTTATTGTTTCTTTTCAAGGGACTATCCATCAACAAATGTGACGACCACTCCCTCAAGGGGGAATCATCATAGACTTCCCAAAACCATTTGGAACTTTGTTCTTTAGTCATCATCTTCTTTTTAGCATACAAGCCATTTCTCATTATTTAAGAAGACATTGCTTTTCCTACAGTTTGCAACATCTTCTCAAATAAGGGAAAACTATAGACACCTAAATCTGGCCACTGATAACCTATTGACCAATTTCCACCAAAATGCACAATTTGGCCTAAGAAGACTAAAATGCATTAAATAAGTTGAAATTGATATATTCAAGTACCAATTTTGGCTAGAGTATCCCAAAATGGGGCAATTTAATTTATGGGCCAGCTAAGTTTGATCAGATCATTTCGAGTTAAAATGCTAATTTTACACTTGGGTGCTTTGGATTGCTCTTTCCTATCAAATCTCTTGCACAAGATGAATGCCTTTATTGTTTGTTTTTTATATCATCATAAATAAGATAATATATCCAACACATCTAATATCACCTTCTAATTCTAATCCAATCAAATTTTAGAGCAATAACAAGGTATTTTGATCAATTTGAGTGATTTGTGCACAAAGTGCTTTAATCATGCTTAAGAGCTAATTAATCCAAATCAAGGCCTAATTAATAATTCTATGGAAACTTGTTGAATAATTTATTTTGAAAATGAATATTGAATATCTGCATCATTAGGTGACCTCATTTCTTGGGAAGATATCCCTAAGCCATAAATATCAGGATTGATGCCCTATGTACCTCATCAATACCTTCCATGATGCCCTCTATTCCTCTTAATTACCCCTTCTTCCAATGTCATGATGAGGATAATTATAAACTTAATTCCAAATATTGAATTAATCCTCAACCACACATCTCAATCTTAGGATGGACGGTTCAGGTTGATTCTAGACATTTGTAAAAATCTATAAATAGGAGGCCTTTCTACATCATTTCTAAGCTATTTTGGTGAAATATTATAATTCAAAAATATCTTCAAGAAGCCATTAAAATTAGTGTTACCATGTTAAATTAATTTCAAGCCAAGCCAAGCCATAAGCCAAAGGTGCCAAGGAGAGATGGAGGTAGCCAAGATTCCATTGCCAAGGACTTCAAGAGCACAAAGCTGAGCAAGCCACTAAAATAAGCATTGTAGAGCATCCAAGGAAGTAAAAGAGGGTTTCCTTTGCATTTTAGTTTTTTATTTTACTCATGTTTGTTAACTAAGCTCTCTCTAGTGTCTAGGCCTAGAAATATTATGCTAGTTAGTGTGTTTCTTTCATTTTGAAACTAACACCATACTAGCCATCCTCTCTTGAGTCAAATTATTAGTTCACAAAAGACATAATTTTTGATGAGAATTTTCATTAGAAGCATTTATCCCAGCTTGAACTCTTAAATGAGCATTGTGTGACAACCCTTGACCACCTTCGTATATATCAAGAATGACTAAAATGAGCATATAATCAACATATAAGAGAATGAGAATTTACTATTAGAGACCTTGTACTTAAATAAAATCAATATGTCACTAATATGGAACAAAGTAAAAGGGGTAAATTTGCTTCTAATTAGCTTGGACCATACATTATAACCCATAAATATGGATCTAGAGCATATCATTTGGCCTTTATTAATGATAAACTAGAACGAGAACCTCTTAATGCATTGCATATATGCCCTTTTAATAGTTAATAGATCTTGGCTCATTTTGGGTTAGTTTATCTCAAATACTATCATATCTCCTTTATCCCATAATACCAAATAATGATATGAGAGTTATGTGGTTATCCAGTAGTCACTATAACCTCAACCTTGAATATGTATACCCTGGCTCTATACATAGCATTCTCTCATGGATAAGTTTTGCCTATGATGGGAGAAACACTAGATCATTGTTTCCCTTATTTATTAAAGTTTGTTAATTTCCCAAGATAACACAATCATCTCATGTATTGAATCCATGGAAACTATCCTAAGGTATCTTTTCATGCCAAACCTTGCATTATTATTTTTGGGATCCAAAATCAAGTAAGTAGTGTAAATCCAAAGTATCAAAATGGGTTAAATAAATAGATTGATCCCTCGAAGGAAAGCTATAATAATAATAGATTTATTCCTTGAATTATAGTTGTTAAAAATGTCAAAATGTAGACCACTCCCTTGAAGGATGGCTACCAAGTAGATACTTCCCGTATTGATTAGTTTTCAAAATCATGCCGCTTAAAATCCCTAAAAAAAAGTAACAAAAATAATAAAATAAATTTTCAAAAGTAATATCCCATGAAAGCTTCTAGTATTGATCAGCTTTCTAATTGTAGACTTCTCGTATTGATTAGTCTACCCATTGGCATAAAAGTGATTTCTGAAAGATAAATCCTAATTTTAAAAAGATGAACAAAGTTATCTCTAAAGCACTCTATCCCCCATACTAAAAAAAACATATAAGCCTTGACTAAGGTTAAATCTCTGGCTAACCAAGGTTGAGTCCATATCTTTTATCACCTAGCTAAGGATGCAAATGCCATGCATATGAGAGGTTCTCTTTTGGTTATGGTCCAAGTTAATGATGTGCAAATCCATAATCTATAAATACTAAAATCCATAAATACATCACAATATAGCATTAAAAGCTATCTATAATCCATAATAATCATTAATCATAAATCCAAAATCCATAATTTATTTACAATCAATCATCTAAAAACCATAAACATTTAAAAAGGTTAATAATGATCTATATCAAAAAACTAGCAAAATTCATAATCATAATCCATTAGTAAAAACTCATCTCATGATATAACATGTCAAATCTATAATCCATCCATAGAATACATGATAGAAATGATCAAAATTAAAAACATAACATTTAATCTATAATCCATTGCCTCATATCATCAATAAAAGCATATCATATCCATAACCATAAGTAAATCCATAAAAACACACGTGATCCATCCATAAACATAAACATAAATGTTTGTACATATATATATATATATGTATGTATATATATATATATCAAATGTCTGTATAAATTTCATAATACAAATAAAATGGGGCTTTTAGCCCATATAATGTGATCTAATCAGTAAAATCAATCCTACTAAGGTGAATGCTATCACCTCCCTCATAATCTCCTCCTCAACTCGCTACACTCCCTCTACTAGTAAACCCCCAGGAGTCCTCTATGATCTACTATAGCTAGCCACGTATGAAGAAAAATAAGCTACATCTAGTAGCCATCTCTATACTATCCTATCATAATATGACATCTCAGCAAGAAAATCTTTGTATCTCTGGAGTGGTACCATATCTGGAGGTGCAGCACTAGATCCTATAATGTTTGGTGTAGGTCTCTATGCCAAAGTAGACTTCATCTACTCTAGCTCTACTCTGTGTCTATCATGCTCCTATATGACCTATTCATGCTGACCTCTCATGCTCTCAAGATCACTATTTAATGTGGCAATCTACCCCTATAAAGTAACATGGGCTATTTGTGCCTCGTATAGCTTATCCTTTAAATTATCCCTCTCAGTAATAACTATAGCTATATTTATATGCTTTTGGGTGGGGGCATCCTATAATGTTCCCTCCTCCATGTGTGTATCCTATAATGGTACCTAATCCATGTGTATATCTATAGCCTCGTACTCTACCTCTCCTCTCTCCTCAACCTCCTCCCTCACCTCCTCCATAACTATCTCACGTCATGGTCTCACTTTTCTCTCCTGCCTCCTCGCCATCTCAGTTGTAAACCAAATTACATAATCATCTATATACTTGATGTCATCTAAATCACTCACCATGGGCTCCTCTTGTGGCCCCATCAAAACAACTATAGTGTTAGGTGCAGGCCAGTCCAGCTCTGTATCCTCCCACCTATACAAGAATGAGGCTAAGGGAACATCATGTAACAATCCAAATTACTGACAGACCCTTTCAAAATAAAATAACTCAAGGTGCTCCCATCATTGTCCATGTACCCATATCTCTCAAGTAACATCACCTATCTCCACCAATGAACCATGCCACATTAGAAAGTCTACATAAGGCCTCCAAATAACATCTCCTATTAGTAAGCTACTGAACACCTATCTATAGTTCACTAGATCCCACACTACCGTATTTGAATATGGAACAACTATGTCTTCTTTCCACCGAAGGAAGCCTAAATTGTATGTTATCTCCCTAAATCTAATCCATGGGGTCCCTATGGGGTGAATCATATGGATGTGTTCATATGCCCAATAATTTAATATAAATGTGATGTCAAACCCTAATCAGTACCTGGTACTCTAGCTCCATAACTCCCTGTATATCTACCCCAATAGTATGGGTGCCCATGCAAAAATAGTTCATAACTCCACCATGTCTAATATAACACCAATAAAACTCCATGTTAGTCATCCTCCCATAGAATTAGGTAGCACATAGTAGGTCATTGCTAGCATCATCATCATTAGCACTAGTCTCTCTAAAAGATCCTAATTATATAATGGCTGGAAGGAGAACCCTTAGTAAATAATTTGGTTTCTAGCACATCCTCACCATACAATCATGCCAGCACCATAACTCACCCAACCTTGTCTATAGCATAAATAAGATTTCCATAGATTGGTGCTCGTAGAATATGATATATGTCCTCTATGGTGATCATCATCTCACTAGCTGGTAACCAAAAAGTGTTGGTGGTATAATTCCTCCACTCTAGCAACACCACTATCATACTAATATCTCGATGGAAATGGTGATAATGGAAAATTCCTATAAATCTAACCACCTCTAAATGAGCCCAGTCCTTATCATCCATAAACTCTTACAATTGCTCTAACAGTGAAGAGACCCTATCCTTCATCATCAGCAACTCTTGTGCCTATCAGAAACATCTTTTTCATTAATCAAAAGCCTAAGTTTTGTGCTTACTATCGATCCTCTAAGGATTGATTCTGATTTGACCCCAATTGAAAGTGATCCTTATGGATCATGGTTAATCCATTTGAAATATTTCAATCCTAATGGATCATCATTGATTCCCTCAACCCAAAAAAATCCCCTTGGGCTGTACATTCCTAAATATATATAAAAATCTTCCTACTTACCCTCCCTCTCCCCCCATAAATTTCCTAAAAAACTCAATTTCTTATACAAAACCACAAAAATAAATTAGTTACTAAATTTAGCCAAAAATACATAATGCCTACCTCTTACTATAGTCATCATCATTGTCATCCACTCCCGCTTGCCTCCATTATCTCTCACGTCTACTTGCAAGGTTGACACACATCAAATTTTACTCTCATATTCTTGTTCACATTGATAGCTAAATGAGCCTTATGCCATGTCAGATGCCTATATATAGCCTTTCTTACAATCAATGTCAATTACCCCAATCAATGTCAATCCCATAAATTGACATTAATCCCTTGCAAATTGATGTTGATTGTCTTGGATTATTGAAATTTTTGCACTTATGGACCATTTCACATGCTCCCAACTTATCTCCCAAGCCTTGTCTTATTGACTTTGCTTCAACTATCCCATTTTTGTCTCCTATTACACTTTAGATTTGAGGATTTTGACCCCTTTTTAGTTCCCTTATCTCCTTAAATACATACCCCTTTTTTTGGTATCTTCCCATTGTAAGATTTTGATTGTATATTTTGTCTTGAGAACATTAATTTATAGGTAATGCATACACCATACACACATCAGATGCTATGGTCTACCATTCCTATCTTTTGTTCTCTTTCCAGCCTTTACTTGTGCCCACCTATTTTAGTTATGGCATTTTGTTACTCGAATCAATCTTTGGGGAATTACTACTTGCATTACTTTTTATCCTATTAAGTGCAATTTTGTAGCTTCCTTGCACCATCTGCACTTTTGATTGTCTTTTTTTATCACCTATTTTTCTTACCCCATTATGTTTTTACCTTTCATATTTTTCAAACCCATCATCCATTTCATCTCACTTCTTGATGTCTGGTTTGAGGGGGAATACCTTATCACAATAAACATGGGGCATTAGACACCTTGTAGTTTTTTAATCTTATAGCCTGTTATTTCATACCACTCCACAAAAAGGGGAAAATGTAGATTCTAGTTTTATACACCCTTATATATTAATGGGGTGCATTGTCACATTATTATGTTATTTCTAACATATGTAAAATAATTACATTCATCCCACCCATTTACCTTTATGACATTAGTTAATTAAACTTAAGTACTATAGTTAAATAGTAATTAACCCCTTTTTTACCATTTCTAAACATAAAATCCTAAACGAAAATAAATAAAAAACCTATTCAATCTCCCAACAACCCTTCCAAAAACTTACCCTTGTCAAAAACCTATGAAAACAACTTAGTGTTACATTCACTTAGTTTGGCACATAGTTCAAACAACCCAAGCCAACTTGTGACCAAATTGGGTTAATCAATTTTGATCCTTCACGACTGATGTCGATTCTCTTTGATCAATATTGATCCATATATACACAACAAACCTCCATGGATCTAGGGATGGTAACTATGCAAAAGTCCAAAAGCATAAGTTGTTAAGTTTATTTTCAGCCATAATGTTAGTGTTTCACTTCAATTCATTCACATTTTAAATCTATAGTATTTTGCGTCTGTCTATCACTATTTTACATTCAATTTTAATTATTTTATCATTAATATAAGTCATAATTATAATCTATTTTTAAAGTTTAGCATTTTACGTAAAATCGATGTTGATCCATCTAAATCAACATTGATCCTATAGAATCATCATCAATCCCTGCTAAACTTTCAAAACATTCTTGCAATCTATTTTCAAAACATTTTTAGTCTTAAAAACCTATATTCTATTTTTTTAAAACCTGTCATTTACATATAGATGACTCTGTCTGGATTAGCACATGATATTATTAGCATATTTTATCTTCCCATTATTCAAAAACCATTTTTAATTGATCAAAGTGACATTGCATTCAAACTAAGTCTTTGTACTATGGTTTTCACACCTAATCAGGAAAGCATTAATGAATAATTGGATGTAATTCAAGAAGATGTTGATATTGCTACTGAATTCTAGGATAATTAATTTGATCATATTAATCTTGATATAGATTAGATATATTTGGCATTGTCTATTTATATCTTATCCATATATATCTTTGTAATTTCATGTTTATTTATAAACTTTAATTACGCTGACATCCATCTAAGGAAGCATATCACTTCTTGGGATTGGTTTCTTACCAGGCAGCCCACTCATCTTTCTATTAATATATTTTTTGTGAGTTAGTGTGATTTGCAAGGCATTCTTCCCTAGCCAAAGAGGAGTTCCCACAAATCTTTATCAATGGTGTGAAACCAACCTTCATCTCCAAGTAATCTTCAAAACCCTGTATTTACTTTATTTTTAGTAGCTAATTAATCCACATTAAAAATTTAAAAAAATACTAAAACACCAAGATATTAGACAAAACTCTCATGGGTGATGCTTTAGATTGGTACAACCAACTTAAAACTCATGTTATTACTAGTTTGGAAGATTTATTAAATGCTTTAGTCCAAGAGATCCAAACTAGTGATCTTCCCAAGAATATTTTGGCCCACTTTATAAATTGTAAATAACTTGAAAATGAAACCACCCTATATTTTGTTAAAAGATGGAAAGCATTATCCAATAAATATGAACATAACATGGCTGATGATAATCTTTTCCATCTCTTTATCAATGCTCTTTTTCCCAAGTTACAATATCGATGTCACACTCTCTCTCCACATACTTTAGAGGAGTCTATTTACCAAGCTAAACATCAAGATTTGCTTATGCGTCAATTCGAGCCACCCCAACATTATACAGGTAATCACATTTTACTTAGAAACAAAAATCATAATGTTACCAATGATGGTGTCGTGGAATCTTAAGAAACCATTCATACTATTTAATCCTTTGTTCCTAACCAAACTTTGGAACCAACTCCCCCTTCTCAAAAATTCATCAATCCTCATTTCTCTTCACCTAATAACATCAATGTTCACAAACCTTTATCATCAACTGAATTAATTAATTGTCTACCTAGTCCTCTTCCATGATAACTTGATCCCACTCATCCTATGAAATCTTAGTATGATCCCAACATGTTTTGTTGGTTTTATACTAGTTGGAGTCATTTTCATGAGACATGTAGGCAACTTTGTAATTTAGCTATGGATTTTCTTCTTGGTCCTAATTTTTATCATGACTCTATCTTTCAAAAACATCAACAATATTATTACATTACTTTTAAGGCTCATGAAACACATACTAAATCTCAATATTTGCATCAATCTAATGCTCATTTGGTTATCTATCAAGACTCTCTTCCATATCACCAACCTAATCAAGATACCCAAGACAAGACCACCCCTTCCACCAATAATGTAAAAGGTCTTATTGACCCTACTCCTAAAGAGAGTGTGGTTACTATGAATAATATGTGAAGGGTGGTTGATTTTAGTGACCCTCAACCTATCTACACTCCTGCATTATCTTGCACATTTCATGTTATCCAAGATTCTTCTCCCACTCACTTAAATGAGTTGGGGCAAGATGACCTTATCACCTTTGATGATCCAATTCCAACTCCTCCCTTGGATAACACTTCCTATTCTATTTCTACCATCCTTCCATCTTATTTACCTAACCCCAATGACAATCAAGCTTATATCAACACTTATTCTACCAATTTTCAAAACCAACTTGAACCAATTGCTTCACCTTCTAAACATAATTTACAACCTTGTTATAAACCTTCTCCTTCTTGTCAACAAAAATTCCAATGCACTTTGGCTCCTCCCTATAAGGACACTATTGGAGGTAAAATCATTGAGAAGGGGGTGAATAAGTGATGCAAGATAATCTAATTCAATTCCCAACTCTTAAACATTCAACATACATCAATCTTGATCAAGCAACATAAACATGAAAGCACATGCATCCAAATCATAAATAAGAGGATACATCACATGAACACATCATATATGTGGGAAAACCTCTTGGGGGATAAACCCACTAAACCCTAAAATATGGACTAGAGTCCTATAAAACAAGATCCAACATTTAGACTAGCACCAACTAATCAAGGAGTACCCACCCCTTAATTTAGGCAAGCACCCACTTGACCTTTAGCTAGCTCCAACTAGAAAGGAGGCTCCAACCCCCTAGGCAACCAAGTACCCACTCAAATACCTTGATATGATCTCCACCTTTGATCTAATGTCATCTACACTTGATGATGGACTTCTCTTACTTGCACCGTTTCCCTTTACACTCTCACAAACTAGCACACACAAAAAATACATACAAAACACCCTTTTAGATCTCTCTTCACTTTTAAGCATATACACAATAAAAAAACTTGCAACAACTCTATCACAACATTGACAACATGACTTGTAGGTTATGTAGACACTCTTTAACCTACTTATCTCTTTGATCCATCCACTAAGCACACTTGCTCAATCTACCTCTTCTAGGCTTATTAGGTCCAATGACCTATGTGTTCACATTCATCAACTTGATTAGATAATAATGATTGATCCTATTTTATCTCTAATAGTCCTCACTAACCTATTCCTTCTCTTTTAAAGGTTCCTTTTCTCAATACCACATTTGCACTTATCTTCACTCTTCAAGTGTAGAAACCAATGCCTTGATCTCCACTATTTATATATTCTTATGAATATCAACATCTAGGTCAGCCATAATAATTGCCTTAACCTTTAATACATCTTACATAACTCAATACCATCCTCACAAGTCAACCATAACAACTATGGGTCACACTTAAGCAGTTACACCTTTCAATTAGGCCTTATTAGCCCTTATAAGTCTCATAGAGACCTATTCACCCATTTAGAACTTCATCAAGCAAATTAATAACATAAGATCAATTTAAAGTACATGTGTCCACTCCATATGATCTATAATACATCTTCAAGTAATTATACCTACCAAAACATTCTTCTTCTAAACACAATTTTCTCAAACAATATTCTGTATACTATAACACCATTAATAAACACACAGTCAACTATAAAGCTTCATAACTTTGACTATAAAAATATTTAGACCTTATAAATAGGTTATATGAATCACCTTGAAGTCCTCTATAACTTTTCCTTTTACACCATGATCTAATTTTTCATATATCAAAAGTTATAGCTCAAAAACTATAAATTGGTTCTCCATCACAAATTTGAATATTAATAATTCCAACGATCATTGAGCAACTATTAAACATTGGGACATGTTGAACTCATCTCATGCACTATGGAAATATTGAAAAAATACACACCATTGATCTCTATATAATAGCTTAGTCCTTACCTTATAAAATTTGCCATTGATCTAAGCTTTAAGTTCCCATGATTGTGCCACTTGGTAGCCCTACATGCCTTCTGCACATTTGACCCATTGACTTTAACATGTGTTATTGATATTCTAACTACACAATCATATGCTCACCATTGATCTTCTATTCAAGCTCCATGAATGTGACACATGTCACTAGCATGTTCTTTCTTTAACATATTGACTTTTATGTGCACCGTTAGATCAAGATCTGTGATTTAACATGCACCATTAGATCTACTAGCTAGATGACCTCAGAATTCAATGTAGCTTAACTTGATGGTCTCTATCCCATCATAGTTTTTAGGTTAAAATTTTAATATTTATATCTTAAGCTAAAAAACACTTCAGGATTCTAAATCTTCAAGGTACATTCCTGGCTATATAAACAACATCATCATGAAAACATTTTCCCACTATTAACTTTTTAAGTACTTGTAATAAATGCACAAACTTGCTGGATCATATATGTATGAATGATGGTCTATGATGGTCTAGATTCTCTTAAACTAAAAGATGCTTATTTATCATTCCAAATGACTAATTGACACACTAGAGCTTCATGAAGACATCTATGGATGCCTCACAACTTCTTCTTTGTCCTTACAAACCTGAAAATGTGCCATATCTCTCTAAGATATCAAACACCACCTCTTTGTCATTCATGTACTATAATCACATGATCTCTTTGATATCAATGAAAACCAAACATCAATGACCATGCTCAATAATCTCCCCCTTTATCATTGATGGCAAAACACCCTCAAAATGACTTTAATTGAACAATGATTTCATCATGATCTTTCTCCCTTTTGACATTAATGACAAAAGGTATCTTCATCAACATGCAAATAAACATTCCTCAACATTATGTACGTATTTGAATATAATTAAGATGCTCAATAAACTTACAAATTTTCAAGCATATAAATCAATTGCTCCCCTTTTGACATGCACTAGTCTTGAATTTGAACTTATTTGATCCTTGGACCTGACAAACTTCTCACAGAGCTTAAAAATATCTCCCTAACATTATGCTCCATATCATGTCATTTGTTCTAAGACCATACTTATATAAAAATCTCACACATGATCCATGACTACATTCTTCTTTGGTCATATAAAGCTTTTGAGCTTAGGCATCCTTTGAGCACCTTCAGACCATCTCCACACTTGCATGCATACCTTATTACTTCAAGCCACCTGTATGATTACCATCAGATGAATAAGCTAATATTCAAATAGGAAAAATGCAAAAAAAAAATCATTTAAGAACAATCATGCTTTTTTCATTTAGAGAAAATGACCAAAAACCACTATTATCTTCACTAGCCTTGCCTAGAGGCCTAGTATCCCTACCTGAACCTTGAAACACCCATATCTTTCTATGTATACAACTTCAAGAATTCAAATTTCATATCTTTATTACACTCATGTGCTACCTCATGCCAAAAATCATCTTCCAAGTCTGGCTTTGCACCATAGCTTCTTCACAAACCTACAAGCCAATTAACCCTCTATTTTCATGAATCCTCATCCATGGAAGACACCACATACTTTAAAATGATTGTAAAACACACCTTTTGTTCAACATCAGCACTTGAAATTTTTCTCATACCTAGAGGTAAATAATACATACTTCTAGAATAATTTTTTAGGTCACACACCTTGGAGAACCCATAGACCCTTCAACTATGTTTTGATCTACTTGCCCTTAAGCCAAAACTAAGAAAACCTGAGAGTACTCAAAAAGCTTCAATTTGTACACAAAATATCTTCAAAGCATAAAATCACCTATAACACACCTTAATGAATTCAACATAACTTTCTATGTAACAAAAACATCTTGACAATTCATCTTTCGTGTTTTGACACTTGGGAACCTCCATACTTTGCCTGTAGACCTTTAGGACTAAAATCCTTGAACATACCTTGAGCACACATACCTATAGTCTAGATATTGAAAATAATAAATAAAAAATTAACTAACTTCATATCACTAAACTTATTCATATCTCAACCATGACTGGAACATCTCACATATGCTCCCCCTCACATCATGCACATCTTCAAATGATATTCTTGTCCTACAACATCAATCAAAATCTCAACTGGTATCCACCATGCTTACTCTTACTTGACTAGTGTCACCTTGAAGCCTAGATAGAGACACCTTGACCTAAAATGTCCTAAAATAATGTGAAAATAGGATTTTCCCATAACTCCTGATATTCCTTCTCCTCCTTGGTCATCTAATACTGATAGTTCTTCTTCTTCTTCTTAGGCTTAATAGAAGTAACATGTTCATCCATTACAATATTCTCCTTCACTTTTAATAAAGTATTGAAAATATAAGGAGACAACCAAGATTCATGACATACCTTTTCATCTGAAGAAAGAAAATCATCACTAATCATAGACAACTGATGTTCTTTGCATGAAACTTGTTCCACAATAGTAGGAAATTCTTTTGGATCCATACATTCCTCAGAAATAGCCTCAATTAGCACTTTGGTATTTTCTTTGAGCTTAACTTGAATTGAATTTTGATTCTCCTTTTCTATCTAGATAGATAACACATTCTCTTGGCATTCCTTAATCTTATTCATATTTAATTCCTCTTTTTCTTTATTAGGAAATCCACCTTGATCTTTTAGCTCAACTAAATTAGTTTTGATGGTTTCCACTTCTTTAGGTTTCCATACCAAGGATTTACCTTTCTTGAGCACACTAGGTTGTTCATGCATCTTCTTATGACTTGAGAGCTTGCTTATACAATATCTTGCAATATGACCAACTTGATGATAATAGAAACAAATAACATCATTTATACTTTCTACTAGACGAATATTATGAATCTCAAAAAACATACCATCTTGTCCCTTAGGTTCATTATGCTTAAGCTTAACTGTCTTTGTTCTTCATACCTAGGTTAATATTTTCCCATGCATTCTAGGGTAGAATCTAGCAATATGTCCCATGTCATGACAATTATAAAAGAATACATTATTCATACCTCTAGCTAACCAACTACTCTTTCTTATACAATTTTTTGCCTTATGACCAAACTTATGACAAGCATAACAATGACCATCAAAGGATCTTTCATACCTTGAAGCATTTGGCTCCCTGATTGGTTTCTTCATTTTACCTTTGACTTGATTTGACTTGTTATCTTTCATGTTACTATCCACTTTGCCTTGTTATGGTCTCTTTTGTTTTTCTTCAATCTCGCCTACTTTGACAACAAATTATTCATACTCATCCTTCAATGAATCTAGCCTGATCTTCAATTGAATGCTATCATCCTCTTTAGCTCTCATCATTGAATTTGTAGCTTCTAACTAAATTCTAAGATTTTGGATGGTCTCCTTAAGCCTCTTATCTTCTTTAGTCATGTCATCCTTCAATCTACATGCTTGCTCTTCAATAATCTTTATAGAATCAAGCTTGAATTTCAACTCATCATGCTCACCTTGTTTTGAACTCAACTTGGAATTTGTCTCTCTTAACTAAGTCTTGAGATGTCTGTAGTCTTCCTCTTTTGAACTTAGATTTATCCTTGTAATTCTTAATTGATCCTCAAGAAAGTTGATATTATTTTTATCATCTTTTGATCTTGAGATTGCCTTCAAGGATTATAGTTCCTTATTGATCTTGATACACTCATCTATAATAGCCTTAAATTTTGAGGCCATGATCTTTTTTAAGCTTCTTCTTGATCATACTCTCTCATCTTACCACTATAATTCTCAATAAATGCCTTGATATTATTGAATTTTTCTTCACTTGATTTTAGACATGCATAAGTAACCTCTACTTGTGCCTTCAACTCTTGATTCTCTTTCTTCAATTGCTTAGCCATATTGTGGTATGGATCACCTTCAAGTGCTTAAAATTACATAGAAGGTTTGGATATGATACCAATTATTAGAGGTAAAATCACTAAGATGGGGGGTGAATAATTGATTTAAGATAATCTAATCCAATTATCAAATCTGAAACATTCAACATACATCAATCTTGATCAAGCAACATAAACATGAAAGCACATACATCCAAAACATACATAAGAGCATACATCACATGAACACATCATATATGTGGGAAACCCTCTTTGGGTATAAAACCCAATTAACCCTACAAGATGTACTATAGTCTTATAAAACAATATTCAAAATTTATACCAACACCAACTGATTAAGGAGCACCCACCCCTTAATTTAGTCTAGCACCCATTTGGCCTTTAGCTAGCTCCATCTAGCAAGGAGGCTACACCCCCATAGACAACCAAGAACCCACTCAGATACCTTTATTTTATCTCTACCTTTGATCTAACATCATCTACACTTGATGATGGAATTCTCTTACTTGCACCCTTTCCCTTTACACTCTCACAAACTGGCACACACAAGCAATACATCCAAAACACCCTTTTGGATCTCTCTTCACTTCTAAGCATATGCACAATCAAAAAACTTGAAATAACTCTATCAAAACATTGACAACATGACCTATAGGTTATGCACACACTCTTCAACCTACTTATCTCTTTAATCCATCCACTAAACACACTTGCTCAATCTACCTCTTCTAGGATTATTACATCCAATGACCTATGTGTTCACATTCATCAACTTGATCAGATAATCATGGTTGATCTTCTTTTCTCTCTAATGGTCCTCACTAACCTATTCCTTCTCTTTTAAAGGTTCCTTTTCTCAATATCACATTTGCACTTTTCTTCACTCTTCAATTCTAGAAACCAATGCCTTGATCTCCACTATTTATAGATTATTATGAATATCAACATCTAGATCAGCCATAACAATTGCATTAACCTTTAACACATCTTACATATCTCAATACCATCCTCATAGGTCTTCCATAACAACTATGAGTCACACTTAAGTAGCTACACCTTTCAATTAGGCCTTATTAGCCCTTATAGGTCTTATGGCGACCTATTCACCCATTTAGCACTTCATCAAGAAAATTAAGAACATAAGATCACTTTAAAGTACATGGGTCCACTCCATATGATCTCTAAGACATATTCAAGTCATTATACCTTCCAAAACATTCTTTTTCTAAAACACAATTTGCTCAAACAACATTTTGTATACTGTAGCACCATTAACAAACACACAGTCAATTTTTAATATTTATAAATTTGAATATAAAAAATTTAGACCTTATAACTAGGTTCTTTAGATGCACTTTAAAATCATCTACAATTTTTAATTATACACCATGATCAAATTCTACATATATCAAAATTTATAGCTCAAAAACTATAGACTAGTTCTTCCTCACAAATTTGAATATTCAAATTCCAATGGTCACTGAGCAATTGTTAAACATTGGTCATGTTGACCTCATATTATGCACCCTAGTAATATTAACCAAATACACACCTTATATATCTATGGATCATCCTAGTCCTTACTTTTAAATGCTCACCATTGATCTAATCTCCTAGTTCTCGTGATTGTGCCACTTGGTAGCCCTGTGTACCTTCTACACATTTGACTGATTGAATTTAACGTGCACTATTGATCTTTTGATTTCATGATCATATGCTCACCATTGATATTTTTTATCATCTTTGTGAATGTGACACATGTCACATTCACATTCATTCTTTGACATATTGACTTTTATGTACACCATTGGGTCAAGATCTATGATTTAATGCGAACCATTAGATCTACTGACTAGATAACCTTAGACTTCAATGTAGTTTAACTTAACAATATCTAGCCCATCATAGTCTTCAAGTGAAACTTTGAAGATTTATATCTCAATTAATAAAACACTTCAGGACTCCAAATATTTAGGGTACATTCTTGGCACTATAGACAACATCACCATGAAAACATTTGTCCAGTGTTAACTTTATACGTATGATCTGGAGTTTAGTTTAGAAAAAGTTTCCAAGTTATGATGAAACCAATTTCACAGCGTAGATCTCTTTTCGAGAGCTTTCTGACACTTTTCACAGTTTGAAAAATAGACACCATAAACAAAAGTTATAAGCCATTGAAGTTTTGATGTGACAGGTAAAAATGTGGTGTCACAAGATGACATGGCACAATGAGGGCACGTCAAGTGGACCAATCCGGTGGTGACACATGGTAATCAACAGGTTTTCATAGAAACATATGGGTTTTATATTACAATTGTATTTGAAAAATGTAAAGTCTATAGATTTGAAATCACAAAGTCCATAGATTTGAAATTGCAAAGTCCGTAGATTTGTATTTACAAGTCTGTAGAAATCCCACAAAAAGAGGGATAATTGTTTTTTTTTTTTTAAATTGGGTTTGGTTGATTTGTCTTTGACAACGTGTATGGATTAATATCAATGCATTTTCAATTTCACTACCAGTTCACAACTTTTTAATGCCAGCTTGAGGAGAACGAGCCCATATCCGAAGGTTCTAAGCAACCAAATGGCCGAGTAGCTCGTGATAATCCTTACCACATATTCCATCTAAATCACCCACATCTACGTGATAAGTTGGGGGCCGAGTCATTACATGCCTTAGCGAAAGGCTATCTCAGCATATGCTAAGGTGGAGACAAGGCTATAAAAAGCCTTTTTAACTTAGTATCCCCACGTATGTGGGATATTTGATGAAGTTTCAAACAAAAACTATGCCAATGGAATAGAACCTGTGAACTATCCATCAAAAGGGATAAGGTCCGACCACTTGAGCTGTGTGTGGAAACATGTTTATAAAGTCACAATGTTATAGTTAAATGTGGTGAATTATTGACTGTGTTTTGTAACAGAATAGACCCATTTGCAATAATTGGTCATTTTGGAGCCCTTAGAGGCCAAATCAGAGCTCGGAGTAAACTACAAAGTTGTTTAAAATTTTGATACACTTTGTGAAATATATTTATTTTTCCATTTTGGATAATTGGTAATGCCATTTTGAGCTATATAAGTTTCCAATTTTGATTTGGAGAAGCCTTTGCTTGTGATTCAAGAAGGTGAAGGATGTGCTGAGTCAGACAAGGTCTTTTGAAGGTCTGATCACTATTGTTGAAGAGAGATATGATCTTTTTTTATTTGTAAGTATTATTTTGGCTTGAAAATTTAGCAAGAATTGATGGATCGGTTCAATACGAACCCAGGGACGTAGGAATTCCAAACCCCATAAACAATTTCTGTGTTTTGATCTATGGATTCATTTTTGCATTTCAATTTTAGTTAAATTGCAAATTTTAAATCAGATTTAAATATTCCAACGTTATAAAGTTGAGAAATTTTTTGCTTCCAATTTAGTTTAATTTTCGGAATTGAGAATTTAAAATATCTGTTTAAAAAGTAGTGAAGTTCCTACTAGTGTTTACGAATCAAATTTTGGTATCAGAGTAGTTAGAAAACTAGGTTAGCTTCTGATTGTGTTTTGACATTTGCTTTCAATTTATTGGTTTTCAATATCACTTGATTAGATTACAGTGTGTAGTTGTGGAATCAGTGTATTTGCAGGAAATCATGGGCAAGTTGTCACATAAAGCTAAGATGGAAGAGATTGAAGCTATCAATACTCATATTTAGGATGAGAATGCATTCCTAAGATGCAATCTCTATTCCCTTAAAGAACAGATTGCAAGTTTGAAATCAGATCTTGAATCTAAGGATGAGTTCTTGATAAAATTGCAGTGTGGTGAACCAAAGAAGGCAATACCTTCTACTTTAGATGCAGAGACTATGACTGAGTGCACTGTAAGTTATTCACCAAGTAATTCACCTACTTCTTTCCATTCATATTCGAATTCAAGTAATGATGCTTTTGGTAGTTTTGAACAACACACTAAGGGTATAGGATCTAAATTGTTGAAGAAAATGGGATTTAATAGAAGAGGTTTTGGTTGAGATGGCCAAGGAATTACTAACCCAATACAAGTACAGCATAGATCTCTTTATACAGGTTTGGGTTACACTAGTGAGCAGGTGGAAATTGGAGAAACTTCCTCCATGGCTAAAGGAAGAAAAGCTTCTAATAGCAAAGGACTGAGGCCACTAGTAGAGCATGTACAGTGTAAGAAGGAAGGTAGAAGAGGTATTGAGTTTCCACCTCCTAGTTCCTACACTAGAGTTAGCACTAAATCTTATGATCCACTTTTTATGTTTAAGAAATTTGGATTTAACATTCAAAAGATGATGCAATCATTTCCATGCACTTTTTGTGGGATGCATAACCACAGTGTTGCAATTTGTTGGAAGAGACATGCTTTACTTAAGCAGATTGCAGGTGTTAATAACCATTCTCCTCATGGCAAAGTGAGAAGAGGTAAAAGGGAGACCTCACCTAAGAAGGTTGTTTGCATTCATTGCCATAAGAGTGGCCATCGAATTGATAATTGTTTTAAACTTCAATCATCTTCTCATTCTAGAAATGGTAAAACTAAGATGATTTATCAACCTATTACTAAGGTCAATGAAGTTAAATCAATCCATAATGACGTTAAGGAATCCACTAAGGAAATCAAGTTAACTAGGCAAAAAAATTGATTAAGTGGATTAATAATGCACTTGTTTTTCAAAGCATTGTTAAGAATTTTGTTAAGGGAAAGAACAAGCTTTGATGATGCATTAGTAGATTTTGTGAGAACATTTCAAGATAGGTTCATCATTCGAAGTATTTCAATTCTCACCTTATGCTTAAAAGCTCTATGTTTTGGAATCTCCTATTTATGTTGTGTGAGTTATCTAGAGGACTTGAACTCATTTGATTAGTTGGAGATAATAGTAGAATGCATGTTGTAGGTAGAGTTAATTCCTTACAACACTTGTCTCAAATTTGACTGCTATTTTTTGAATTTATCTATTTTTGGCACATGGATGTATAGATGCATTGTTAAGACCCTATGGGCATGTTTGGATGTTAGGAAATATACACTTTGTGTTGTTTGCATTTACTTAGCATATAAGTCCCATACCAGGGCATTGTATTGCAACATGTCTACAACATTCATTGTATGTTGTTAGCATTAACAAACTTATTTTGCAGTTACATTGGGGATTGTTTCAATTTATTGACAGTTCACTACTTTACAGGATGTGACATGGGCAAATAATTTTGGTATGTTGTGATCAAGTTATTGGCAGTTACAGATTCCTTTACTCATGCCATGTGTAGGCATATTCAGTTGAGTTATGAATCATTTATTTTTCCAATGTTTATCTCTTGCTATAATTGGGCTCTGTGTGATGTGATGCAGTAGACCAGTTATAAGATTTCAAGTGATAGTCAACTTTTGGAGACCAAAAGCCTCTTTTGTAAGGAGGTGTGATCTGGAGTTTAGTTTAAAAAAATTCAAGTCATGATGAAACCAATTTCACAGCGTAGAGCTCATTGAGAGATTTTTGATGCTTTTCATGGTTTGTAAAATGGACACCGTATGCAAAAGTTATAAGCCATTGAAGTTCTAATGCGACAGGAAAAAATGTGGTGTCGCAAGATGACGTGGTGCAATGAGGGCACGTCAAGTGGACCAATACGATGGCAACACGTGTTAGTCAACAAGTGTTCTTAGAAACCTTTGGGTTTTATATTACATTGTATTTGAAAAATACAAAGTCTATAGATTTGAAATCACAAAGTTCATAGATTTGAAATTGCAAAGTCCATAGATTTGTATTTACAAGTCCGTAGAAATCCCACAAAAAGAGGGATAATTATTTTTCTTTTTTTTTAAATTGGGTTTGGTTGATTTATCTTTGACAGTGTGTATGGATTAATATCAATTCATTTTCAATTTCACTACCAGTTCACAACTTGTTAATGCCAGGTCGAGGAGAACGAGCCCATATCTGAAGGTTCTAAACAACCAAACGGCTGAGTAGCTCATGATAATCCTTACCACATATTGCATCTAAATCACCCACATCTATGTGATAAGTTGGGGGCCGAGTCATTACATGCCTTAGCCAAAAGGATATCTCGGCATATGCTAAGGTGGAGACAAGGCTATAAAAATCCTTTTTAACTTAGTATCCCCACGTATGTGGGATATTTGATGAAGTTTCAAACAAAAACAATGCCAATGGAATAGAACTCGTGACCTATCCATCAAAAAGGATAAGGCCCGACCACTTGATCTATGCGTGGCAACATGTTTGTAAAGGCACAACATTATAGTTAAACGTGGTGAATTATTGACTATGTTTTGTAACAGAATAGACTCATTTGCAATAATTGGTCATTTTGGAGCCGTTAGAGGCCGAATCAGAGCTCGGAGTACACTACAAAGTTGTTTAGAATTATAATACGCTCTGTGAAGTATATTTATTTGCCCATTTTGGAGAATTTGTGATGCCATTTTGAGATATATAAGTTTCCAATTTCGATTTGGAGAAGCCTTTGCTTGTGATTCAAGAAGGTGAAGGATGTGCTGAGTCAGACAAGGTATTTCAAAGGTTTGATCACTATTATTGTAGAGAGATATGATATTTTGTTTTTTTTAAGTATTATTTTGGCTTGCATATTTAGTGACAATTAATGGATCGGTTCGATATGAACTCGGGGACGTAGGAATTCTGAACCTCGTAAACAATTTCTATGTTTTGATCTATGGATTCATTTTTTGCATTTCAATTTTAGTTAAATTTAAGATTTTAAATCAGATTTAAATACTCCAACATTATAAAGTTGAGAAATTTTTTGCTTCCAATTCAATTTAATTTTTGGAATTGAGAATTTAAAATATCCATTTAAAAAGTAGTGAAGTTCCTACTGGTGTTTACAGATCAATGTACCTACAATAAATACATAAACTTGTTGAATCATATATGTTTGCATGATGGTCTATGATGGTGTGACTTATCTTAAGCTATAATATGCCTGTTTATCATTCTAAATGATCAAGTGACACAATAGAGCTTTACCAAGACATATATGGATGCCTCACAACTTCTTTTTTGTCCTTACATACCTAAAAACGTGCCATTTATCTCCAAGCTATTAAACATAACCTCTTTGTAATTCATGTACTATAATCACATGCTCTCTTCGACATCAATGACAACTAGACATCAATGACCATGCTCAATAGACCTCCTTCAACATTATGGACATATTTCTAATAACTTCTTATGGGTTATGATGAGTGGGATCCCATCATGGTAGTCATTAATATCCCATCCCAAATTTCATTTATTGATCTTATGAGGACCTCTCCATGTCATTGAAACCATCTCATGTAAATATTATTTGAAATAAACATCCGTCATCCTCCCCTAGTAGGACATGAAATAACCTTATCTAGATTCAAAGATAGTATATTACAATAATGTGAATAGATGTCCATCTATGTTGATGAACCAATGGACACCTCTCTTTCCTTAAAATTTCCCATTGATTCTATGATTCCTGATGATATTTTGCTTCGTATGAATGATCCTCCTATATTTATTAGTATCCAAATTGGAAAATCCAAGTCAAGTGTGCATTGATTGATGAGGTTTTTGGTACCTGTGTTGCCTCTCTTTATTTTATCAAAACCCTTAGATATTCTAAATGCAATCTCAAATCCATATGCAACTTATGACAAGGATATGATCAAATTCATATGCCTCATTTAGGTTGTGTGTGGATTTCCATTACCATCCCACCTATCACCATTCATGTGAAGATGATGGTATTTAATTTTCCTTATAACATCTTGCTTGATAGGTCATGGACTCATCGTATCAGAGCAGTTGCCTCTTCTACCTACCAATGCATTAAATTCCCTCATAATGGAACCATCTATAGGATTTAAGGTTATACTAACCCTTAAAATTTCAAACAATTCCAAGATCGTGGTGTTTTCAAGATTCTTATTCTTGAACCTTTACCTAGTGTTCCATTTCGAAAGTCTCAACAATTCAACTTTCCCATCAACTCAACTTGAGGTTACAATAGTCATCCCAAACTCATTAGAAATATTCCCCTTAACCTCTTAGATTTCAATGATGATGAACCTAATAAGATCAACCTCAAGATTAAAAATTCTGATCTCTCACCTCATCTCATCTCTCAGCGTCCTGCTTCTTTGTAATATTATTATCTCAAACCACCTTGTGATGATATCCTCATTGTCTTGATGAAGAATCAACATTCCATTCATCACACCTAATCATATGACAATGTTATCCCTACATGCATCATTGATATTCATACACCTAATTATGATGATGGTTATACCTTAGATGATCCCTTTTTAGGTGGTCTTGTTTAGGCTCATAATGTTGAGATTATCTATTATCATTCCTCTTTGATCTAGTCTTTTTATGTATCTTCCCATATTCCATTATTTATATTTCCTAATTTAGTATTTTATATTTTTATTTTAGGGTAGAGATGGTGAAAAAACCTCTAGTTTTTGAAGAACCATGTAGGAGTATGCTTATGGATCATGCTATGATTGGGCCTTATTGCTTTACTAGGCACTCTGACCCCTATAGCTTGCTTATCCCTAAAATGCATGCAACCCTTCCTTGACCTTATGTAGACCCCACTCCTCCCTCAGTAGAACCAACTTAGGAAACCATTCCTTCTCCCACTTTAGCTGAGTCTATTCTTTCTTCTTATCCCATCACTCCTTTCATTGAGCCTAGTCTAGTTCCTTCCCCACCACCACCTTCTTTTGGTGATGGTTTGCTTCCTTTACCATAGATGGCTCTATTACCCACCAAATAAGCTAATCAGCCTTCTCAAGTTCCTTCCATTTTTTTTACACCTACTCTTATTAGTACCTATACCAAGCCCACTCACAGGTGCATTTATTACTTCCATGACACATATAATCATTCATCAATGCATTGTTACAAGTTATGATAATATATTAACACTTTGCATCCTTTTACCCCTTAGTCTTTAGATAAGTCCATACCTCCCATGAAGGTACTGCCTAATTATATTCATAATTATGGAAATGTGTATTGTCTTTGGCACCCATGTGGCACCCATCACACTGATCTTGCCTCATCCTTAAGTAACATCTTAAATATCACCTTATATCTATTCTCAGACCTTCTATCATTCCTCCCAAAGGTTGTTATTATAAGAAGGATCCCCCTTCTTATCCCATGGTTCCACCTCCTATGGTTCAATCCCCTCTTATGATCACTTCATCACATTTTATTCCACCACCTATGAATCCTTTAGCTGTAGACCTTCCTTCACCTATATATCCTTCCCACCTGTGAGTCCCTCACTTGTGGATCCTTCCCCACCAATGATTCCTTCATCTCCTATATATTCTTCTCCCATGCATTCTTATGAGCATCCCTTGCTTGATATCCCTCCTTAGAACAATCCATCAAACATTCCTACCTTTTCTATTGAAGAGATTAGATGTGAAGTATTTTCCCATTTTTCATTGAAGATAGATGAGGCATTAGCATAATTTGCATCCAACTTTATACAGATCTATCTGATGTTCTAGATAATGTGTGTGGGTGAATCTATCAATATTTATGAACACATATATGGTTTTCTTACATTTTCATTTTGGATTGCACATATGCTCCAATTTTATCTTTATCTATTTTTTATATCATTTGACATTGTGTCAAATTCTTATTTATCTTACATGGTGACTTTTTCTTCCCCCTCTATATTGCTTATACTATCAATTATGTTTGTTTATAAATATATTATTTATCATTGCTTTCTTTTTCTTCTTGAGTTTATTTTTTATAAACTCCCTTGTTTTATTTTCATGATTGTTTGCTTTCTTATCTCTATATGCATGGATAAATGTCATTATGACTTGGTATACAAACCCAATTCCTTTTAGTCATTATCTCTTTACCATGTGATCAACTAGAAAATAATTAAATATCATTATACTCTCCTTTCACTAGTCCACTTTGGATTTCCTCTTTCCTTTTATTCCATTTTCATAAACTAAGCATATACATGGTTGAGACTTGAGATAACATGTTGGTTCATTATTAAGCCTAAGTATTCTAGTTAGTCTTATCTTTAGTCACTTAGCTTCCTTTAGCCTAAGCCTACAGCTCATTCATGTGTATCAATATATCTATCATGATTCATCATTCCAAGTCTGTATGGAGGGGGAATCTTAAAAATATCTAAAAATATTCAAAATCCAAATCATTTAACAAAAGGCAATGATACAAAAGGAAAAAATAAAAAAAATTATAAAAAGTCCAATCACACTAAAAGATGTGATTCAAAGCACATTTCCTTCTTCTAGTTGAAGCTCAAACTTCGTATCTGGCCTCATGATAGAGCTAAGGTCCATTGGGGTGCGATAGGCCAATAGATTAGAAAATGAAAATAAAAAAATCTTTTAGTGCTACCTACTTTTTCACATAAGTACCTAATCTTTGTAGTAGATTGATGGCTATGTAAGGGGTCCTAAGGAATGGGGAACACATCGTGGGAAGGTAGGTCCATTTTAATTTTCTTGTGCCAATCTAACTTCATGAGTTGATATTAGTAGCATAGTTATTTGCCTACACAGCTTTGTGTCTATAGTGAATAGGTTTCCTTTGTACATTGATGGTCACTAGTCACTTAATGTTTTATCATGTCCTTAGTATGCCTCATATCTCCTAATATATTCTCATAAGATGCCTAAGTTATGATTTTTTACATTCCCTTTTCAACTCCCTATATTCCTCATATTTCTTCTTGAGAAATGTTGTTTTGTTCATTGATCACTCCCCTTGGGATTGCATTTGTGAGTTGCATTTTAAAACCATGGATAGGACCTGGCCTTCCTCAAAAATTACCACAATTTTACATTCTAATTACCAACATCCTTTGTTACCATATTTTCAAATTAAATTTAACCTCATTAGTGTTCCCTTTGTGAGTTAAAGTGTAAGACCATAGATAGAACCTGGCCTTCCTCACAAAAGTTTCCAATAATCCATGTCATAATCAATAATTACATGTGTGAAATATGAGATAATATGTGATTGATTATGAAGTTACACATCATTTACATGCTTCCTAGCTTGATTTAGTATGTTTTATGCTTACTTCATTTCTCTTTCACTTTTATCTTCTTATTTTTTGACTGCATGTGAGAATCCAACCATTTCTTGAATTTTTCATACTTCCAAACTTGAATTAGTGTGATAAATTTAAGACCAATTTTTCCAATTTTATTTTTATTTTATACTTCCCCACGTGATTTAGTATGATTGAATGACTTAATTGATTTGTTTTTATACTATTTTTGTCCTTTTACATGACTTCCATTTTATTACATTATATTCATACTTCTCAACGTGATTTAGTGTGATTTTACTTTTTTAATTTGGTGCCAATATTTTTCTTGGTTTAAAAACAAATCCTTTTTACCATCTTGTATACCACCTTTTTCGTTCTTTATACTTAGTAATTTTTCTTGTCATTACACATTTCTCAACTTGAAATAGTGTGTACTACATTTTTGATTGATTATATTTTACCAAATTATTTTTCATGTTTATTTTTAAGAATGTATGTGTCATACATAATTATAGAAAAGAAACCACAACTCATATATTTCCTATAGCACATCCAACAATAGATAAATACATGTGCTATAAAGAAATATATCCAAGCATCAACAACCATAACATAAGTTTTAATATATAATACAACCATATATAAGGCTTCAACTCTATGGATGGGCCCTTCATGCCCATCTTGTTTCATAGCCATGCTACCCATAGATGCCTTGGTCTGACTCTTCCAAATAGAATGTTGTAAAGAGGTTGTCTAAGATCTCAGTCCTAATGCATGCCCTTATAGATGAGCCACTTGATCCTATACTTATGCCAATGGGTTAGGGTCACTAAATGTATCACTCTCTCATGAGCTTGTACCTATCCCATCTATGTCATGATATCTAGATGTGTGGCTCTCTCCTTAGCTAGGGCCTACCATGCCCATCCCTCTCCTACACCCACCTTTGCCAATGGTTGCATCTCTTCTCTATGTACTTGCAAGGACCTCATGACCTCTCTCACTAATCTAAACTAGCTCACTTGAGATGAGGCAAATGGTACTATGGGATCCTCTAATGTGGTTAGTTTGTATGATGTCAATGCCTCATCTAGGATATCATGAAATGTTGCCCTCACTAGGGACCCCCATCTGGTCTCCTCATCCTCTAAAAAACCTATAAAAATAAAACTAGATAGATATTATATCACTGATGTATATAAAAATCTATCTATCTCTACTCTATATCAAATAAATTTTATAAAAATTTAACCATATCTTATTTTACCTAGTTATGTGTCACCTACCATTGTCTTGAAATCTATGCAACCGCTGAGCATGGTCTTCACATCCACACATCCTCCAAGAATCGCATCTATTGATCACCACCCAAAAACAAATCTTGGAGTCACTACTTGTGCTCATCTCAGGTTACACCTAAGTGGTTTCTCTATCCTTCAATTTTGATCTGGACCACTTGATGGGTCATCTAGGATGATGATAGTCTTTATTCTCTCCTACTCCTACTACCTCTATCGATGTTATATCTATGATAGTCTTTTATCCTCCTACTGCAAAGATGGTGATGGTAGATTTGGTACTCCTACCTTTTCATCTATCTCATCTTTCTCTACTAGCTATTATGTTTGACCATTCCATAGTCTCTCACAACATGGTCTTATATCTAGCCTATAAACTTGTGGCCATAGTCCTCCTCTCCCCCATGGCTCTCTCACATGTTGGGCATAAAATGTGGGCACCACTATCGATGATATTGGGTGAGGTTATACCATATACCTTGGTACATGTGCCATCAAATGTAACTTCATCCACTAGGTATAATACCCTATCACCTCTATCCATTCCAAAGCTAGTGCAACTATCTCCTAGCTAGGCTATATCATAGTAATATGCCCATAAGGTTATCATACAATATCTGCTCATCTCACCATCTATAGTGTTGGTATGTGGGGCATAGCTCACACTACCTAATCCTGTCTCCATATTTGAACCTGAGGTAACCTATCATCAACCACATGGGGCAACCTAATTGGCTGATACATGGGCAACCTATCATAATATATCAATGTCATCAACAATATAATTGGTCCCATAGACTTATTCCATTTAGACAACACTCCATACATGTCATGCATGAGTTGTACCTAGATGAAAAATCCCAAGTCATATAACACCCTCTACTCTAATATCAGCTAACTCAAGGCTATCACAAATAGTGGTACCTTGCCATCTAACTTGTGAAAAAGCATGCATGCTATCATAGCCTTTCAAATATCCATAATATATAAGGTATATAAATTGAACATACTCACCCTTAACCTAGTGTATATCCTCTTTAACCCTATTTCCCATATGGCTAGGGCTCTCCTCTCCTCCTGACTATCTAGTACTCTTGTGACCATGGGTGTACTTGTTAAAGGTAGTCCTAGGATGGCATGCACATCCTATAAAGGGATACCCACCTTTATGGTATCCCCCTCCAGATCCTACCTAAACATGTTAGTCAATCATTTTTAGGCTCTAAGAACATGAATAATAAGTTTCAACTCAAAGGAATCCTACACATGTCTAATATGCCTCCCAGGCCTAATGGGATCAATCTAGCTCTATCCTCGATAGACAAGTACTCCAATAAGTCTAGGAGACATGATGCCTCCATTAAGAACCAAAACCTTAGCCATCCTTAAAACCATAAAATAATAAGAGATATATTAGATCCTCCATGTCATTTATAATCAAAATATATTATTTTCACATTTTGATAAAAATAAGCCTAAATTTCTTTAATTTGTTCATTCTTATCAATTGGACCTATTATTAGCCTACTCAGCCCTTTTAGCCCTTACTCAATCATTTTGGGCCCTTATATCACTCTTTTGGCCTATTGTATGCATTTTCATACTATTTTGGTCCCTTGGTCAAACATTAGTTTGACCAAAATTTCCTTATTTTGACATGGTTGACTTACCAAACTAAGTCAACTCCTCTATGTTTCCCCTCTTAGTACTAAGTTATCACAATGGATTTTTATACTAGGTCAAAAAAAATGTACTAAGTCAGTAGTATGTAAAACACACTAGGTTGGCACATACCTACTAGGTTGGTAGTATGGATTTTACCAATTTTTAGCCTACTAGGTCGACTGGGTCGACCTAATTGTTTTTACCTACCAACCCTTTACATTTTGCAAAATAAATGCCTTGTGGTAGTTATTTCCCCAAACTCTTCCAACCCATTTACCTAAATGGGTTCTCCTACCCTTAGATTCTATTTTGGGTTCATTCCAATGTCTATAAATGCTCTAAATTACAAATTTATTTAAAAAAACCTTAAATTTAATAAAATATTCAAAAACTAGCTTGCGATTCTTAGTTGTTTACTTGTGTTGCACTTGCTGCTACCACTAAGGGTCCCTCTTGTCTAGCCTGTCATCTCCTTTGCATCTTAGCTGCTTGGTCTCTTCAAAAAAACCCTTAAATTTAATAAAATATTCAAAAACTAGCTTGCGATTCTTAGTTGTTTACTTGTGTTGCACTTGTTGCTACCACTAAGGGTCCCTCTTGTCTAGCCTGTCATCTCCTTTCCATCTTAGCTTGCTTGGTCTCTTCAAGCTCTTTTTCTCTCCTTTACAAGTCAAAAATACCAAATTATTTCCCTTTGACCTTATTTAAACTTACTTTTCCGAAATCTTAAATCTTTCAAATATTTTTCATTAGATTCCTTATTTTGCCTATATCTTTTTTTTCTACTAATCAATTTTTCAAATCGTAAACTTTTGAGGAATCATGATGATGTAGAGAATATTATCCACTACTATATGCTTATCTTCCAAAAATTTCAATTTTTGGATATATTATGCACTAAATTCTATAGGTTTGTCTAATATTCTTCACATTGGATGCCTCCACTTCTCTTGTAGTCTATTTATTTATCTACAACACTAAGGTAAGTAAAGGTATGTGTCTTTAAATTTTGTCCTTTTATTTATCTTATTTTATCCTTTCTACATTTTACTTATCATTAGTGTTATGTGTTATCATGTTTTATTTCTTGAAGCACCATCCTGTGTTGTATTTACATGACATGTGTTGACCTTCGAATGGGGCATATGTATACACAATATTTTCAAACTTCTACCACTTATTAACACTTTGTATCTTGAAAAAACCCATAAATTCTCAATCTCTCTCATTTCATGTCTTAAGGGGTGCATTAGGAAAGGGTGGGTATACCATTGGTGCTTCACAAGATTATTGTCCCTTTTTCCACTTGTTATCTACACATGTGTCTCCTAAAAACCTTATACATAAACTTTTTCTTCTCTATTATACCCTCTCCAATCATTTCCCACATTTAATCCTCCTTTTCCTCACCTTAATCCCCTTGTGTCAGTCAATTTTAGTAGGTCAACTAGGTTGACCTTGTACAATTTGGGTGATTTTCACTTAGGAACTAGTTTGGCTCTCGGCCGACCTAGATCATGACCTAGTGAATTATTTTCTGAAATTGTGCTATGTTGACTAGGTTGACCCTATTGGTCATGATTTTTGGAAGGATTTAGGGTCAAATCCACCTATATATACAAGTTCATTTTTCCATTATTGAGAGAAGAGAAGAATAAGTAAGATATATTACACATCTGTTGATTGACCATTAAACTTGAGGAACAAAATTAGGGTTCCATAATGTCTTTTGAGATATGGATCTTATCATTTGGATAATTCTTTTTGATGCATTGATAGGTTGTATATCCTATAGCTAATTTATCTTTGGCATCCTTACATACCATAACAACCTCTTGTGAAACACCTTGGCCAAGGGAGAGATTAAGGCTCAACGGGTTTATCTTCAAAGGTAAGTATTCCTAACTTTGTTCCTCCTTTTTAATATATATATTTATGCATTTGTATTTATCTTCCATGTATTAATATTCTAATTAATATACATTGACATCGGTATATGTCTTTTATTCATGTTTACTTGTATTTGTTTCTAACCCCCACTTTGTGCCACAAGCTTTGGTAAACACTAGATTATATTTATTTTACTTGTTATTTTTGTGAGATATCAAAACATAGGACTCCCTTATGGTTATTTCATGATTATTCTTGACTAAAGGCTTTAAAACCCTTCCTATCATGTTGTATTTTGATAATATATCCCCCAATTGGGTCTAGAAGATCCCCATAGTGGTCATGTTCCCACTTAACAAATGTGTCCCCAACTAGAAGTGTATGGTATGATCTATCTTCTCTGAGTTAGGATTTATTTATAGACATGATGCATTTTTATTTCATACACCTTCCACCATCCAAATTTCCTTATAAACACTCTGAATATCTCAATTTTGTACATCAAGATTCATCCATTCATCCTTGAGGTAATTTGATCTTTGTTTTGAGTCTTTTCTATAATCTGATCAATTATTGGGTCCCATAAATTTGGTCAATGACGTTCATGGGTCCCATGAATCTATCCATCTACATTTTATGGGTTATTTCATCCCAATTTGATTTATTATTGCTTGATTTTTATTTCTCATTAATTTTGATGATTGGTAAATTTGTTTGAAGTCTCTATATACAAATGTACCCTTAGTCATTTAAAAATATCTTACAAGCCAAGCTTCTCATGAAAATTTATCAAATAATCCTACATATTGATCTAATTCTACCCTCATTTATTATGTGTCAACATAATTGTACCAAAATAAGGTCATAATGAAAAATATAGTTGCATTTGATTATCTAGGATAAGGAGTCGAAGTTGTTTATCTCATTTGGTTTAGAACACTCACAAAACACTATAATTATATTATGACCTAATTATGAGTATATATTATATGTATCTAAAACCCTCACAGGGATTTGAGCCACTAAAATTGCATATATTCTTTATTCTTGAAAAAATGTGGCAAAATAGGATTAATTCAAAGAAGAAAAAATTTGAAGGACAAGGAAAAATCATTTCATGAAGTGAAACTAGATTCTAGGTCATTTCCATATGTAAAATAATCTCTATAAGTTTTAGACCCATAAATTTATAATTTTCACATTCATATTAACAAACCACATTAGACCACAAAAATCCAATCAAAAATATTTATGGGTCCCAAAAATCTTGTCATCTTCTAGATTATAGTTAGATTTTATGGTTTTAGTTCAATTAATCTCAAAAATTTCTTTCCTTTCTTATAAATCCATTATGGTTCCCATATATATTCATTTCATTCATTTACCTCTCTCTTTTTATTACATCATTTCTTGTTTATAGGTTGATGGTAATTTCATTTCATATTTTCATGCATTGGGTTGATTTGATTATTTTAGTTTATTGTATTCTTTGAGATATTTATAGTGTATATATTTTTTATCAATTTATAGTTGTATTTACACTTAGTGTCATAATTTGTTAAAAAAATTGGTGAACCCAATATTTGTGATCACCCAACCTTAGGGTCTGATATTGCTCTCCTTCTAGGGTGTGATTTCACCTTTTAAATCTGATTATTAGGTATTAATTGTACTTACTAGTTTTATCTTGACCCAATTTAATTTCACCTATTCAAATCTTAAATATAATTCTTAGATTTTGGTGAACCCTTCCATTTTTCAAACATCTCAACCTTAGGGTTTCCTTCTAGATTTTGATTTTACACCTTTTAGAGCTTGGTTGTAATCATTTATTTTCTCCTAGGTTTAGATTCCATTGTAATTAATTTCACCTTAAAAATATTGATTTTGGATATTGGTGATTCTATTACATTTTTTTAGCATATCAACCTTAGTATTTCATGCTCTCTTTCCCCCTATGGTTTGATCTTATGATTGTTTCAGATCTAATTGTTCTAGGATTTTACTTCATTATTCTTTATCATCATCCCTATCTCCTTATATGTTTTATTTGTTATCCTACATATTATTCCAATTAATAAACATATATATTCAATCCATATTAGGCGAAGTGATATATTTAGTTTTGATACTAGTGTTTTGATTCAACTTCCTTTGTGTACTACCAGTGCTTATTTGAAAAGAAAAAAAGGAAATTATTCATCAAATTGTTGATCCTCTTTACAATGTTAATAATAAAAATTATGAACATATATATGATGAACATAATTATAATTATGATTGTTATACTTTTGAATATAATTATAATGCTTTTAGTGTCAACACTTCTAATGATGATTATTTACCAAAAAATGATACCATGACTCAAACTAATTTTGGAAACTATCTATTAAAAATTACTCAAGAAATTGATACCATGAGTGTTATTAGTGAATAACACAATAATATAAAATTAACTATGTAATCCACACCTGAGAATGAACATTTTAATAATCATCCTTTGAATGTTTTTGATCGTCTCATTGGAGGATTTTTTTCTACATCAAGTGGTGAGGCTAGTACTCCTAGTGCTCCTCTAATACTTGTGTGCCTCTACCTAGTTCTTCTCCTTAGGTTTCTTCACTATTCCTACATGTCCTACTACTATTGGGTAGATGTAAAAATTTGGGGGATAAAAAATATGAAATTTCTAAAAAAAAATCATTTCATTCAAAGAGTGTGCACACTTTTTAAAAGGATGCAAGCCCTTTTTTAAAAACAAAACATACAAAATATCTTGAGAGTCATTCTCAACCCTAAATGGCATACACCATTTTTCAAAAATGGAGAAAAAGGGTGTATTCCCTTTAAAACACTATTTTTGAGGGAATGCTCAAATTTTGAAAAATGTCGAGCGAAGGACCTACACTATACAAAGGGCTTATGCCTTTTAGTTTTGCTTTTATTTTTTGTGTGTTTGTGTTTGTATTGTTTAATAGTTGGAATATTTATTTACTAAAAATGGAATGGTACTCTTTTGTGTAATTTTAAGTAGACTTCGTGTGTACATACACACTTTTTTTGAGTGAATGAATGAATTTATGTATGAAATTTCATATATAGATAGAGGAAATGTCAAATATTGTTGAGAATATTTTTTATTAATTTTTTAATATATCTATATATATTTTTAAATAATTTTATAAGTCAAGACAACTAGAAAATTGAAACTATGGGTGTATGAACTCTTAAGACTTTTTGACCTTGGCTTTATGAAAATAATTTTTTTTTCAAAGCATAGCCAAAGATGTGTATAATGCTGATATAATTTTTATAAAGAAACATAATGGTGAAAAAATTATTAAACTATTTCTGATATATGCATGAACCATAACAAGGTATGTTAAGTAAAAATTAAGAAATGGTTATAAATATTTATTTAACATTAAAATTTTTATATATTCAAAAATTAAGCTCTCCCACTAAAAAAATTTATATATATAATTAAATACGCTTACTTAAGCATGCCCATTAAGGTATTAAAAACTTGTAAATATAGTAAAATTCATGTGTGATGGTCTAACGTAGGTCTGAGTATTAGGTTTAAATACTCCAAGCCTAAAATCATGGCTTTTTTAGAGGGAAATGCACAAAACTCAAAAATTTGAAGTAAAGGGTATATGCCCTTTGGTAAAGGGCATGCACCCTAAGTATTGTAAAGGACATATGCCATTTCAAACAATATTTTGGAGGAAATTCTCAATTTCTTAAAAATGTGGAGCAAAGGGTGTATGCCCTTTGGTTTTGATTTTATTTTGGGTTTGTTTATGTTTTTATTGTTTGTGATTTTTTCTTTTATTTTAGGTTTGTTTGTGTTTATATTGTTTGTGATTTGGAATTTATATGTATTAAATTAAACATTTAAGAATAATAATAATATTACATTTGATATTATTATATTTAAAATTGATTTTGCTAAATATAACAAATTAGGTTCACTCTATGTCTTGTAAAATCACTCCCAAAGTTGTATGAGTTAGCATTTATAAGATAGTTTTTTAAAATCCATTCTGATTAGTACTTAGTTTTTAGAATTTTAGTATTAAACATAAGGTTTAAAAATTATAGTAGTTATATGAGTCTATTATATATGTGATACGACTACTCTATATATCTATTTGGGAGATGACATAGTATCTATGGTCAGGGTGCCATATAGATATAAATATATGAATAAAGATATAGGCACTAGTGCCATATATATAGGACTAAATTGACCACTTTATTTCTCTCCCCTTGACCCAAAAAATAAAAACCTTACCATGATGGAGGTGAGTTTAAACTAGTTGAGAGGAATGCTAAACTACCAACTATAGGAATCAAATCACCCTTTATCTCTTTAATCTTTAACCTCAATATTTACTCTATATTGAAATGGTGAATCACCAATTGGAATAAAAATCAAAATATTTGTTTTGATCTCCCCACTTTGGGATGGAACTATAATAAGAGTTCCCCTTAGTGTGGATATGTGTATACATATAAAAAATTTCACTTCATTTATCGTCACAAATATTACTATTAGTCAACACTAATTTCACCTATATCATTTATCTCCTCTAATCACATCCTAATATCACCTCTCTTAGTCATTTATCTTACATCCCCATTCATACTTATTCATCCACTAAACTTATTCCCACCCCACTTCTTAATTAATTCACCTAATTCCCTAGTATCCACTAACTAATCCCACTTATCCATTATATTATAATTTTAAATTCTAATCCCACCTACCCTAGTCTATTCTTAGGCTCTCTTACATCCCTAGATCCTAATCACCTATCTAACCACCTACTAATCTTAATTATCCTCTAAATGAATCCTAGAATTCCCCAATTCTAGAATCCTCTTCTATTCTCTCCATCCCCTCTAAAAACATCTAAATCTAGAGGTTTATGATAGACTATCGTTATACCTCTCATTTAACTAATCAATGGATTGGTGTCATTTTCTACCAGGGTCAGTTTCCAAAGGCTATATGAGACCATTGGATATTAGAGTTTTATAGTTCACTATTTGGGGGGTTTACTTCTATTGTGATGTCTAAATCCTAAAAATAGTAAATAAGACTCTAACTCTAGTTTGCAAAAAAGTAAATCTAAAAGGTTTTCTAAATTAATATATCTTATTATAATTCACACCATCAACATACAAAACTTAAACATCTATCATGAGACATTATGATGTCCTCACTCGACTTACCCAACTAGGTAGGACAATGTGATATTCTAAAATATGAGAATGTTGTCTATTGTCACTTAAGCAATTTTTAACAAATTCTAAATATGAGATAGGTTAATAAACTTGGTTTCTATGAAATTGAAAGACACACTTTTGTATTGAATTGAAATAAATCTTGCATTTAATGGAAACACGCTTACATTAAAAAAAATTCACTCTTGATTTTGAAAAAGAAATCACACTTGCATTTAAAATAAATCACTCTTGAATTTAAAACAAAATTACACTCAGTAGTAAATGAATTATACCTAAATTAAAAAAATATTTCTAAACTATAAACTAAAAGTATTGATTTGTCTTGATCTTCAGAGAGAAGTGTGTCCTTAATCCTTCCTTAGAATAGGAACTACTTTGCTCAGTAATGAAAAGGAATGATAAACTTTATTTCATTATCAAAGGAACATATACAAATATGCAAAACTACACTGGAACTCTTTTAATTTTTGATTGATTAACCAACTTCAACAACTTTCTAACTTGATAACTATCTAGAATGAGAAGGAGATATGTATTTAATTACATCTCAACATATATTCATAGAGTATAAAATATGGCAATCAAAATGGCCAAATCTACTTATTTAAAATATAGATGATATAGGAGTCAGATCCCATGCTCCTATGAAGGCATTGAAACTGACTCAACTATCAATAGATGGTAAATAACTAACATAGATCTGAAGAGACTTATCCAATTTTTAAAAATATAATTACAAATATATTCAAATAATTTTAGGCCATTATTATAAATAGTAATGTCTTAAATAATATATATAAATATAGAAAGTTTATTTATATAAAATAGATATCTTTAGAATCACTATCTTGATCAGTGGGATCCAACTGGACATCTTCAGAGGATGCCTGAGCATTCTTTAGATCATCCCTGGGCATCTTCAGAGAATTCTGTATAGGTCTTTAGAGCATCTTTGGATCATCTTTAGAGCATATTTGGAGCACCTTCAGAGCATCTTCAAATCATTATATATTCAAAGCTCATTCACCAAATCTTCAAAATTATAGCCAAAAAGAGTCACCAAAATCATTTGATGTCTTCTCAAAATTATCCTGCCATTTAGATGTGTTTCAGTACAAAAAATTGTGTTCATTCCATCCAAGTTAGACATAATAACAAGGTAAAGAATCAATAATGTATTACATACAAACAAAGGATAAATTGCATTCATTTCCTACTTAGAGAAGACCTTAACTATTAAATGGAATGCAATATATGACCAAAGTCAATACTTATGGATAATTTGTATTAGATATAATTAGCTATATGAAATGCTCATCATTTCTCCTCCACACTTTACCTTTTTCAAGTCTTCTTAAAAATAAGTGGGATAACCAGTATTCAATCCAAAATTTTAGATTCTGTTAGAGTTATGAAAACTCCCACCCAAGATCTCTTCAAAAGATCATCACCACAATCATGATGCTAATGCATTTCTCACATAAATAAGAAATTATCTATTAGAGAAAATCATAGATTACAATGCTAATCTTCACTTCTCCTCTATCTTCTGTATCAAGATGCACTATAAGAATACCTATAAATAGGAGAGAAAGAGAGTGAGTGGGGGTAAGTATGTCAACATAATGACAACATTATTGTTCCCAAAATCTGTCACTGGTTTTTGTGAGCAACATATCAACTATTTTGGTCCTGCAGGCCAAAATTCTCCCTTTCCCTTTCTCAAAAAAAATGTTTTGAGTGCTCAAAGTTATTCAATTATTCAAGCATTTTTAGTCAAGGGACTCATAGGTTCAACAACTTCAAACATGTGAGATCTCACAAAGGAACAAGTTCCAAACACTTAGGCAAATTCAAGGTTGGTTCAACGTCGAGGTTCAACTAAAAGGTCCATCGACAGGCTTCAAACAAAAGATTGAACCATTGAACCATTGAACCCCACCTCCAAAGGTTCAAAGGTTCAATGAGTTAAAAGGTTCAATGACATCGACATACTTAAAATATTTGAGTGCTTCAACAAGTTCAAAGTTCAACCACTTTGAAAAGTTCAAATGGCTTTAAAAGACTTAAACAAAAGAAGACTTTGAAGAAGAAAGATTGAACCGTTGAACCATTGAAACTTGAACCAAAAGAGTTCAAAGTTCAAAGGTTCAACGATTTCAATAAAGTTCAAGAGACTTAGAAGAACAAAGGATTCAAAGAGCAAAGAATGAACCATTGAACTGTTGAACCTTGAACCAAAAGAGTTCAAAGTTCAAAAGTTCAACGAGTTCAACAGAAAAGAAAAGGATCCAGAAAATTTGAAGGACCAAAAGATTTAAAGAAAGAGAATGAACCGTTGAACCTTGAAACCAAATGGTTCAAAGTTCAAAGGTTCAAGGAATTTAAAAATTTGAAAGGAAGCTTCGAGTGAAGGAAAGAAGCAGAAGATTCTAGAGACAAGTTCGAAGAGATGGTTCAGCCAATTGAACCAAGGAGCCAATTGAACCAAGGAGTTGATTGAACTAAGGAATCGATAGGACCACTCAAACTGTTGAACCCTTGAACCAATGAACTCTCATGGTTCAAAGGTTCAAGGTTCAACATGGTTCAAGCAACCAACGACTAGTGATGTCCCCATGGACATCAAATTCAAGGTAATAAAATACCCATTTATTTTTAAATATGGCACGGAACCTCAAAACAAACTCAGTGACCAACTGAAGAAGAAGTCGAAAGAGCCAGCTGAAAGTGAAGAGATAACCTGAGAGCTCAAATCATGAAAAAAAGGACAAAATACAACAAGGAAAGAGGGAACAATGTAGAAAGACTAGAAATATCTGCACAAGAGTTATTTCTAGTAGGTGAAATAGTTCACAAGGTGGACATCAGAGAGTGCAAGCACTCAATAGTGTGGCCTATTTTTCTAGATCGAGTTAAGGTGAAGTGGATAGCTATTCAAATATTAGGAAGAGAACTAGGTGGCTCATACTTTGGAGGAGACATTTGAGATGAATAAACATGCTACAGTTAAGGCCGATGCCCTATTCCAGCATGGCCCCTTGACAGAACTAAAAATGCATTCAAGGCATTGAATGCAGCATGGGCCATTTTGTGAAACAAAGCACCAAGTTATTCTTGGATTCTATATATTGTAATCTCTCTTATTTTTTTAAGGAGATCTCTCTATTATAGAAGCAAAACTCTACCTAAATTGAAAGGCATTTCCTGAGACTTTGAGCTCAAATTGTTAATCATATTTATTTATTTGAATGAGAAAACAAGTGACCTTTCAGACTTTGTGTTGGAATAGCTTGTGTTATTTAGGAAATTATTCTTATGTATGTTTCATATAATCATTCTTTTCCATTTAATTTAACAATAAAAACTAGTGGAAGTAATCAGGAAGGTGTCCTAAAGCCGACTATAGAGAAACTTTGTGCTGCCACAATTGTCTTTAGTGTGTTTGTTTTCTATTTCTATGTAAAATATCTTGGGATGACTTTGTGCCCCCATTGTCCTTCATATATTTCACTCTTTGGTAGTTGAGGTGGAGACTTTGTGCTACACTTCATCCTACTATGTTACTATGCCCTGTTACAATTACTACCAAGAAGGAATCTAGCTGTTGATTCAGTATTACTTCTGAAAGAAGAGAAGTACCTCCAGCAATCACCTAGGATTTTTCTTTTGGTCTGTGAACATCATCTCTAAAAAAAGAGAGATGGATGGTGTTGTCCTACCCCTGAGTGTTATTTTTAGCTTATATATAGTATATAGCACCTTATAGTTATAGGGAACCTCCCCTTGATGAGAGGAGAGATTTGTCCCATCCTGATGTGGTAAACCCACACATTTTGGCTGATAAATCTCCCTATGTTGTGATTGAAACACCTATTTTTCCCATCAATTAGCTGGTGACAAAATATTCACCCAACAATTTTTTGGTGACTTTGTTGGGGAAGAACGAGCAGATTTAGTTCTTTTCCTTATCAATTTTCTCCACTAGGGAAGAACGATCAATTTCAGTTCTTTTCCTTATCCATTTTTTTCATTGTTCCAAGTCCTTTTCCATTACCATTTTCTTCCACCTTCATGCCAACAATTTTTGGCGACTCCACTGGGGACACAATAATTTTGTGCAATTTGAAACCTCAAGCTTTAGATTGAAACATCACATGTGTCTTATCCATTATCATTATAGCCTTATCCATTTCCATTATATACTCTCAACTATGAAACCAAAGATGCTAAAGATCAAGCGTTTCATTTCAAAAGTCAATTCTCTGTTAGATCCATGCCAATAATTTTTGGTGACTCCACTGGGGAAGAACGAGTAGTTTGGAGCTTCAAGCTCCAAGCTGAATCAGGGCCAGTTCTTTTCCATTTTTATTCTACAATCTGGCAGCTCCACGCTATACAAGAAGCTAGAAATCTCAAGGTGTTGTTGACCCTATTTTTGAGTTGGTGAAGTAGAGAAATTTTGATTCATTTCCTCCACAACCACACCTTCAACGAACTAGGAGTCTTCCTCCTACCAAAACTAGGTCACCAATACAAGGTAGAGCTTCTTTTTCCTCTGCTAGTAGAGCTTTGCCTATAAATACTCTACCTAGATTTGTTATCCCCCCTTTCCATAGTCATATAATGGCAGTTCAAGGCTCCTGGGGTAACTCTTTTAGCCCACTCAATTTAACTCCACCTCTAGATGAGCTACCATGCAATTCTAGGAAGAATTTCTCCAAATTCTATGGTGATGGGAGAGTTCATCCTGATGAACATATGTTAGCCTTCAGCATAGCCTGTGGCATAATAAGTGTGGAGTATGAGGACGTATCAGTCAGGTTGTTTATAGAGACATTACAAAGTGTTGTTGCACATTGGTTCTACCATCTATAAGCTCAGTCAGTGCCTGACTGGAACACACTCAAAGCCAAATTCAAAGCCAAGTTCAATCTTGTAGAAGATGTGCATGCCCTGCTAACCCAACTCACACAAATGAAGAAAGAGCCTCATGAACCTATGAGGGACTTCATTGGAAAATTTGACAAGTTGAATAATAGGATTCCTATAATTGCTCAGCTGATAGCTGAGAATCTCAAATGTTTTTCATCAACTCTCAGCTTCTTGAAGTGAGTTTCTTGTTGAGACAGGCTGGCCACATAGACCTTGATACAGCTCAAGATTTGGCTACTAAGGTGGAAGATGATCTCATCTTGGTGAGGAAGATAAGGAGAGATCCTAACAGAGGTAAATCTTCTTCATCCTCTGAATATCCATCTACATGCACCACTGATCCAATGGTGCAAAAGTTGGAAAATGAGTTGCTAGCTCTTAGAAAGTAAATGGCACAAGGGATGCCTGATCCTCCTTTGTACTGAGATATACTAAGGAGGATATTCCCTAATCAGTCATACCAAGGCAACACTGCTAGGAATCAAGGGCAGCTAAATCATCTTCCCCATAGGGGAAACTTGCAATTGAGGCAGCTCCAACCAACTCAGCAATTGGATACCTTGAAACTGAATCAAATTTTTTTTTCCAACCTAACTTGAACTTGGAAGATGGCACTGATCTCTTTGCAGAAGACCAAGATGAATCAACTAGCGACTCCAACATTGGTTTCCTAAATTACCAGGATGAACCCAAAAGTAAAGGTGAAGTGTTTGATGGATCATACATTGTATTCACCTGATCTCAAAACCAGTCAGCCTAGCAAGCTGATAAGGAAAAAATAGAGGAGTGATCTCAACCAACAATTTCAATTGCTATGTAGGGAACCACTCTGCCTTTTCAATCAAAGGACCTGGTGATCGCTAAAAAAGTAAGTACCCCAAATGTTCCTGCACCTTCTACTTCAAATTCATAGACCAGTACCAACCCTCATAAAAACTAGAAGGATGAACTACCTTCCCCTATTCTTAATTCATTTTAGACATTTTATATAATCGACCATGTCAAGAAAACCAAAATTCAAATGTCTAAATTTAAATTCTTGCAATCCAACCCTGAGCAATTGGATAAGTTGGTTCAATGTGTAAAGAATAAAACCATCCCTATAGGACCAGTTGTTCTAAAGGTGACTCCCACATCCACCTAAAATAACCTTGGCAATACTCCTCCTACTATCCCTAAGAAAATAGAGCCTTTCTATGTTTCCCTATTGATAAATGGTCATAAGCTAAGCAACTACGTCATAGACTCAGGTGCATTTGACAATGTCATGCCCACCAAGGTGGCAGATTCTCTTGGCCTTACATTGACTAAAACTTTTGGGAGATGTTTCTCCATGAAAAATAAACAAGTGCCACTTCTGGGACAAATCAAAGATGCCCAGTTTGCATTTGCAGCCTTTCTAAGAAAAATAATTAATATGATAGTCCTGGTGGCTGATGTCCCAACCTCCTATGGCATCCTTCTTGGTCAAAATTTTTGCAAGGATGTTGGTGGAGAATTGAGCATGGACCTATCTGAGGTGAGGATCCCTGTCAAAGGCATCATGCATAGGCTGCTTCTTGAGAAGGAGACAAAATATATTATCACCCAAACATCAGCCCCTGAAGCTCAAATTTTATTTGAGTCTTCAGGAATGGGTAACTTTTTTTTGACCATAGAGAATGTTCATATTTTACTGGATGAAAGTCCTATAGGTGGCAATCCAGGAATTGATTCAGATGAGACAATAGAAGAATTAATAAATCACAATGTAGGTGCAGAAGGACCCTCCCCTCCAAATGAAGGAAAATCTGACAAAGGATAAGTTTTCGATGGTGTATGGATTCTATAATTTGATGGTAGCTGCTCTTCTACTAGTATTGGAGTCAAGATTGTTCTAATGTCTCCTCAAGGAGATATTTTTCTTTCTTCATACAAGTTGTAGTTTAAAAACACCAACAACACTATCGAGTATGAATATTTGTTACTCAGATTGAAGGTAGCTCAAGATAGAGGTGTTAAACTCTTTTTGCTAAAGGAGTTGTTGAGCTAATGGTTTGTCAGGTGAGGAACCTATGTCAAACCAAGAACAAAATATTGTGTCATTATCGCAATCTAGTATGGGAGTGTATTGAAAGTTTTGATGCTTTGAATATATCTGTAATGCCTAGAGAGCTTCATAGTCATGCAAGTTCATTGGCTGTCTCTACGACCCTCTTGGTTCCTCACAAAGATTTTGAAGAGTAGAAGTACACTATCAAGTTGGTAATTCAACCAAGTGTGCCTGACAATGCCAATCATTGGAAGGTGTTTGATGCTGACAATCAAATCATGTGCTAGATTGAACAAAAATAACAACAAATTATGGTAATGGACCATACTGCTGCATGTCAAAATTAGGTAAAGAAAATCTTTTTCAAGAGAACAAGGATTCATGATTTTCAGACTAGAAATCAAGTCTTGCTATGGGGTAAGAGGAGAGAACCAAAAGGAATGCACATAAAAGTTGATTCCTGGTGGAGAGGTCCATTCGCCAAACACTGCTTTTAGGGAGAAAATGGTTTCTTGCTAATATATCAAGACAGAATGCCATTTTCACTATCTCACAGTGGGTGGCATCTGAATCACTTCAATCCTTGAAGTATCATATAAGATTAACTTATAGATATGTATAATTTTTGTATAGTCTTTAGCTTGTTTTGTGTTGTTCATTTTCATTTATTTCTTGTGCCTTCCTTTTTGGGTAACATGACTCTGTAGCCCAATGGCATACTTAAAGGCACTGGAGATTTTGGATTCTACTCCCTTTGATTATTTTTATAATTGATGGAAGTTCCCCAATTAGAGCCAGCTATTGTTCCCAAAATCTGTCACTAGTTTTTGTGAGCAACATATCAACTATTTTTGTCCTGCATGCCAAAATTCTCCCTTTTCATTTTTAAAAAAAATGTTTTGAGCACTCAAAGTTCTTCAATTATTCAAGCATTTTCAGCCAAGGGACTTACAGGTTCAATGGGTTCAACAACTTCAAACAGGTGAGCTCTCACAAAAGAACAAGTTCCAAACACTTAGGCAAATTCAAGGTTGGTTCAAATTCAAGGTTCAACTGAAAGGTCCATCGACAGGCTTCAAACAAAAGATTAAACCATTGAACCATTAAACCCCACCTCCAAAGGTTCAAAGGTTCAATGGGTTTAAAGGTTCAATGACATTGATAGACTTAAAAGATTTGAGTGCTTCGGCAAGTTCAAAGTTCAACAGCTTTGAAAAGTTCAAACGGCTTTAAAAGACTTAAACAAAAGAAGACTTCGAAGAAGAAAGATTGAACCATTGAAACTTGAACCAAAAGAGTTCAAAGTTCAAAGGTTCAATTATTTCAATAAAGTTTGAGAGACTTAGAAGAACAAAGGATTTGAAGAGCAAAGAATGAACCATTGAACCGTTGAACCTTGAACCAAAAGAGCTCAAAGTTTAAAATTTCAACGAGTTCAACAGAAAAGAAAAGGATCCAGAAAGTTTGAAGGACCAAAAGATTCAAAGAAAGAGATTGAACCATTGAACCTTGAACCAAAATGTTTCAAATTTCAAAGGTTTAAGGAATTTCAAAATTTGAAAGGAAGCTTCAAGTGAAGGAAGGAAGCGGAAGATTCCAGAGACAAGTTCGAATAGATGGTTCAGCCGATTGAACCAAGGAGCTGATTGAACCAAGGAGCCGATAGGACCACCCAAACTGTTGAACCCTTAAACCAATGAACTCTCATGGTTTAAAGGTTCAAGGTTCAACATGGTTCAAGAAACCAACGACCAGTGATGTCCCTGTGAACATAAAATTCAAGGTAATAAAATGCCCATTTATTTTCAAATATGGCACGGAACCTCAAAACAAACTTAGTGAGTAGCTGAAGAAGAAGCCAAAAGAGCCAGCTAAAAGTGAAGAGTAGCCCAAGAGCTCAGATCATGAAGAAAAGGAAAAAATACAACAAGGAAAGAGGGAATGATGTAGAAAGACCAAAAATATCTGTGTAAGAGTTATTTCTAGTAGGTGAAACAGTCCACTAGGTGGACATCAGAGAGTGCAAGCACTCAATAGTGTGGCCTATTTTTCTAGATCAAGTAAAGGTGAAGTGGAAAGCTACACAAATATTAAGAAGAGGACCAGGTGGCCCATACTTTGGAGGAGACATTTGAGATGAATAAACACGCCACAGTTAAGGCCGATGCCCTGTTCTATCATGGCCCTTTCACAGAATTGAAAATGCATTCAAGGCATTGAATGCAGAATGGGCCATTTTGTGAAACAAAGTGCTAAGTCTTTCTTGGCTACTATATATTGTAATCTCTCTTATTGTTTTAAGGAGATCTCTCTATTATAAAAGTAAAACTCTGCCTAAATTGAAAGGCATTTCTTGAGACTTTGAGCTCAGATTGTTAATCATATTTCTTTATTTGAATGAGAAAACAAGTGAACTTTTAGACTTTGTGCTAGAATAGCTTGTGTTATTTAGAATTTTTTTCTTATGTCTATTTCCTAGAAGAGTTCTTGTCCATTTAATTTAACAAGTAGAACTAGTGGAAGTAATTAGGAAGGTGTCCTGAAGCTGACTGTGGAGAGACTTTGTGTTACCACAATTGTCTTTAGTGTGTTTGTTTTTTGTTTTTATGTAAATGATCTTGGGATGACTTTGTGCCCCCATTTTATTCATATATTTCACTCTTTGGAAGTTGAGGTGGAGACTTTGTGCTACACTTCATCCTGTTGTGTTATTGTGTCCTATTACAATTACTACCAAGAAGGAATCTGGTTGTTGACTGAGTATTACTTTTGAAATAAGAGAAGTACCTCCAGTAATCACCTAGGATTTCTCCTTTGGTCTATGAACATCATCTCTAAAAAAAGAGAGATGGATGGTGTTGTCCTACCCTGGAGTGTTATTTTTAGCTTATATATATAGTATATAGCACCTTATAGTTATAGGGAACCTCCCCTTGATGAGAGGAGAGATTTGTCCCATCCTAATGTGGTAAACCCACACATTTTGGCTGATAAATCTCCCTATGTTGTGGTTGAAACACTTATTTTTCCCATCAGTTAGCTGGTGACAAAATATTCACCCAACAAACATAATGCTGACATACTCTTAAGTAAGCTTAAAAAGTAATTAACCCAAATCAATTACTCTAACACCCTCCCTTAAGGTCAACTTAGGGAGTAGTGAAAAATAAAAGAGTGAAAGACTCCTTAGAAGATAGGTCCCGATAACTATGCCATGTTGGGTACTTATGTACAATGTCAAGAGAATCTAGTGAAGAATCTAAGTGTCTTGATTGATGCCAATCCATCTTACTGGAATACATGGATGCTAAGTTATATAACCACCAAGTAAAATAAAAATTGGTGCTAAATACAAGGATCAACTGGAAGAAACATTAATCTCTAAAAGATTGGGTAGAAGAAAAAACTTGATGAAGCATTATCAAACATGCCCCCCTCAATGTTGAACACTAAGTGAAAATATTCATAATATATGCATGAGTGGTTTGAATCCACTACTCGATCATAAGAAATAATTGACACTAGACTTCACTAGAATAGCTTCAATCAAGAAGACTGTGAGTGGTGATGAAAATACATAAAAGTGCACCAAATAAGGCCAACAAATAATAAGACATTATGCAATTCTCATATATATTTCAAAAAATAAAGTGCCTGAATAAGATACCCATGTATAATAGAGGAATCCAAACTCATTATTGTGCTAAAAACATGAAATCACACATGCACACAAAAGGTGCAAAAACATAACTCTCAAAAATGTGGAGAAAAGAGAAAAAAACCCGTAGGAAAAACTTCCCCCCCAAAAGATAGAAAATAATAATAGAGAGCTAAACACCCCCCAAAGATGATGCTGAAGAAGTACACAATCCAAGTACTCACAAGTCATAAAAGAACTCAATCTGCATGAGTGGTCTGAATCCACTATTCGATCACAAAAACAACTAACACTGGGCTTCACCAGAATAGATTTAATCAAGAAGACTACCAATGGTGAAGAAAGTACACAAAAATATTATGTGCAAATAATGCTCAATATTAAGAATCAAAATTTACATCACACCCCCCCCCCCCATATTGTTGAATGAATGGAGTGAAAAAACAAAGGTCTTTATGAGTGGTCCAAATCCACTACTCAAACACCAAACAAGCTAACACTATATACACCAGAATAGCTCTATGTCATGTTGAATGAGACTATCAAATTATCAAAGAAGATAAGATGACATTGGAATTCACTAAAATAGCTACAATCAAGCTATGGGAGACTATCAACTATCATAAAGTGGTGTCAAAAATACATAAGATGCTCCAAAAATAAGGAAGCAAAAAAAAGGTGTCTCCATAGAAGAAGGTGAGGTGCTAAGAAAGGGGCCTCGAGGAGTCAGGACATAACTACTAATGTGTCAAAGTAATAATTCATGTTTTGGGCTGATATAAGAGTGTGGAAAATGGTATAAAGAGTCATAATATATGTAAACACACCAGAGAATGATCAACAACCAAAAAATAACATGCAAAGCATATGTAGAAAGATGTCAAGCTCAGCCAAAAATGTGTCCTATATAGTGCATGTGTGAAGTATAATATAGGGCCCATAACACAAAAAACCCCATAGTAGTGAGAATGTACACTTAAGAATAGGACGTCAGGCTCAGTTGAATATATGTCCATGAGTGCAATAAATGATGACAATACAAAGGAGCAAGAAGAAAGTATGTGTTTCCTATGAGGGGGTCTGACCTCCTACCAGACTGGACCTCACCCTTTTATCTCTAAAAAATGAGATAAGGTACGTATAAAACAAAGAATGATCCCTCAACAAATTTTCAAAACATAAAAAATACATCAACACAAATAGTAGCAATGACAGCATAACCAATGCGAATAGACCCCCCAGAATGTGGCACTTTATAAAATAGTTAATTTTATAATGTAAATAGACCAAATGCATGGAAAATTGAAAAACATCAACTTTTGAAAAAGACAGTGCTCAATTTTGAGCTATCGATCAAAAGTTATTAAGCAATCAATTTCTCGTAAAAAGAGGCATATTTAATAAAAGTTGCATTAAAAGGTTAAAAATGTGTTATTGCTAAGGGGAACTTATCCTTCCAACCAATCATTGGAATCAACATGGAACCAATAATTTAATGGTTTTATTTGTGAGGGGAAATTGGCCTCCTGCGAACCTAGGCTTTAGCCTTCGTCTTCGACAAGCGAAAGAAGAGGCTAAAATAAAAAATCAAGGCAATAAATTCCTTAACAATGTATTTTTTTTTGAAATTAAAAAAAATATTCCCACACTCCATGTGAGAACACAAAAGGCCCCTCCCACCTCACATGCATAATGGTCCCACCATGTGAACACAAATCACCGCCAAAAAAATTTGTCTCCCCACCAAACAAAAAAATCCCATCGTATTCAATATTCACCACTTTAAAAAAACATTAAGCTCCACCTTTAAAAAAAGCCCCCCACTTTACAAAAAGAGTGCCACTTACAGTTGTGTGACATGGTATGAGTTGAAGCATGTGAAAAGTTTAATTAGGCATAAAAAGCCTATTAGGATATATATGAAGGGGATATTCGTATTGGACTTCACATTAGGCATATTATAGACACCTAAATCTAGCCACCGATAAACTCCAATTAGACTTTTGACCAATTTCCACCCAAAATGCATAATTTGGCCTAAAAACACTAAAACATGCTAAATAATGTGAAACTAACATATTCAAGTGCCGATTTTGGCCAAGGTATCCCTAAATGGGGCAATGCAATTTATGGGCCAGCTAACTTTGGTTAGATCATTCTAGGTCAAAATGTTAATTTTGCACCTAGATGCTTGAGATTGCTATTTCCTATCAAATCTTCTACACAAGACACATGCCTTTATTATTTATTGTTGGTAACATCCTAAATGGAAATATGGTTACAACGCATCTAACATCACCTTCCAATTCCAATCCAATCAAATTTTGGACCAATAACAAGAAAATATAATCAATTTGAGTAATTTGTGCACAAAGTGCTTAAACATGCTTAAGAGCTAATTAATCCAAATCAAGACCTAATTAATAATTCCATGAAAAATTGTTGAAATTTTATTTTTAGAAATGGATATTGAATATCTGCATCATCAAGTGACCTCATTTCTTGGAAAAACATCCATAGGCCATAAATGCCACAAATATTAGTATTCATGCCCTCCATGCCTCATCAATGCATTCCATGATGCCCTCCATGCCTCTTAATTTTCCCTTCTTCCAATGTCATGATGAGGATAATATAAACTTAATTCTAAAAATTGAATTAATCCTCAACCACACATCTCAATCAAGATGGACGGCTCAAGTTAATTCTAGACATTCTCAAAAGTCTATAAATAGAGAGGCCATGAACATCATTTCCAAGACTTGATTATACAAAGTTAAAATGCACAAATATATTCAATAAGCCATTGAAATTAGTGCTACCATGTTAGATTGATTCCAAACTAAAACAAGCTAAAGACACAAGGTGCCAAGGAGAAGAGGAGATAGCCAAGCCTCCTTTGATGAAGACTTCATGAGCACAAGTCAAGCAAGCCACCACTACAGAGGTATTTTTAGCATCCAAGGAAGGTGAAGGAATTATTGTGTTTTATTCTTTACCTTTTAGTTGTGTTTGTCATTTGTTTTTTTTACCAAGCTCTCCCTAGTGTCTAGGCCTAGAGATGTTATGCTAGTTAGTGTGTTTCTTTCATTTTATTTTCATTTTGAAACTAACACTATACTAACCATCCTCTCTTGAGTCAAATTCCTATATCACATAATGACACACTTGGTGGGACTAGACACATCTCACTCCTGAAGAAAATCATTTTGTAACTTTAAAATATTCATGTAGACCTTTAAAACTCTTGAAAATTAATTTTTTAACTTTATTTGCCATTTTTGCTTGCCACAATTTTACACAGTAATTAATGTCAGCAAGTAAGACCAACATCAGTTGCATAGCTTAACTAATATTAGTTAGCAAAATTGACGTTGGTTAGATTGGTATGTGTTAACCATTTTGGCCCTACATGTCAAAATCAGTCTCCTTCCTTTGTTGTTCTGAGCCAGTCCAAATTTGATTTTTGCACAAGTCTTTCGTCATAAACATGAACTAGTTCAAAGGATGTAAGGCATTTTAAAAAGCTTCTTCAGACTTTTTTTAGAAGAAATTCACAAGGAAAGATATCGAAAATGTTCAAGACACGTTTCCTTAAGGTTGGAAAAAGTGGTTCAACGTCAGGGTTCAATGACATGATCTTTCCAAAGATCTTAGAGCTTTGAAATTTGAACCTTGAACTTTGAACCATTTTAAGGTTCAATCAGTTGGTTTAATTGAAAGTTTCAATCAGTTAGTTCAATTTGAAGGTTCAATTAGCTGGTTCAATTAGAAGGTTCATTTAGTTGGTTTAATCGAAAGGTTCGTTCAGTTGGTTCAATTGGAAGGTTCATGTAATTGGTTCAATCGGTTGTTTCAAGCAATTGGTTCAATCTTTGGTTCAATGGGTTGGTTCAAGCAGTTATTTCAATGACTCCTTAAAGAACACAAAGTGTTGAACCATTAAACCATTGAACCATTGAACTCTAAAAAATGGTTCAAGTTTAACTAGAAGGTTCAATGACATAGACCTAAACAAAGGAAGGAAAGTCGAAGGAATCAACCAAATGGCGATGGGCACGTGAATGTCAACTTTATGGAAATGAAATATTCATTGTTCTTTAAATGCTTAAGCATGAATCTAAAGGAATTTAGAGGCCTTCAGGCCAAAGGGCTCAGATAAGCTAGAAGGAGCCAAGCACAAATATGGGCAAAACAACCTAGGTGGTAAGAAGGGAGGCATCGATAGGGGAGTTATGCCAGCAGTTGAAATAGTCTCTGCTAAGTGGTCATCAAGGAATGCAAACAGTGAAGATGTGCATATTTTTTCCCATTTTGCATTGATGAGCAGACAAGCCACGTGAATGTCTTGAAGGAGTGGTCTTGTTTGCAGACAAAAAGGCACAGCCCATGCTTTCACAATAATTTTAAATGCCTAAAGTCAAAACTAGAGCTGACACAACATTCTCTTTCAAGTGACTTCCTCTTCCCAATGATCTCAACACACATGGGCCACTTGCAAAAGGGCACCAAAGTCTTTTCCAAAAGGACACCATTAATTCTTCCCTTTGGATATATATAATTGTAACTTCTCATTTGAGGAGAGATCTCTCAGCTTGTATGGCATAGCCCTACAGGAAATTTACCTTGAATCAGAAAGAAGCATTTTTACCTCCATTTTGAGCTTGCACTTTTGTATATGTCTATGGCTTTGTCCTGTGTTAAGTCATTTTCCTTTATGCTTTCATAGAATGATTCCAATATGTCTAGTGTATTGTGAGTTCTTCCTTTGCAAGTTATCTAGAAGTGTCCCTAGCAGAGTATAGGTGCATGTGAACACACTCCCATAATGTGTCTTAGAATGCCTCTAGTAGTTCTTCCTCCCTGTATCTCCATGGACCCCTAGCTCACTGATGCAGAAGAATTTTTCATATCAAATGAAGTGTATGTCAGCTTGTTCTTAGTGGAAAGTGTATGTCGAAGCTGAGTAGATCAACCATTTTTGGTGCATCACCGTTTAGTTTAGGTTTTGTTTTCAGTAATCCTTCTCCCTTTTCACCCCCCTTATATATATATATATATATATATATATATATATATATGTTAGCAGTAGAAAATCTAGGACCTCAGAGATGCATCAAAGGGAGCTAGCCCTTATCTGGAGATTCTCCCCTCAGTTTTTCCAGACCCATAGCAAGAGGGGAGTCTCCATTGTGTCATTTGGAAGGCATAAGCTCAACCTTCTGTCAAGGGTGCTAATCCACAATGTCAATAGTTTTTGGCATGCCCAGTGGGACAAACTAGTTTGTATCCAAAGAGTTGAATAATTTTCATGAGTTCTTCAACCAACCAACGTTTGGAGGCTTTTCATCAACACCAATGGTGACTTCAAGTTAAATCAACTGGTTAAGTAATCTTGGTGCCATCAAGAAATCACATTTTTGTATGTATAATTCCATTGCTTAGAATCATGGACCTTGTTTTCTTTCATATAACTTTGATCAAGCTCAAGTTGTTTATGGAATCAGCTCAAGTAGGTCTCCTAGTTGCTCTTCAACAATAAGGGAAGTAATGTTGGATTTTGAGAAGCAAGTGATGGAGATAGATAGATTGGATGAGTAGTATAGATATCAGTAGGAACTTATGTACAAAGAGGAGTGTTTGTTCAGGCAAGCTCAAGCCCTACAATCCATGAAGGAGGAGGTGTAAAAATGGAAGAATCCATCCATTTAAGGCAATCAGCCTTGTTTTCCTTCTCCCATTCCAACACAGCCCCTTCCTATTCTAAAGAAAGCCCCCTCTTGTGCACCAAATCCTTTCTACCAGATAACACTTGCTCACTCTAGTTCATCTGATGCAATAACCAATTCTGCTCTTAATCCCTTGAATCTAGCTTTCCAACATCAAAGGGCGTTAAAGAAACCTCTCATGAAGATGAACCTTCTCAATTCCTTAGATTGTGAATCCTCTTTTGAAGGGAATACCATGAACTAGCATGCCTCTCTTCAAGAAGTTCTTCTTGTACATCAACAACCCCTTCCTAATCTTCCTCAACCTCCTCAAGTCTTTCAACATGAAGTCAAGATTCCAAGTTGGAAAAGGGAATATCATGAACTAGCTCGAGACCTCAAAGAAGATAAAGTTGCTCCCTATTGACAAGGGAAAAGTCCTAATCCTAAGGTCATGAGTCAGAAGCAAATAATAGAATCATGGGGCAGAAAGGAGGAGGAGAAAGGTTTTGCTCAAAACCTTGAAGAAGATGAGGCTGCTCCTACTCATCATGATGATTCTTGTGACCTCCAAGAAATACTCTTTCAAGAGAATATAGCTAAGAGAATTGCAGAATTAGAGTCTAGAATGGCGTTCCTCAACCAAAGTGTGATGGATGGTTCAGGCCAAATAGAAGATCCTACGTCTAAACACACCCCATCTACACTCCTCCAAGAGAGCCATCAAGCCACATATGATATAGATGAAGTGTTGGCCAAATGGAAGGAGGAGAATCATTTGATTCTAGCTCAAGGACTACCTCCTCTTCTATATGAGTTTAATCATCAGTGTTCCACTTCATCCCTTCTCAAGGAGGAACCTATTTTGCAGGAGGCAAGTGAAGAAGAGAGGATCCAATTTGCAGCTGCCCAAGAGGCTATCATGAGTGACAATGAAGATGAAATCATCATGGATGCTCCCTTTGAAGACATCATCAATAATGGAGAAGACACAGGTCATCCATACATGCAGATGTTCTAGTAATATGAAGAGGAAAGTAAGCATGGTGAGCTCTCTTCCCCCTTGTTTGATGAACTTTCTTGTTGATTTGATGAGGAGGATGACCATGCCATGGAATCTAAGTTGGAGGAGGATTACGAGGATGTCTTTGAATAGCTAGAGACTCTGGTCTTTGATCAATAAAAGGAGAGGCCTGTCTATCTTGAGGAAAACATTGAAGAGGAGAGCCTTGCACAAGAAGGTGATGTTATATGGGATGAACAATCAGTCTATGATCTCATTTTAGACATCAAAATAGTCACCCTTCTTCAGGAAATCCATGATCAAGCAAAAGATGAGTTTGACAGTGTCTTCAATAAGGTAGAAAGAGACAAGCCAATCCATGATGCATATCAAAGGGCTTATGGTGATGAGCCAACATCCATTGATTTCTTGATAAAACACACCAGCATGAAGAACCAATAAGAGGCAAGATTCCAAGAATAAGATGAATACATATATGTTGGAAGCATGTTTGCCCCTAATTTACTCAGCTATGAGCCAATCAAGGTGGCAGGTAAGAAGAGCAAGTCGCCAGATCTCCATTTCATTCAGCCACTTGTCTGGCACCATAATTTTTCTTACCAAGAAGGAGACTTCAGAAGTTTTCCCTTTGATCCAGGAGGGATGCAAATATACTTGGGTAGCTGTATATAGTAGTTTGCTTTCAGTTTTTTCTTTCCCTATTTTCCCTAAGTGTTGTTTGCACAAGTAGTGTTTTTTAGTCTTCTGTGTGTTTTCCTTTGTGCTTGGGGTAAAAGCTTCATGATCGATTCTTGGATATTTTGAGGCTATTGCTAAATTTTGAAGCTACATTTTGACTCCGTGCCCAATAGACTTTGACACTACTAGTTTCTAAGAATAGAAAGCATGCTTCCCCTAGGAATCACCAATTTGTTGACCATTTTGGCCTAATAGGCCAAAATTGGTCTCCTTCTTCCCTTATTATTTTGAGCTAGTCCAAATTTGATTTTTTCACAAGTCTTTCGGCATAAATATGAACTAGTTCAAAGGATGCAAGGGATTTTACAAAGCTTCTTCAAACTTTTGTCAAAATAAATTCACAAGGAAAGAGACCAAAAATGTTCAAGACACTTTTCCTTAAGGTTGGAAAAAGTGGTTCAACATCAAGGTTCAATGACATGATCTTTCCAAAGAGCTTAGAGCTTTGAACTTTAAACCTTGTACTTTGAACCATTTTAAGGTTCAATCATTTGGTTTAATTAGTTGGTTCAATCGGTTGGTTCAATCATAAGGTTTAATCAATTGGTTCAATTGGAAGGTTCAATCAGCTGGTTTAATCAGAAGGTTCATTCAGTTGGTTCAATCAAAAGGTTCATTTAGTTGGTTTAATTAGAAGGTTCATGCAAATGGTTCAATTGGTTGGTTCAATAAATTGGTTAAAAGTGTTTGGTTCAATGAGTTGGTTCAAGTGATCATTTTAATGACTCCCTGTAGAACACAAAGTGTTGAGCCATTGAACCATTGAACTATTGAACTCAATTAATGGTTCAGGTTCAACTAGAAGGTTCAATGATAGAGAACTGAACAAAGGAAGGAAATTCGAAGGAATCGACCAAATGGCGACATGTGCACGAACATCAACTTTACAGCAATGAAATAGCCATTGTTCTTTAAACACTTAAGCACGAACCTAAAGGAATTCAAAGGCCTTCAGGCCAAAGGGCTCAGATAAGCTAAAAGGAGCCAAGTACAGATATGGACAAAATAACCCAAGTGGTAAGAAGGGAGGCACCGGTAGGGGAGTTAGGCCATCAGTTGAAATAGTCTCCACCAAGTGGTCATCAAGGAATGTGAACAGTGAAGACGCACCTATTTTTTCCCATTTCACATTGATGAGTAGACAAACCACGTGAATGTCTTGAAGGAGCGGTCTTGTTTGTAGACAAAGAGGCACATCCCATGATTTTAGAATAATATTAAATGCCTAAAGTCAAAACTAGAGATGACACAACATTCTCTTTCAAGTGGTCTCCTCTTCCCAATGCTCTCAATGCACATGGGCCACTTACAAATGGGCACCAAAGTCTTTTCTAAAAGGATGCCATTACTTCTTCCCTCTGGATCTATATAATTGTAACTTCTCATTTGAGGAAAGATCTCTCAGCTTGTATGGCATAGCCCTGCATGAAATTTACCTTGAATCAAAAAGAAGCATTTTTACTTCCATTTTGAGCTTGAACTTTCATATATGTATATGGATTTGTCCTAAGTTAAAACATTTTCCTTTATGCTTTCATAGAATGATTCTAGCATGTCTAGTGTATTGTGAGTTCTTCCTTTGCAGGTTAGCTAGAAGTACCCCTAGCAGAGTATAGGCGCATGTGAACAGGCTGCCATAGTATGTCTTAGAATGCCTCTAGTAGTTCTTCCTCCTTGTATCTCCACGGACCCCTGGCTCACTGATGCAGAAGAATTTTTTGTATCAAATGAAGTGTATGTCAGCTTGTTCTTGGTGGAAGTGTATGTCGAAGCTGAGTATTTCAACCATTTTTCATGCATCACTATTTAGTTTAGGTTTTGTTTTTGGTAGTCCTTCTTCCTTTTCACTCCCCCTTTATGTGTGTGTGTGTGTGCGTGTGTTTGTGTGTGTGTGTGTGTGTGAAGTAGAAAATCCAGGACCTCAAAGATGCATCAAAGGGAGCTAGCCCTTAGCTAGAGATTCTCCCCTCAATTTTTCCAGACCCACAGCAAGAGGGGAGTCTCCATTATGTCACGTGGAAGGTAGAAGCTTAGCCTTCTATCAAGGGTGCAAATCCATAACGTCAATAGTATGACTAATGTCGGTTAGATAACTGACATCAATTAGCTAAAGTAACCATTATCGGTTATATATAACTGATGTTGATATTTATGTTTTTTTTTAAAACACAGACCTGAGAGATTTTTTTTCAAAGTTCATTGTTTCAAACCCAAAATTGCTTCAAAGCTAAAGAACATGCTAACTTTTTTGCTACATGACCAAGCTTGACATTTGCTCAAAACATGTTTAGATCACATTTTGCACACTTAAAAATCAATGAAGAACCTTATTTTGGTGTTTAATAAAGAATTTTTTTTAGATGTTTATCATGAATGTTTTTAAAGTTTGCAACTATGACCAAGGGGTCAAATGAACACCACCAAATATTACATTTGGGCTTAAAATTGAACACATTTATCAATTTTTATTTTCAATAGTTGTTTAATTAGATTTTGTTTGGAAAAAAGAGGAATGTTGTGTGTATGATCTTCCATTTGTCCCATTTAGGGAACCCTTGGAATCAAAAGTGCCATTCCTATTGCAAATATCCTAGTCTAAGGCTTAGAAAGAAAGTCATCTAAGCACTCCCTAAAAACTCATCAAAATTTGGGTGACCTTGAAAATGACCTTAAAGTTTTTCTATTTCATGCTTTCTTTATTTTTATGCAAGCTTAGCTTGCGAGGGGGACTTCATAAACTCCTGCAAGTTCTTTAGGGAAGCTTTGACCTAGGGTTTTATCTCCTGACATTGACTTCATTTGGGTTCTTTAGAGTTACACATGGTATGTATCTGCATTTGGACATCACACTACACTGAGTGAACATTAGGATATAGTGATTGTAAAAAGGACTAAACCTTTTTACAACTTGCCAATGCCATGGTCACCCAATTTTTGTACTTATCTTTTACATTGTTTGACATGAAAGTCATTGTATAATTGATTCCCCTAGCAACATTCAAAACCTTGCTAGTTTAGTCAACCCTACATTGACATACCTTTTCTAGGATTTGGATGATTATACTTAGTTTATTTTGATCATTTATTGTTATTTGGTATGTTTTGAGACTAAAACTTGTTTGTTTGTGTATAAGCCATATCAAAACCAATTTGTCTATATGTCACTCTTTTGTCAAGAGAGGTGTTATACTGGCTATTTTACATCACACTTGTGCCTTGAAATTTTTTCTAAATTTGTTTCTGTGTGTGTCATTTGAGTTGCAAAGGGTAGTGTTATTCTACCCAAATCATGTCAAAATATTTTGAGCCTTTTAAGTCTTTGAAACATAACATTGACCACATTATTCAAGTATGATTATGCTTTTAGGTTGCTCAATTTGTTTCAAGACTTATTTACCATTGTATCAAAACCATTTGTTTCAAACCATGTCATGTCTACCATTTGGATCTTTGTCTTATGTTATCATGCTATCCAATATTGTCTAGCTCATTTGATCAAATATTAGTCTTCACGTTGAGTTTTCAATTAGCCTTGTCAAGTTTGGATTCAAACATTGATTGATTTCTGTTTAGGCCTCAATTCGTGGGGCTGATACATAGATCTTTCTCTTTTGGGTTGCATAACTTTGGTTAATTGGGTTGTATCCTCATCATTGTTTATGATTTTATTTAGGAGAATACCACCTTTCTTAAAGAGCCTATTGTCTTATTCCTTATGCCAACTGATCATGTTTATATTTGATTCCATGTGCTGGGTTTATGTTAAAGTTATTTTCAAACTTGTTAAATTAAATCAAATCACATCAGCCTTTGTTTCAAGTCTAGCTTTTGATATTGTTTTGCCAAAAGTCCTAGCATATACCTATTTGTTTGAGCCTAGCTTTTGAATCCATGTTTGGACAAAAGACCTAGTAACTCAACTTTTCCCTTTCCTAGTTTATACCTTGTTTGGAACACTTGACCTAGACCTTTGACATGACAGTTTTTATTCAGATGCTTGACCTTTTATGCATATGACATTTGAAATTAGACATTTTATGTTAGGCTATTTTATGCCAAGTCTTAGCACAAATTATTTTGGAGATACAGCTCCACTTTTAGACCACATTGGAGATACAACTCCACCTTTTGACCAAGTTAGACCAAGCTTGAACCATTTGTCTTTTGGTCATAGTTTTTTAGATTCTGTAGAAATCTAAGCCTTTTTATTTTGGAGCTTTCATCATTTACATGGATATGTCTAGCTACACTTATGATGGATTCATGTATAATCTAACGTATGATAGAATGGTTGCACAAAATCCCACTAGAAACCCCTATAGAGAAAGATTTTCTAAGGAGTTTTATTATTATCCCTACTTATGGAGAACATAGTTAAAATCTGCAATATCCAAATCGAGAACATGATTGGAATGAAGAGGCTTGTGAGGAAGACTTTGAAGACCCAACTACAAATAATGTTGTTTTGGATATGAATCCATACCTTTTTCTCAATAATCAGTACATGGAACATAGTTAAGAACCAGCTTATCAGCCAACTCACAACTAGGATGATATGGTTTATGAGGAAGACTTGGATGCTTTGGCTTATGTAAGTAATCAAGCTCCACCATATCATAACATTTCTATTCTAGGACCACAATGTTGCACCATTCCCATACTAAGACCTCATCCTTTGGTTTGTGTGAGTAATCAAGATCCACAACACCCCTTCATCATTCCAGGACCTAGTCCTCTAGCTTGTGTGAGAAATCAAGCCCCATAATGCCATATCATTACCATCTTAGGAATTTTTCCTTTGGCACATGTGAGAAATCATGCCCCCCAAGGCCCTACCATTATCCAACCAAAATTCATTCCTCATCCATTACCAATCCCATCTAAACCTCAACTGATCCAATCCTTCAAAGACCAAGATGTGTTTAAAATTGGTATTTTTTGACCCATTGGAAACCAAAGAAAAAAAAACTAACCAATCCAAGATGTTTTTGTTGAACCAACCACTTGTGATAAGTCAACCTATGATAAATTGCCTATTGATCTTATACCATTTGTCAAGGACTATCACACTAATGAGTCAATCTTTGTCAAGTCACTTCTTAATGATTATAACTACCTTTGGGCAAATCATTACCTCGACCATGTGTTTATTTTTCAAGAGCCTCCCATTAACAAGCCAGTCTTTGAGGAGTTGTCTCTTGACCTTTTTCCCATCCTAGAGGAGTCCTACTCTGACAAATTAGTCTTGGTGGAGCCCATTATGCCATCATAGGCTATTATTTGTCTAATACCAAATATTTAGCAAGACATCATTGTAACATAGTACCTGTCAGATAAAAAATCAAAGTTAGATTTAGATTCTATTCTTGAACTGACATCAAATTTAGCATCAGAATCACAATCAACATCTGTCTCAACATTGGATTCAGAGTCCCTTAAGTTAGAATCAAATTCAGAAGAAGAATATGTTCTTGGCTATTACAACATTGGTTACACATGCCTTGAAGATTGATTTGAATACATTTGTGATCCTTATATAGTTTTTGAGGATGATTAATTTAGCTTCAACACAAGTTATCCTAGTATATTCTACGAGGATTGTCTCCTCTCCCCATTCCATTACCATTCCATAGGCCATTACCATCAACCAAAATAACCATATTATTAACATTTCATCTCCCACAAGTGTCGATTGGGATTGATAGAATCACACTTTGTTAAAATATATCCATGCTGACATAACAGTTGAAAAAGAGCAAGGAGGCCAAGACCACATTCATGTAGCAGAAGATCACTCTCCTAGTGAAACCTTTTTGGAGGCACTAGGGGATAATCAAATTCAGAACTCATCATCTTCTAGTGAAACTTTTTTAGAAGTGCTAGAAGAAAATCAAAGTCAAAAGCCAATGTTCATTAGTGAAACCTTCTTAGAGGTGATATAGGACAATCAATACAACTTAATTGGTAAAAACCTCATTAAGGTACCAATAGCTGAGCACAAAATTTCTTCACTGCTTGATGAAGACAAAATCAAAGATCAAATCAAAATAGCTTCCTATCTACAACCTAATCAAATGGTAGCTACTCTCAAGATAAAAAAATAGAAAAAATTGGTGGTCCTATTGAGAGAACAAGTCTTTAACCTCACCACAACCAAAGTTATTTTGAATCTAGCATCTATAACATTACATGTGACTGAATGTCTTGATCTTCATTTCTTTCCCAACCATTCTACATTCCATTATCATCAATCAAATCTACCATCCATTATTTGTCCTTATTTACCATCCACAGCTACACTTTCCTTTATAGAGGTTATAAAGATACCTTGTCTCAATGTTTGAAGGAATTAGAATCAATGACCAATGAAGATCACAAAAGCATTCTTGAAAACCAAATTTGCAGGCAATTCTTGATAGAGTAGTTATTTAAATGAGGTGTGGCCTAGTAATTACCATGATAAAGTATTTTGTTTGTATCATTTATTGATTAAGACGTGCATCTCCCCATCAAAAATAATAATATAATAAAAAACCATACCCAGGCCAACAATGTAACATATCGTTTCACATTGCCATGCCATTGCCATTGTTATATATGCCTATTTACCATTATTATAGATCCCAGCCATTTGCCCCATCACCTAGGAGCAACCCTCTTACCATTTAATCCAATTTATCAAACCATCATCATCCTAAAGCAATGTCATTCCATCCTATCATTCCATTCCTATCTATACCAAAGCATGCTTTTACTCATCCTACCCAATCCTATTTTGATCTTGGTTACTTTGGCTATTTCCACACCTTTTGTGGGGGGATTCAAATTAAGTTTTGACAATCAATCCAATCTTTATTTTAATGATAGTCTATGAAAGTAGTGTGACAGTTGATCTGGCAAGATATAATTCATCATATCAAGTTTGTTTATGTGAACTTGATTATAACTGCTTATGGCCAAATCAACATTTCACCAGTCTTGCTACTAATTATAATTGCCTATGGGTAAATTAGTAGCATTGACCTATGTCATTGTATATTAGTTATAAATGCCTATGGGAAAACTAGGGGAAACACTTGTTTATCATGCATTGCCACATCACTTTGCCATTACTATTTTCATTTGATTGGCCATTTTCCAGTTTTGAGAAATTGTTGGGACCTAGTTAGTTTTTCCTCGCCTTTTGTGTGGACAAAATTACTATGACTTGAGGTCATTTCAGGATGATGTGGGTCATGCTCAATTCATGTTGAGGTCACCTCAGTCCCCCTTTCCATATGCTCTCACCATTTAATGAACAACCTAAGCCAAATGTTCTTGTCATTTTGTGAGTAGGTATCTTGTCATTCTCTAACGAGTTAAGATACCTCAAAATTCTAAAAACATTCATAGCATTTCAAAAATCCAAAAATATTTGTCATGTCTAATCCTAGTTAGTTATCCTCGATTTGCCTTACTGTGGCATGGTCATTGATTAGGATGCTTTCTTTTTCTTTTGTTTTCAGGCTTTCTATTTGTTTGGTTGTTTTTCTATTTATTTATTTATTTACTTTCCTATTTGTTTGCTTTCAGTATTATTGCCTTGACTTAGTCTATATGTATGCATGGGGTGATTCCTTACACACATTATTCTTGAGTCTATCCATATTCATACATCAACATTGTTATCATGGTTTTTATCATTGCTACATTATTTTCAAGTGTTTATTAGATTGAGAGTCAGTCCTTACACATATTTTGGCCAAGTCTTCATGGTGTACTATCATGAAGCCTACCATCACATGCTATATCAAAATTTAGCTTCAAGAAGATCTACAATCAATAGAATTGTAGAATTTTCTCCTTGGCACCTTGACAAATCCTCCCATCCCACCCTTTATCAATATAACTCATTTGACCATTCTAATTGTATCATTATTAATAAAGATGAGCATTTCCCCATTGATAGGTACAATTGAATCATTATATTGATCATCTCATTCCTCTATTCATCTCTTTCATCACTTTGTGCTTGCTCATCTTTTAATTTGTATTCTAGGTTATATCCTTGAGTTATGCTTGCTAATCATCCCTAACTGGGGCACAACCATCAATTTTATCCAATTTAGGTCATCTTAAAGATTATAACCACCTATGGGAAAATCATTATTTTGAATTTTATTCTTGATTATAACTACATTTGAACAAATCAATATATTTTTTACATCAATGCATGCAAGCATTTTCTCATTTGGATTAATCTTAACCAAGGGTTAATTCCACCTTTCTTCTTGTTTCTTTTCAATGGACCAACCATCAACAAATGTGATGGCCACTCCCTTAAGGGGGCATCATCATAGGCTTCCCAAAACCATTTGGAGCTTTGTTCTTAAACCATCATCTTCTTTTTTGCATATAGGCCATCTCTCATTATTTCAGAAGATGTTACTATGCTTATAGCTTGCAATGCCTTCCCAAACAAGGGTAAACTGTAGACACCTAAATCTGGCCATCGATAACCTCCAATCAAGATTTTGACCAATTTTTACCCAAAATGCACAATTTAGCCTAAAAACACTAAAACACACTAAATAATGTGAAATTGACATATTCAAGTGCCAATTTTGTCCAGGGTATCCCTAAATGGGTCATTTCAATTTATGGGCTAGCTAACTTTGATAAGATCATTCCAGGTCAAAATGCTAATTTTACACCTAGGTGCTTTGGATTGTTCTTTCCTAACAAATATTTTACACAAGACACATGCCTTTATTATTTGTTTTTGGTAACATCCTAAATGGGAATACAGTTTCAATGCATTTGACATCGCTTTCTAATTCTAATTCAGTCAAATTTTGGACCAATAACAAGGCATTTTAATCAATTTGAGTAATTTGTGCACAAATTGCTTAAACATGATTAAGAGCTAATTAATCCAAATCAAGACTTAATTAATAATTCCATGGAAACTTATTGAAAAATTATTTTTGGAAATGGATATTTAATATCTACATCATCAAATGACCTCATTTCTTGGGAAGACATCCCTAGGCCATAAATGCCACAAATATAAGGGTTTATGCCCTCCATGCATCTTAATTTTCCCTTCTTCCAATGTCTGATGAGGATAATTATAAACTTAATTCTAAAAATTAAATTAATCCTCAACCACACATCTTAATCTCAAGATGGATGGTTTAGGTTGATTCTAGACATTTTCAAAAATCTATAAATAGAGAGGCCATGAACATCATTTTCAAGACTTGATAATGCAAAGTTATAATGCATAAATATCTTGAATAAGCCATTTAAATTAGTTTTACCATGTCAAATTTATTCCAAAGCAAGCCAATCCAAAGCCACAAGGTGCCAAAGAGAAGAGGAGATAGCCAAGCCTCCTTTGATGAAGACTTCATGAGCACAAGCCGAGCAAGCCACCACTACAAAGGCATTTGAAGCATCCAAGGAAGGTGAAGGAATTCTTGTGTTTTATTCCTTAATTTTTAGTTGGGTTTGTCATTTTTTTTTGTTACTAAGCTCTCCCTAATGTCCAGGCCTAGAGATGTTATACTAGTTAGTATTTTTATTTCATTTTATTTTCATTTTAAAACTAACACCATACTAACCATCCTCTCTTGAGTCAAATTCATAAATCACATATATTAGGGATAAAAATCCTTCACATTAGGCATATTTATCCCCTATTGGATGATTTAAAATTTTTAATGTTGACATACTCTTAAGTAATCTTAACAAGTAATTAACCCACATTAATTACTCTAACAGATTCTAACCACTGACTGAGATCATAAATTTGAAAATGGAGGCTCCAATCATGATGACCTTTTAGGAAAGAATCCATAATCTCTTCCTACTGTGTGCAACCAAGCTTGAAATTTAACTTTTCCCTGATTGTGCCAACTCTACCATGGGGATAGAGGACAAATAATTATTGGAGGCCTGAATCTCATTCCAATCCATATGTCTAAACCTCTATCTAAGATTCAAGTGATAATTTGGGAAATTACTTGAGCTCTCCTAAGACTCCATTTGATGGTGGTGGGACTCAATACTTCCCTATGATTTAAAGTAATAGGTAAAGTCTCCCACCTAGATATGTTGGCATCAATGCAATTGGTGGAATGTTGGTTCAAAAAAGTTCTAAATCTACCACATTGGCTCTCAATAATTCATGATATTTATTCTTTATGTACATGTGGTACATTGGTTGAAAAAAAACAAAAAGCTTCCTAACCTCTATAAATTGGGGTCTCATACATAACCACATGGTGTTATGCAATTCCAAAAATTTATTATGTGTTTGTTTCCATGATGTCTATTTTTTAGAGTAGAGAGGAAAACATGCAATTTTGTTTCCCCTACAAATAGATTTACTATAAAACAGACTGATAACCTAATAGCTTGTTAAAAATATAAAATTCACAAATTTCATCTTATCTTTCTATATTAATTTTGAGAATGATGTCCATAAACATGTAATCATCTTAAATAATATAAGTAAAGCCAAGAGAAATTATTTGTATCTACCACTTTTAGAATTGCTCATGAAGAAAAAGAACATAGATAGAGGAAGGTTGCCTACATGCTATTTTTTTTTCAAAAATTGTACAAATATTATGGATGGAGGCCTGAGATTTTTTTAATTGATGCTAAGAATCCATAAATTGTTGCTAAGACTCTACTTTAATCTTAGAATTTTCTTCCTCCAACTTTTGAATTTTATGTTGGGTTTTGTTCTAGATCAAAATCATTTCATTAAGTGGAATGGGGAAGGAACAACTCTTGTAGGTCTCTTAGTCTGGACTGTTATTTCCCTCATCTCTCTCTATTACCTTATAGAGAGGCGTATAACTCAATAGTCTGAGTGGTTAGTTCTTGTATTCTATCAATGTGTTGAATAATCAATGCATTTTTATCAAAAATAGTCTATCAAAAATTATTAATCTGAGTATATTTAGCATTCATTACTATAAGAATTACCTCTTGTGCCCTATATTGAGTGACAAACTCTTCACATCTTCTTTCCAAATTGTAAATAGTTAGGTTCTTACCTTGCAGTGTTGAACATAAAAAATCCAATTCCACTTGTTACTACCAAATTATTTCTTCATGCCAGGATAGAGACATGACATGCTACAACTCTTCTTCTTCATTATCAGGCTGGGAGGAAGATGGAACTTCTTCTAACAATGGTGCTTTATATTTATTAGTTGCAGAGGGTAAAGGTCACTTTGCTTCTTGAGTCACAATTTCTTCTGTAAGGGTTTCTTGTTCAAATACAATTTCTTATGCATGGGGTTCTTCTTTAGAAACTGGTTCAACATCTATAATGTATATGGGAGAGCTTAAGCTTTCCAAAGTCTCAACTACCTATACATATTCTTCTTCTTCCTATTATAGAATGAGTTGACAACTACATCAAAGCTTGGCTAGAGGATTAGGGTTTTCTACAAAAAATCCTATTCATATTTTTGATCTTTAGTGTAACATCTTCAGAGATGAGGGCACCAAAGATGGGCCTTCTTAAATTTGTGTTATGGTGGAAGGAGGAGAGATAGGACATGGTGTTTTCTTGACATCAACTGGAGAGAATTTATTGAGAAAAGAAGACTAGGGCTTTTCACCCTTAGGTTTTTATAGAAAATAATGCCAACAAATGAGGGTAACCCATGGTGTCAGATGAACCTGGTACCTCTTTTTAATTTTCAATAAACATTGATTAGGGCATTGTGAATAAAGGATTACATATTTACCTGGTACTCTACCCTGATGGATCCTTTCCTCAAGTGAATAAGGAGGCACATGGCATCTCTGTTGATCAATGTATATTGACCATCATAGGTAAGATACTTCATAACCTAGAATAAAACATTTTGTCATGGTTGTGGAAGGATGTCTCTCATAATTCCTATGGCCACACCTTATGGGGATTTAGCCAATCTAGGATGGGACTCATTTCCTTCAATGAACATTTGAATTAGGTCAATAAAACTCATTTTATCTATAATAACTGATCATAGAAGGATCCACTAAAATGTATTTTTCTATGATAATAGAATGGTATTCATCAAAATTTTCAAAGAATTTATACACAATATCTTTGTGAAAAATTTGAAACATTTTCAATAAATGTAACCACCCTTCTGACTCAGATATTTCTAGCCAATTTATCCTGAAGCAATGTATCTGAAGATTCTAGTTTGATTTTCTTCTTCCTTCCTCCCATCATTAGAACTATCATTATTTGATTGAAAACCTTATTACACTATGAAAAATCGAGCTTGAAATTTCACAGGAATAGAGGAAGGCAAGAGATTAGGGATATGACACAATAATGGATAGTGGCGATAATGAATAGTAAATCAAGATATATCATGAAATTAGGACAAAAATTATGGCAATAATTATGGTGAGCTTTGAATCATATGAGATTTAATGGGACGACACTTTATCTAATCATTGTCAATGATGTGGTGTAAAGGTCATAATTGATATCACTTGAAATAATATATGTAATGATTTTTGCATCACATCAAATCTTTTTGAAAATGTCCTTTTAAAAAAATTGTCATATCAAATCTGTTTGAAAAGGTCTTTTTAAAACACCATCACATCAAATTTTTGAATGCGATGATGATGTTTCCAACTTCATCATATCCATGTGACATAACCAAAACTTATCCATTTGAAAGAGTTTTAACTGTCTCATGATTACACATGCATGACATGAAACAAAAAATGCCTAATCTGTTAGGAAAAGAAATACAATTATACCTTTGTTTTACAAATTCATGCCTATCTCCTAGAGTTGCCATGTGTCTTATAGGGATAAATAAGTCTGAGAAAATAGGTTAGTTGACAATAATTAATATTTTATTGTAGATTATTTTTTTGAAAAGTGCCATTTGTTAGTTTTTGCTTTGTAGTATTTTTTATATTTTATATTTTTATACTTTTTTATTTTTTATTTTATACTTTTTTATTTTTTATTTTATACTTTTTTAATTTTTTTTAATTTTTAATGGAGGAAAAATATCATTTTCTAGTTTTTATCACTCCTCTTTTATTGGATGTCTATTACAAAGATTATGTCGCTTTAGTGGAAGAACCAAGTTTTCCTAGGTCAAATTGATCTTGATTTTGCTCAATAAACTCTTCCTTGCTGAGATATCTTTTATACACCTTAAGTCTATGACCATTGAACAAAAGTGTCCTTTGGTCACCATCAATTGGTTAAAGATGGATAGAGCCATTGATAAAAATAGTTTTAATCAGGTATGGTCCCAACCATCTTGTCCTAAGCTTACCCTTGAAATTCTATAATTTAGAATCAAATAGAAGTGCCCAATCTCCTTCTTGAAATTGTCTTTCTCTAATGTGAGTATCATGTTACTACTTTCTCTATTTTTAGATTATGATAGTTTGAATGAGTGCATCCATTCTCAGTTCATCCAACCCATTTAGTTGCATGATTATTTATGTTTTGTTTCATCAAGATCAATTCCCATATCAGTTATTATTTTCAATATCTATAATTTAAATTCTATTGGTATCAAAGGTTTATTTCCATACACAAGTTCATATGGAGAAAATTATTTATTTGTTTTCCATGTTGTATTGTATGTCCAAATTAATTCAAGAACTTTTTCTATACAAAGTACATGATCAAGTCTAGTTTTAAACAACATGCCTTTAAACCATTTGAAATGAGAACTAGTTAGAACCAAACATTTTATTTCTTTAGAGGTGAAGTGATGAGGGAACTTCCATGTTTCCAAGTGATTTTTCATGTATACAAACCATGGGGAGCATGTGGATATAGAAAATAGTTGTTCATCAAGAAAAGAGTTTTCCATAGTTTCATCTTCATCTATAGTGCTTAATCTAGACAAAAAGTCAGAAACAACATTATACTTCCCTATTTTGTCTATGATGATAATGTCAAATTCTTGTAACAATAATATCCATCTAATTACTCTTCCACCTACTACCAATTTATTCATTAAGTACTTAATAGTTGAATGATCTGTATAGATAAATCCCTGATAACCAATAATGTAATACCTAAACTTGTTTATAGCATAAACAATACTAAGAAATTATTTTTCTATGGTAGTGTATTTCTTCTTTATGGAATTAATATTCTTTTTTATATAATAAATGGCACATATTTTCCCATCCTTGTCTCTTTGTCCTAAAACTACACCTAATGCAATATTGGAAGCATCAATATAGATATGAAAAGGTTTTTCCCAATTAGATCCTTTCAAGACTAGATCAATCAAGATTTTGTTATTTAATGTTTCAAAAAATTATTGACACTTATCATTCCATGTAAATTCACTATCTTTTGATAACAAATAAAACATAGGGGTAACTATCTTGCTGAAGTCTTCAATAAATCTTCTATAATATCCTATATGACCAATAAAAATTTTAACATCAGTTTCTATTTATAGAATGGGGAGATTATAAATTTCTTAAATCTTTTTGGGTTTTACTTTTATTCTTTGAGAAGAGATATGATGTCTTAATACTATCCCTTCATCAGCCATTATGATGAATTTCTCGACTTAAAGATACTTGGTGATATTCACATCTAATAAGTACTTTATCCAAATTGTTTAAAGCTTCATCAAATGTATTACCATGGACAATGAAATCATTCATATACACCTTTCCATAATCATTTTTAAGATTAAAAAAGATAGCTATCACTACTCTCTAAAAGGTAATAGATGCATTGCACAATCCAAAAGGAAGGACTTGTATAAGCATATGTTCCTTAAAGGTAGGTAAATGTAGTCTTATCTTGATCTTCAAGAGCTACTCTGATTTGATTGTATCCACTAAAACCATATAAGAAATAAAAATATTATTTTCCTATCAAATTATCCAAACTTGATCAATAAAAGGCAAAGGGAAATAGTCTCTCATAGTGGCTTTGTTCAATTCTCTGTAGTTGATTTGTAAATAGGCAGTGTCCAAAACTAAACCAAATTCTCTATTTTTATAGATGCTTTATAAATTATTAATTTCCCATTAATTAACTTGAAATTGAAATAATAATTAAAATCATTACTAAAAACTAATAATAAGCGACAAGCATGAGTCATAGAGATAATATGCAAACTAGAATTGATAATGAAGTTCATTTGATCTACGCTACATCTCCAAATCTTACTCAAAGGTGGAACCAATTGATTATTGATGCAAAAATCACTTTATACATCATTTATATCTAGTAGGGGTTCTCAATATATAAATGAATGTTTTGATGTCCTTTGGCTTTGGCTCTCAACTCATGTTCTCTATCTCTCAGCTCTAGATCTCGGCTTTGGCTTGATTTTCTCAAGTCTTGAGTGTTTTTCTTCACACTCTGTTGTTGCTCACACTTTGATTGTGATTTCAAATAACCCCTCCAGACTCTTTATATAAGTTTATAGGTCCACAAAAGGTGGGATTGGATGATTATATTTTCCCAATTTTAAATAATATTCATAATTATCTCAAGACCTATTTTAATGGGATTAACGATTATCATATTCTATCGTGGGATTACAATATAAGGATTTATTTAGCCCACACATGAATTATATGGTTTTTATATGTTTTAATAAAACATTACATTAAAAATACCATAATAATATCCCACATTTGTGGGAATAAAGATTATCATATCCCATGCCTTATTAAAAGGCTATCTTTTGTTTATATCCACATATGTGTGGAAAATATATTTTTTTAATATTAAACTTTATCCCATGTAAAGTGGTCTCACCTTACCACATAGATGTGACATGTGGAGGCTTGTAGTTGTGTCATATGTACATACTAATTTATGTCATGTGTACATACTGAATTGGTCCACCTTTAATGCTTGTTGACTAGGTTTGACCATCATTTACCAATGTTGACTCATCATGTTGATTTTTGACGAACTTTGATCAGCCATAACTTTCACACACAGTCAGAATTGGTCCATTTAAAATGTGTCAAAAATATTGTGATGATTTATACGCCATGTAACTAGTTTATAAATGCTCCATGATAATCAATTTTTATAGTTTGACTAGCTTTGACCATATGTTGACTAAACTTTGACCAATGATAATTAAAACATATGATGTCTATTTTTTGCATTCCAATAGTTGTTAGAAATATCTTGATGAGATATAAATAATGGAACACATTTAAATAAACCAAAGAACTTCTAAAAATATCCTCTAGATCATGTCTCCCCACTAAGAAGCTTTTGGTCTCCAAAAGTCCAATAATCCATTGAATCTACTAAATGGTTCTCCTGAAAACTATAAACACTACAAAATATCACTAAAACATATCATGATAATGATTTCAAATTCAAACTAAATCCATGAAACTTTTATTGAATATCATCACTATCCAATATCAAAATTAGATAGGAAAAAACTACTTGTACAAATGTCGCATCTCCAAAATGGTGAATCTGTCAATCACTACAAAATGATCACCAAGTGCAACTACAAACTAGTTTGTTAGTGTAATAAATGTACACCCTAATTGTAACCACATTTGACAGTTAAAAATAAATTCCCACAAAAAAGGACTTATAAACATGTGAAAATATCATGCATGGCTACAAAAATTATCTATAATTGCAAACAGTGCCAGCAAAGGGTTTTATAAGCCTCTAATAAATTTACACAAGGTAAATGACAACATATATATTGAAATATAATTTTTCCCAAAATAGACATATTGATCATGCCCCATATAACCTGCATATACTATTGTCAAAGTTTAAACTAAAGTTTTTCCAAAAACCCAAATGTGAGAAATCAATCCAAGTTGGTTTTTCTCTATAGGTTACTCTAAATATCATAAGTATAATGAAAAATTATCAACATTTCCCTTATTTTGGATGATGGGCTCTCATTAGATATTCTATCCCACATTTTACAATGTCATACTGATTTTCCTCTTTAGATAAAGTTGCATTTCTCAAAGACAAGTATAGTTTACCTAGGATAATACCACTAAATTGAAGTGGAACAACATCTAATTCAACTTCATCTAGAAAGTTGGAGGTAATTACAAACCCTAATTTACATGTTTTTCTTACATGTAGGTTAACAACATCATATATCCCAGCCAATGAATATGGTCTAAAATGTGGCTTAGTTTTCAAACCTAAGGTTTCTACAACATCTTTAGAAATTAAATTCTTTTGATAATTTATATAAAAAGTAGCATCTATCTTTGAATGCTTAGCAATTATTCTTTTGAAGAAATGTTGTTTACCTCTCTAGGGTGATAAATTCTACACTAGGTTATCCTTGATTATCATCTCCATGATTATTATTGTCTTAGGTTTTGCTTGACGAGGCTTTATCTTTTGCTTGACTAAAGATGAAATTACAACCTTTGCCTAAGGTTGTGGATGACTTTGTTTATCTTCTTTTAGCATTTATCCCTTATCATTGAAGTAAAAACCAAACTTCATGTCTTCTTTAGGTAACATTGTTTCATCAGTCTTATTATTTTCTAACTTGACATGTCTCTTAAACATCTTTCTAGGGATTTTTTTGGCATAATTATAAGATACAATAAAGGAACAAGCAATTTTGGAAATTTATTCAAGTGTTTCATGAATGGCATGGGCTTATACATGGGGTCCATTAGATGTAGGGGTTACACCTGAGTATGTACATTGGTGGGTACAGAGGTGTGTCATTTGAGACTTACTATTTTAGGATAGGTAGGTGGGTAGGTATGTGGATAGGTGTCAATGTATAGTAATGAGGTAGAGGTTAAGACTAACAACAGGGCCAGTGATAGAAGCAACAAATGACACTACAGTGGAGGAGGGGAGGCTAATGATGATGGGTTTGATGGAGGGGATGATAGAGGAGATGAAAACTAGGACATGATGATGCTAGATCCTAGTATGACAAGTATATCAAGTTCATTTATTAACCTAGGCTAGGTAGGGATATTCTAACACAATGAGAGTAGGTAAAGATATTATTATGCTAGAGGAGGAGATCAACACCAGGGTAGGTGAGATCATGTGTTTGGATAGGTAGGTAGAAGATTTATAGACTACATTAGATATTTGAAATGAGGACATGGATTTCCTTCAATTAGATATTACCCATTTGAAGGTAGAGGTGGAACAAATGGTCCAAATTTAGGCACAGATATAGGCAAATAACAATCAAGTGATATCATATAGAGATTAGGCCCTGTTATATGTTTAGAGGCTCTGAAATGAGTGAGATGAGGCTTGGATATCCACCACTCATGTATGTTTTTTATATATAATACGTGAGATCCTTTAGTCTAAGCATCAAGCCTTGTATTATCACTAAACATATGAGACAACCATCCCCAAATATCAATATATTACCACATTTAAGGTATGGGAAGCATAGAGGGATGGTAGCATATCATGTCAATACAAGACTAGGACTCATGTTACAGTAACCTTAGGTCAATATATGTAGTAGTTGTGGCCAAATACACGACTAGGGCCACCTCCTGTTATAGAGCCTATGGATACATAGAGTCAAATTTGATTATTATAACTCTACTTTCGGCATATATTTATATTTTGGAAACTATGATATGTATATATTCTCGATGTATATGATAGTATTTTGAGATACATTAACACTCATACCTTAAAGTCTTGTTTATACAAACTTTTATTCTTTTGATATATATGATTCTATGTTTATTACCATGTTGATCTCATGTTTAGCATTATGGATGGTTATTTTAATTTAAACATGCATTTTATTTCATTTACTATATTGCCATGTATATGAGATGTTGTCATGTTTTTGTCTGCTTATGTTGTATGATGTATGTATATGTTTATTTAGATATGCACATCTATATTAGCACATAATAAATCATATTGTTCTAGTTATTCATTGGTTTGGTTTATCTTTGGGATTTGGATAGGTTGGTGATCTCAGAGAAGTACTACCCACTGCATTGATCAATAGTTGTATTGGCTTGATGTTTTTTGTATCTTGTGATATTATGCATCATATTTATGAACAAAAATAATAACAACATATATCCTAATCATGAAAAACTTAGTTTGGATACAAATCAAAACAACCTAAGAATAAGATATGAATAATTAAATCCCAAGTGTAAATATAAGACAAATAAACCAAGCATATGACTATATATAAATATTCACAACCTAAGTACAAGACATGGATAGTCAATACTCAAGTGGAAAACAAAATGTAATAGACCTACAAAGACTGAGAAAGGCACAAAGAAGGAAAAAAGGAAAAAATAAATTAAAAGCAAAAAAATAATAACCAAACAAACAAATAGACTAAAATAAACAAACAAACAAATGAGATAAAAAAACAAACAAACAAACAAATGAACAAAATGAACAAAAAAACAATATACAAACAAGTTAGTCACAATGTTAGTAACAAATAGAATATAATAAAATAGTGAATTATTCATACATGTGTAATAAAGGTGTTACACTTGGGTACAAGGTTGCTTCTAGACTATATTTAGCAATAACATAGGTGAAAAAACACAAGAACAAATGGCATAAGGTTTTGCTTAGGCTATAGGGAGAAATAGCATAGGCATGATGGAAAACATTGACCCTAGGCTATAGGGGACAATGATATAAACAAGATGGAAAACATTGATTCTAGGATTTAGGGGATGATGACACACAAAAAAAATGACAAATTTTGCCCCTAGGCTATAGAGAACAATGACAAAAAACAAAATGAAAAACATTTCCCTCTAGGCTATAAGGGATAATGACACAAAAAAAGGGGGAAATAGAAGAAATAGGAAAGGGGTAGTCGAACTGACTTCAGATGCATTAAGAAAGTGGATGTTGCCTATATAGTCATATGAACACTAGGTGTAATGTGAACTTCAATCCAAATGTAGTTCTTCGAGGATATGGGGTAGAAGAAAATTTATCATAAAAAGAAAAGGATGATTATGGAGGAATGTAGTAATGATTTTGTAAAATGATAAGTGCATAATGTAAAGAGCGGGGTGACACTCATAATTATGAAAATTTTAACACAAATAATTTGTTCAAGTGCAAGATCATGGTTTAGGCTAAATCATACTAAAAGATAAGAGATGTGCATCCACTAATGAATTGAATTGGTAGTTCATAGTGTTTACTATATCTATGGATTGGAATAATAATGAGTTTACAAAATGATGAGTGTTGGTTGAGGTTTCAACAAAATGAAAAGAGCATTGGTTAAGGATGCTCATAAAATGGTGAGAGCATAAAATAACAATAAGGATGGGTAAACTAAAGGACAAGTGATTACTTTTGAAATAGCTATAAGACCCATAATCCTTAGGGAAAAGAAATGATGGAAAAGTGAAAAACAAATGGAAAAATGGTGGTCAAGCTAACCCAAGATACCTCATTTATCCAAGTGTTACCTACATAGTCTGTGTAGACCTCAACCCAGTGTAGTTTTCCTAGAAATGGGAGGAAAAATGGCAAAGTGGTCCAAAAATGAAGTTGGATAGGTATGAATGTCCATCTCAAAAAAAATCATGGCTTGGTATCTCGTATGAAAATTATAAGCTAATTTTTAGGGTTTTGTGATATTTAGGAATTTCTTATGTCTTTTCAAATGTTTAGGGGTTTCAAAATGTATTGAATATTTGTGAAATTTCTAGGCATATCAACTTAGTGGATAATTATGAGATACCACTCATAAAATGGTGAGAGTGTGGTTTAATGTGCTCACAAAATGATGAGAGTGTGGCAAAAGGGGTGATTGCGCTGACCCCAATGTAAATTGAGAACTGCCTACATAGTCCCTAGTGACCTCAAGTCAATGTACTTTTGTTGTTTCATATTCTTAAAATGGAAAAAAGATGGTGGAAAACTTGATTTTTATTAAAAGGTTAAAAAAAAATATTTTCATCCAAAAAAGTCAAAATCTTGAAAAAATCAAAAAAATTAATTAATTACTCAAAAAATTGATTAATTAAAAAAATTACAACCTTTTTGCTTTTTATTCTAAATTGTTTAACAACACATATTTAATCTCTCTGTGTGAAAAGTTGCTAGCGTTACCTATAATTTACAAAAATCATTTCACTTTTATAAATTGTGCAAACACACATTCTTTTTTCATAAGTTATGCAAATTACAAAAAAAATTCGGTCTTCATGCAATTTTCAAAATATTTTTTGACTTTGGTGAAATTTGTAATTTTATTTTGGGTTTTTGTGTAATTTGTAAAATCTTTTTTAGTTTTCATAAAATTTGTAAAATCTTTTTTGGTTCCTATGCAAATTACAAAAATGTTTTTGGTTCTGGTGTAAATTGTAAAAATGTTTTTAGTTCTCATGTAAATTGTGAAAAAGTTTTTGGTTCCTATGTAATTTGTAAAAATGTTTTAAAACATCATGTAATTTGTGAAAATGTTTTAAATTTCTCTTTCTCATGGAACTTAAAATTCTATTTCCACAAGTCATGCAAATGCAAATTACATTTTTACAAGTTGTGTTAATGTAAACTTCCACTTTGTAACTTGTATTTTTTTCATGAAAATTATCGTTGCAAATTGAAGCTTCTTTTTCAAGCCTACATGTAAACCCATAAATGTTTCCATCAATTGTACAAATATCGTTGCTTCCTTGGGTAGTTTTAAAAATAAGTTTGTCTCCATTTCAAGTTTATCTTTTCAATTTGCATGTTCATTCTAGCAATTTTTAAACATTTTAAAATTTGATTTTCCATCCGTGTTTTAGCCAACGGCTATCGGGAAGAAATTTTCTCAAGGTCATCGAAGGAAATCAAGGTTAAGAAAAAAATATTTTTGTCATGTGACTTCACAGAGGTTTTCAAAATATTTTCCAACACTGAGCTAAGTGCTACGTCAAGTTTCCTCTTAAATCACCCAAAGAAGAAAACAAGAACATATTTGAAGTAGCAGGTAGTGCATGTTGAGCAAAAAATTTATGATTTCCTATGCCAAACCAAGGTGCCATAACAGGTTGTATGAACCCCAAAGGGAAGTAAAATCAAAAAAATTCTTTTTCTCTTCAGCCATATAGGTTGTGTAATTTCCACAGGTAGAATTCATATTATTTTTTCTTTTCCCCCAACCGTATGACCTACACCATTGTTCAATCTAGAAAATTATTTCCTTGATTTTTCCTACACACAAGGGTGGATATAGACCGTACGACCCTCCAAAAGGTCAGTTTTTTGTTAAATTTTTTAAATTTCTCCATGTTGTTGCAATTTTTATGGCCTATTTTTTAGCAGTTTGGATAAAAAATTCAAAACTTTTTTTTTCCCCCTCTACCAACCAAGTTGTGCAGCCCAACCTTTATCAGCTTTAGGCCAAAAGAATTAAAAATTTGATAATTTTTTCCTTCTAATGCCCAACCATACGACTGTTGTATAGCAGGCTGTATGCCTGGGTAAGAAGGCTGAGGTAAAAAATAAATAAAAAGCTGAGTGAAAAAATAATAAAAGATTGTTGAATGGAGAAAATAAATAAAAAATTGAGGGTGAAACACTGAGCAGAGAATATAAAAAGAAGGGAAGGAAGAAAAAATGAATAAACAAATTTTGGCATGAATAATTGTTATTTTGGCAATTTTGTAAATATTCAATTTTTATGTTTTTGACTTTGTGCATTTTTAGCTTTGAGGAGGATGTTGAAAAGGTTGACAGGTTTTTTTGGTAATTTTTTTTTGAACTGGTAAAAATCAGAGATAAAATTGGTGGTGGTGAAATTTTAATCTTTTTGGTTCATTGCACAGTCACGAGTTTCCTCTATGTTGAGCGGTGATTTAAAAAAAATTGTGAGATTTTTAAATTACAAAAATTTAAAAATCACAGGGAACAGGGAAATAGATTAAAAATTGAAAAAATAAATTATTTTTATAATTTCTTCCATTCATTTTCATTGGCCCAAAAAATTTATAATAAGCTACATATAAGAATTTTATATAGGTGCATTTGTAAGTGAAGAATTTGGTCAAAGGGAAATTGAAATTCATATGAGGAGTGTTAAAAATATGCCAAATTAATTTTCACAATCAATTTGTGAGTACATACTTCAATTTGTATTTCTAACATTTTTTCTGTAAATCAAGATCTTTTTCAAAAAAAATCAAATTTGTCAATTTTATTGTCAAATTGATGTCTTCATCTCATACTCCAAAAAAAGAGATTCTAAGTAAAGGCAAAGAAATTATGAAATACCAATTTCAAGGTGTGACACTTTCTTCACCACTGGAGTCCAATGTTGGAAATATCACTGATACCGATCTAGGCCACATTAACTTGAATAAGTTTTGGGAAAGATTGAATGCAGTACATAAGACAGATTTTGGCCCAAGTATTTATGATAGTGGATTGGCACATGTGGAAGTTCTCTTAATGCCATTGCAGTCTCCTAAGTTAGTTTTGATTGTGATAAATAATTATAACTCAGAGACATGAGAGGTAAGAGATCCTTAAATGGAGTTGGTAGTGAGTTTTATTCTTGAGAAAATTGATATCATTTTTCATCTTCTAGATCGTGAAGACTTTGTGCATCTAACCCTTGAGTCATCCCAAAACTTTTGGTATGACAATGTTATAGCATGTTCTAAACAAGTCTATAAAACATGGTTGACTAAGTTAAAATATTCCTCCACTTGTCTTCCAAAAATATTATAAGATCATATTTCAAATATGAGATAAGTGACATGATCACATTATTGTATAAGATAGTGGGAAATCAAATGAAAAATAAATTTTAGACATGGATGTATAGATTCATTCAGATCATCCTTAGAAACAAGCAATATATCAATTAGGGGTAGTTGATCAATGATGCCATTCACAAGCAGCTCATGGAGGTAAAAGACATGTCAAAACTATATATGACTTCATATCTTGTTTATGTTATAGCAAGTCAAAGGTGTTTTGATGGATTGCATATAGTGGGTGATTTCGAGAAAGCAATGGTGTATGACTTCTACCCCTAGCTAGCATTGAAAGAAAATGCTCATCACTTCAAAAGAGTAAATGATTGATTTATTCATTTCACCATCCAATTTTTTGAAAAGAATATCTTTAACACAAGAATATTTGTTGTGGCCACTACAAAAATAGAAAGATGGGGAGTTTAGTTCATACATTTCTCAACATTTAGTTATTTGAGAATCAGTGATTGTGAAGTTGCTCCTTACATACTCCCATGATATGTTAGTGATAAATGGGAGTTGATGGAATTGGTGAGATAACTTGTTTAAACACATAATTTATTGACAAGCCATACAAGATAGGGATCAAGTTTTTAATATCTATTGGTATGTATACATGTCCTTCACTAATGAAGTCCAAGAGAGTCGAGCAACACATGTCTCACTATAACCTTAGGATATTTGAAAGCAAGTTTTCATTTGACAATAAGGGCCTAATTAAACATAATATTAGATCTTCTCTTCAACATGTTCCACATTTTGAATAATATTTGATGGATTTTGATGATGAGAAAGCAGCGAGAATCAAAGATATCCATGATTTATCTTAATACAAATAGTCATATTTGTTATAATGAATGTGTAGTCATAGAAAATATGAAAATTGGTAATTTAAGTGTTGCTAATGACACCCAACCCATAGGTCCCTCCTTGATTTTATGGCCCTCATAGGCATCTTTTCATTGATTCTCAATCGTCGATAGCCTTCTAGACCTAACCCCAGCTCAGATAAACTACTTTTTTCATGAAAAATCCATCCCCCCACATCTCGTCAGTTAAGGACAATAGTTCCCAACTTGGACAATAACATCGGTGCTGCTACTATCCACTTTTGATGCTCCTATCCAAGTGCATTTTTTACCCCAACAGTCAGTTCCTTTCAGTTCTCCATGCTTCTCCTTATCATCCTAATGCTAGTACATTCAACCCATGACCAATAAATCCTTATAAAATTCCATTCAAAGATCATTTGAAAAGGGTTGGGAATTATCACTAAGCAAACAAGAATACAAGCAAGACTACTCAAGCAATCTTCCCTATTCTTTGTATATAGCCAACCAATACACTTACAAGCTTATTCAAATATTTACACCAATATCTATCCACCTCAAGCACATCCAATTTAGTATTTTTCATATTCATGCACTTTATTGCATAAATCATATCAAGTGGGAGAACTACATATGGCTTGATCCCTCTTCAGAGTATTGGTATATAGGCAATGTACCCACATAAGAGGTGTTGATACAAATTCAGTGAATCTTAAACACATTAACCCCCCCTCTTTCTCAAAATTGGTTAAATAATAATGGATTATAGGTTTTGAAGGTAAAATATTCTCTGTAAAGAGCTTTATAGACTTTTAGCTACCAAAATTTCATAGACAGGGTCACACAAGCATAACAAACAAAACCTAGAAAGCTCAGATCTCTTGGACAATAATGGTAGAGGTGGAATATAGTGTCGGTGACACTTATATCCACTTTTGGTTCTCTTTTATAATCATAAAATGAAGGTTAGATCCTAGTTTATGACAATGTCCCAAACCTACATAGTGAATCTCAGACCCTATCTCAATCGTATCAGTCAGTTTACAACTAAGTCTTATTTTCTCCCTCTTATTACTATTTTTAGAAAGGTCAAAATTTTAATCTAATTTACACAAATTAGTAAATTAATTATTATATATTTATTTACTAATTTTACTACTAAAACCCTTTAATAAATTAGGAATAATATATCTATATTCCCAAAAATGTTAAATCATTTGGTGAACCTGACTTACTTCATTTGCGCATAAAAGCCCTAGAAACCCTAGGATAAATTTCCTACTAATTTTTTCTATATTTTTATTATTTTTTACCTGCACAATAAAATCATGAATTATCATTAAATTTAAAAAAAAAATAGTAATTTTAAAATAATTTTCTTTCAAACCCTAGTTGCCCATACTAGGTCCCTCTATTTTTTCAGTATTTTTCCTATATTTTTTTGATTTTTTACTAGAATATTCAAATAAAAAATTCACTTTAAATTTAAAAATTCAATAGTAATTTTTGAAAATATTTATTTTTTAAAACCCTAGTTGCATATACTAAGTCACATTGCTTCTTGAGGTATCACCTTACATCTAAACTCAGATTACACATCAAAACAAAAATAGATCTCACTTATTTCCAAATATTTCTTACATTTCTTGTAAGTAATGAGACCATATTTGGTCTTATAATGTACATGAATGATGAATTTTACCATATGTTAATGCAAATTTTCATTCCTTCCCTTTCATGCTTAATTTCATAATAAGGGATGATATTAAAAAATTTATTGCTAAACATGCATAATATTTCAATGTTTATTTTGCATACTCTCTCTCTCTCTCTCTCTCTCTCTCTCTCTCTCTCTCTCTCTCTCTCTCACACACACACACACACACACACACACACACACACACACACACATGTAGAATAATTTCCAAGTCTATTTTGATAAACATGTTAGAACTATCATGTTACAATTCAAAGCTCTTCATGCATTAATGCACAATTACATGCTCTCTACCCTTTGATTTCTATCTTTTATATGGAAATTTTTTCAAGTTTATCATGCTAAACACATTATAAATATCATATCACAAGTCAAAATTCTTTATGCATTAGTGCATAGTTCCATGGTCTTTATCCCTTGTTTGATATCTCTCATGTAGAATGTTCTTTACAATCCTATTTATATACAAATTACATGCATTGCATCCCATATACATGGTTTTTACCTAGATGTATCTAACTCTTTATCTATTTTTGAGTATCTTCCCTCTCCTCCTCTTCCCCAAGAGGGTGATAGCTACTTTCCCTCTAACTAGGTCCATGCTATCACCCCTCCAAAATGTGAGACAACCTATACTATTGTTTCTAATGCATAAATTTAGACTATAACTTCTTCAAAACTTTTTCAACATATGTGCTTACATGTTCAATTGAAAGTAACTAGTATTTGCACTTGTGAGAATCTAAGGGATCAACTCACCAGTATGAGCAAGTTAATTTCAGATTTACAAATGCATAATCAGATATTACATAAAAATATCATAACATTAGAAAATTAGATTACAATACAAAATCCTCAAAGGCACCCTAGTGTACATCATTTATGCACTTTCACCTAGTCAATTGGTTGCAAGCAATGTTACATATCAAAACAATAAATTGATTCTATAACTAGTGATTTAAAAAACACTCAAAGATCAAATAAGATTTCACGTGAGGTACTAAGGGAAATGATTAAATATAATTTGATCAAACTACCTCCTTTACATCTATTAAAAAGATTCAGATATTATTGTGCATATCATAGAATGCATGGGTATCACACAGACTCATGTTTGGCATTAAAAAAATATATACAACATATAATTGCTAATGAAGACCTTATACAAGGTAAATCAATCGAGAAAGAAATAATGACATAGGAACATATTCATAAAGGATAAAATTTAGATCTAGTACAAAAGTGGTTACCAAAGCATAAATCAGAATAATAAAATGATCAATAATCAAAATTAGAGCAAGAAATAGTACCAAAAGCATAGGTAAAGTATGAAAAAGATGCAGATCTACCTCTCTAAAATGAAGCTCAACTTTTAAGTCAAAAATATCTACAGTAGTTTGATTATCAAGGTCAAGGGTTAGGAAAGCATGCTCAAGGCATCACTACCCTTATTCTAGTAGTTGATAATGTTTGTCACCAAGGTTTGGGATTTAATGAACACCTAAGGTAAATCATTCATAGACACAATTTATCAAAGGAAAACATCTAAATAAAACAAAAGTCAACACTAGCATTCCATTGTTTCAAAATCACGATGATAATGATGAGTGGAATAATACAATTTATTATGATTTCCAAGATACCGATAATGAATCCAAATATGTAAAGTCATATTCACAGCCATTCCCTCATGCTTCAAAATCACACATAATTCCTTCAAGACACCATGATAGGGAGTCTCCCATGAGACCCATTAGTCAGTATCATCTCTTCTTAACCTTACTTTTACATAGCTTCTCTTCAAATTATTTTACATAGTTTTCCTATGATTGATTGTACAGAGCTCAAAATCTCAAAAATACCAAAAACATTCAAATATTTTAAAATATAAAAACATGTAAATAATTCAAAAAACACCAAAAATATTTTGATTGTATGAATCATCCATGATTTAAATTTTTACTATCATGCTAGACTTACATTTGATGTTCTATGCTATTTTTATCGATTTATCTACATTACCATGCTTCACTTGATCTTTTTTGAGTGTGTGCAATGACATCTAGATCCTTGATTGCTTCACTCCACCCACTGAGGGAGCATCCTATTTTTACATAGATAAATACATCTATATGCATATCCACTAAGGGTATCTTCTACATGACTACCCATATAGGTTATGTCATTCCTACATCACACACTCTAGTTATCATATTGATGTACATTACTTACTAGCTTACACAGATTATTCTATCGACACTCACTAATATATAGCACTTGTGTATTTCTTAGCATATACTTAGTCTTTCACTAACACATCTTGCATACTTTCACTTCTTGATTTTATGAGTTAGGTGTGATTGTAGTTACAGTATTTACTGATTTCCTTCATTGCTTTACGTAGCTAGATGTGATTGCATTTCTCAATTCCTGTTTATCCCCTGTATGTGCCTTAGTAAATTTTCTAATGTCCTTTGATTCTATGTCTTGTGTGTGCCTTTGTACATTTTCCAATGTCCTTGTGTTCTATTCATGTGTTTGTCTTAGGACATTTTCCAATGTCTTTTTCCTATACTCTTCTATGTAACTGTGGCTTTCACACCAACCTTGCTTGTTTTAATTATATGTGTATGTGGCATTTGAACATGCTTGTATGATTACCTTCCATTTTGAGTGACATGTGCCCATGTCCCTTATTTTTTTGGCCCCTTGTCCACCCTTATATGCTTCTTGATTCTTACCTTGTGGGCTTTTTACTTGACTACTTTTCAGTTATTTGCAATGCCATGATCCACATCATGCATTATCTTACTTTTTTGGATGCCATGATGGACATCATGCTCCATACCTCTTTAAAAACTAAAAATTAGAATCTAAAAAACTAACCAGACTTATAATTTTAGTTTAGTACATTTCACATGCTATTACATTGTTATATATATCTAGGCATACCCCTATTGATCTAACAATCTCCATTACAAACCACTGCTATATCTATAGATAATTTATCAATTATCATTACTATATCATATATATTGTAGAAAAACACACTTGTAGGAATTTTTCTTCTGATGGTAGTCATTAAAAGGTCTTCATTCCTACCCTTAGAGGAGGGAAAAATAAATAGGGGTTTTGTCATAAAGATCAGAGCTCTTAATGGTCAAAAAAGTAGTTTTTAGAACACCTAGAATAGAAACCAAACTTCAAACCAACTAGAACAAACTAGGAAGACTGAAAATACTAGAAAAATAATTAAATTTATCCTAGGACAACAACATCAAGATTGAACTATAACATCGATGCCACTACTGTCCATTTTTGGTATTCCTATCTAAACAGTAAAAAAACAAGACTTTTTAAAAGTAGGAAAAAAAGTAGGTTCAACTACAGTTTTACATAATTAGACCAATTTAAAATCAGTAGTCTTTAGTAAAATTTTACTTAGAAAATTTAGATATATGGGTCATCATATGTGGCATGATGGCTCTCACTTTTATATTTACACATGAAAGTTGGTATAACTTCTAGATCAGAATCCATGTTTCAGACACTAGTGATTGGGGGCAATGTACATGACACATTTATTTTCTTTTCAATTTTAGTATTACGTAAGAATTCTCAATAGTTGCATGCCTTATTCCATCTACATGTGATTAACATCATTTTAGAGTGGCTTTCATATAATCCTAACTTCCACATTTTTGGAGTGGCTTTCATATAAGCCTAGTGCACTAGTTTTAGAGTAGCTTTCATACAAGCCTAATCTCCATCTTTCAAAATGGCCTAGATTAGCTTAGTTTCTAGCATACATTTAGCTATTTATGCCAACATTATCAGATCATAGTACATTCATGGGATTCATGATCCATCTCATATGACACACATTTCATAATGGTATTAGTTCATAACTTCACTTCATAGGGTAATGATAGATCCAAAGTAATAACTAGCCTTTGTATTCTTAAGCCACCTACTTAGAGGGATTGGACACATAGTCCAAACATCAATCAATATAGTATGACCACCTAGATTCACTTAGTGGGAAATGATGGAGCCAAAGGGATAGCCTTTGCATTCTTGAGCCATTTTTGGAGAATTGAAAACTCAACTCTATTCATGATATTACTCTTGGTACAACACACATCCAACATTACTCAACATCACTCAGCATCACAATAGGTTTTGTATTAGTCCATATACCTAATCAGGTGTATTCATTCTTTTGTCTTCCTCTCTCTCTTACCCAGCTTTGTATGTTCTTATTTTAAATATAGTGTATCTAGTAAGAACTGATCTACTCTTTATTTTCTCTTACAAATTTTTAATATCATAGCATGTTCTCTTTATGCACACCTAGTATCACATAGCTTCATAGGCTTTACCCTTACAGATAAGTTCAAGTACACTTTCTATTTTTCCTTTATCCTAGTATTTCACTTTGCTACATCACTAGAATAAAGGGAGGGAAAATGTAGTCATATAAAATATGAAAATTGGTAACTTGAGTGTGGCTAATGACACCCAACCCATAGGTCCCTCTTGCTTGATTTTATGACCCTCATAGGCATATTTTCATTGATTACCAGTCATCCATAGCTTTCCAAACCTAAACCTAGCTCATCTAGACTTCTCTTTCCATGACAAATCCATCCCCCTAGGTCTTTTTAGCTAAGGAAAATAACACCCAACTTGGACAATAGTGTCAATGCCACTACTATCCACTTTCAGTGCTCTTGTCTATGTTCATTTTTGGCCCCAATAATTAGTTCCTTCTAGTTCCCCATCCTTCTCCTTATCATTTTAACGTAAGTACATTCAACCCATGACCAATAGATCCCTATAAAATCCCATTTAAATATCATTTTAAAAAGATTGAAAATTATTGCTAAGCAAACAAGAATACAAGAAAGACTACTCAAATAATCTTCCCTATTATCTACATACATCTAGCCAATACACTTACAATCTTATTCAAATCCTTACACCAATCCCTATCCACCTCAATCACATATAGTTTATCATTTTGCATATTCATACACTCTATTTCATAAAGTACATCAAGTGGGAGAACTACATATGGCTTGATCCCTCTTTAGAGTATTGATACATAGGTAGTGTACCCACACAAGAGGTGTGGATACACATTTAGTGAATCTTACACATACTAACCCCCTTATTTCTTTAAATTTGTCAAAACACAATGGAGTATAGGGTTTGAAAGAAAAATTTATTCTATAGGGATGCCTACAGACTTCCAATTGCCAAAACTTCACAGATAGGGTCACACAGGCATAGCGAATAAAACCTAGAAAGCTCGGATCTCCTAGAAAATAGTGGTAGAGGTGGACTATAGTGTTAGTACCACTCCTATATAATTTTGGTTCTCTTGTTTAATCATAAAATGAATGTCAGATCTTGGTTTGTGATAGTGTCCCAATCTTGCATGGTGAATCTCAAACCCTATCTTAGTCATATCAGTCAGTTTCCAGCTAAGTCTTATTTTCTCCCTCTTATTACTATTTTTAGAAAGATCAAAATTATAATATAATTTACTCAAATTAGTATCTTAATTATTGTATATTTATTTACTAATTTTAATACTTAGACCCTTTAACTAAATTAGGAATAATACACCAATATTCCCAAAAATGTTAAATCATAATGTGCCAAAATAGTTAGTAGATGATGAGGTCGCATTGGACACCATATTTGAAAAAGAGGGAATCATGACAAATTCATTTCCTAAAGTATATAAAAACAAAATGGAATCCACTTCTCTTAAAAGTAGGAAAAGATTTGTACTTGATAGAACTCTCATATGGTTAAAAGGTAAAGGAGTTGATGTTGTGAATTTTGATTTCCCTACACCTCCTAGTGAAGATGAATTTGGTAGCCTCTATAAGCAACAATATGATCAAAAAAAGATAGATGAGGTAGGCCCTAGTGGAGAACCTCCCATGATAGAAGAGGTGCATGACCTAAAGTTACTCAAAAAGACATTCAACCAAAGAAGACTATTAATTTGAAAATAAAAAGGTTAGGTGAAAATGTTTCTTCTCCTAAAATTTTAGTTCCTCAAAAGGTTATAATTTATATTTTTCCATTCTCTCAATAACTGGTAGAGAACACAACTAAAAAATTCTTATCTTCAAATTATACAATAGTCCCTATGTCATCTTATTTTCTATTGCAAGATGTTACTCCTATATCTTCATATTTTCCCTCAAATCCTAAGATGCCCATTGCTCCTTCTCCAAGAATTCCTTTTGAAACAATCAATACACAAGAGTAGATTGAAATATTTTTTCAAGGTACCCTAATTAATAAAACACCTTCTTCAACTATATCCAAGCTTGTTCCACCTATTTCAACTTATGTCCCATTGCCTTTCTCGAGCATGACAACTTTAGATGGGTTTTATATAGTAGTGAAGAGAATGAGAAAAATTGTTGAACCCAAAGAGATAGATTTTTTAACCTTGATAGCTTCTTTCTCAAAGAGGCCAAAGAAAACAAAGACAATTTTGTAAATGGTGACAGATGAAAAGGGAGAAAAATATGTAGAAGTGGGTATTCCTGAGTTGAAATGGATAAGTCAAAAATTAGGGCTTGAAACTACCATGCATCTTAGGTTCATTTTAGAAAATCAACCAAAGAAGGGATGAAAGGAGATGTTCAGTTGGTTATTAGCATCATGTTTGAAAAAATGGACAAAGACAAGGTGTTGAAATATGAACTAAGAGAGAAAGTGGAATAATTAAACTCAATAATACATAGATTGATCAAGGTAATTCAACTAGCTATCATTTCATTGAGTCTTCATGTTGAGACACTAGAAAAAGTGAGAGAGGTGGGCCAAATGGGTAATGCAATGAAAGATTGGATCGAAAAAGTTACAAATCAAGGGGCCTCAGTAATTCTCACCATAGTAACAATGTTATCTAAAATTCAATCATAATATGAATAACTAGTAACAAAGGAAAATGGATATGCTTAGGCTAAATAAAATTTAGAGGAACCAATTCTTGGGTTGGTCAAATTCTCAAAATTTCCTTTTATTGATCTTGTTAAAAAAGGATTAATCAAGAATGATGAGATTGTCTATTAGATTGAATTTATTTAGACCACCAAATTTAGAATCCAGTACCTTCAATAATGTGTTCAAAAATTCAATAATGCAAGGTCACTTGGAAGTGACAAAATGATGGAAATCAACATCAAAGTCAAGAAGTTGGATTGTTATTTTTTTAATGACTAGGATTAAGAGGGAAATCTGATTTCAATTGAGACCATAGTTAGAGAATTTAAAGAATGAATTTAGGAAATTACCAATCATATGTTTTTATTTGGTTATTAGTAAATTCATCAATTATCCAAATGCCAAATGAATGTGGATAATTTGGATATGAAAATAAACAATCTCCAAGGCAAACTTCACAAAATTAAAGAGTTAGACTACTCAGTAGACATTGCCCACAAGTACATAGATGGACCAGATGAAGACATAATTAGGATAATTTTATAGAGATTTGATGACTTCTTGAAAGGTAAATAATTTTCAATACAACAACAAGAATATTGAAGAATTGCTTTCAGTGTTTCTATATTCTCTTCTCTTGTTATTTTGTATCTAACTTGTGTTATTGCACTCTTTTTCCCTTGTAAATATGCATTGTAATTCTACAAATTTTATTCATAATTTTTACAACCTGATTTTTCAAGTTATGCAAGTTGATGATGTGATTTTTTAAGTAGTGAAAGAACCCCAATTATTTCCTCAAGTGGTGCTAATTTCTTAAAAAACATTTACACCATTTCAAGTTGTAATTTCTCATTGGTGTTTTAGAAATTCTGTAAAAAGAAAAAATAGGTGGTTTTTCACCATAACCACCCATTTTAGCCTATAAACAAAATTTATGACTTCATAATAAAGGTTTGAAATAAATAGAATTTTTGGCAAAGTATTGTAAAAGGAGACCAGACTTTCTACTCTTCAGAATCAATATAAAAAAGGTGTTTCTAAACTTTGCATGAGTGATATTTTTGAATTATGTCTTTTGCTTAATTCATCATATCTAATTTTCATTTCCATTATTATAAATTTCAAACTATTTAGAGTATTACATTAGATTACGAAGTTTCTATTTAGAGTTGTAATTTACATTGACAACACATGAAAATCTTGGTGGGAATAGAGTTAATTTCTTAGTTGTTTATGTTAGAAAATATAGAAGGTTATTAGTTTATGTTATCAAATTCAAATAGTCTTTTCGTGTATGTTTCATATCCTTAAGGATATGAGTATGTCTTTTCAACCCATTGAATGAGAGAGATTTTCCTCTTTCAAAAATCAAAATTTTCTTTCAACACTTTTGTTTAGTCTCGATTTCTAACTTGACAAGTTTGTTTCTTAAAAATCTCCCTTATTTCTCTCTCTCTATATATTCCCTTCTAAAAATTCCTTTTCATATTTTTAGGTTAAAATTACTACCCCATGATTTGCATTCCTCTATTTGTAAATATTTCTTGCTTTCCCATTTTGGATTTCAATAAAGGTAGATCCACCTACAAATAGGAGAGGGAATTTATTCCCCATGCTATTGATGCAGAGTCACTGATTTATCCTCCTGACAAATTTTCATGCTAACAAGTTCCACCTACAGTGAAGCATTTGACTAAGTAACAATGAGTTTAGGAATAGGCAAATGGCAAGGTATGGCATAGTAAAGGCAAGGTGATGTGTTAATGCATCCTAAAGTGGTTGTTCCTAATTTTCCCAAAGGTGGTTATAATTAAGAAACAATGGTAATGATCAGTGATACTAATTTTCCCATGGGTGATTATAATTAGTAGGACAAATAATGATATAAAACATAATAATAAATGAACGATGCAATTTCTAGGACCACTGTCATACTATTTTCATATGATGCCATTCAAAAATTTGAATCTAACCAAATTGATGACACCACATCTTATATCAAACACTAAATTTACCTAAAGTATAGATGAATGAGAACCAAGACCAAACATGATAGGGGTATGGTGAAAAGAACTGGCTAGCCATAGGCTAAGGCAAGGTGGGAAAAGAATAGGGTACAATATAAATAATGGGTATATCATGGCATAACTTAAATTATCTTTGTAGAAAATAATTCAAGTCCCTCAAGCATAAAAATGTTTGAGGTGCATTATGTTCATGGGTTCAGCAATTCATCTCCTTTTGGCATGGTCAGTCTGTATGCTCCAAAACTAGAGTTAGAAATAACCACATAAGGCCCTAAAAAGTTAGGTTGAAACTTTCCTCTCTTCTTTATCTCAGTATTGATGTTCTTCTAATTTTATTTTAATACAAGGTCACCAAACTCAAATTATCTATGTTTGATGCATCAATTATATTGGACACATAATCTATTATGATAATCTTGAAATTTATTCAAGGTGGCCATGCACTTTCCATATAATAAATCTATCTCTTAAAAATGAGCTACTTTATAGTCTTCATCATCAATGATGTGCTATAGTGAAATCTGGAGAGAAGGCAACTCAACCTCGATAAGAAGAATGGCCTCAATGCTATAAACAAGGGAATATGGGGTAGCTCCTATTGGATTCTAAAAAGTGGTACGATGGGCCTTGAGGGCATTAAATAGTGTTAAGTGCCAATTAAAACTAGCATCATTGATAATCTTCTTCAAAATATTGATAGTGGTCTTATTAGATGCATCAACTTGGTCATTGCATTACGAGTAATAGGTGGTGGAAAAGTGTTATTTGATATGCTATTGGGCACAAAGTGTTTTCACATTTTTATTAGATGAACTACCATTATCAGATATAATTTTAGAGGGGATATCATATTGGAAAATTAGATGGTTAAATATGAATTTGTAAATATGCTTACCAGTTATGTAAGTAAGGGGAATGCATTCCACCCATTTAATGAAATATTATGTACTAGTAAGGACATGTTTATGGCCATCTGAGGATGTAGGATTAATATTACCTACGAGGTCAAGTCCTCATGTTGAGAATGACCATGGTGTTGTTAGTGGTTTGAGAATTTTGGCTGGAACATGGATCAAATTGGCATGTCTTTGACATTTCACACACTTCTTCACATAGCCTGTTGCATCAATTTCTATAGTTTAACAATAATAACCATTACACAATAATTTCTTGGCAAGGATGAAAGCACTAATGTGGTCCCCACACACTCCTTCATGAACTTCCCTCAATGTTAATCTATATTCTTTCAAAGATAAACAATAAAGCAAAGTTATATCATAGCTTCTATGATATAGGTTAGGTCCAAGTAGGGTATGGGAGGATTTATGAATGAAGGCTTTTTGTTTCATGAAAGAAAGATATAGTGGAATGATTTGGTTGTGAAGGTAGGTATATATTTTAAAATATCAATTATATGTAGAACTAATAATATCTCAAACCATCTTGATGGTTTTTTATTCATGTGTCGGTGCTAGGAGATGTTCCACAAAAAATTGGTAGTCTTTCACTCTATTCATAGTTTGAATCATGGATCTAATTATAGCAATGGAATTAGTTATTTTGTTACTAGCCATAGGTATTCATTCAAATTTAAGGTTTGAAATTTTTTTGCTTAAGAATTTCATCCATACCTTTATAAGGAACCAACTTCTCATCTTTCATCTAGTATTGGTCTGTAACTATATTAATTATAACTTGTGAATCACTGAAAACTAGTAATTATTGAATATTCCACTATATTTCTTAATGAAGCCCTATGATGCATGTTTTGTATTTATCCATATTATTAGTACATGTAAAACTAATTTGAAAAGACTTAGGAAAAAGATACCCTTGTGGCATGATAAATTATACGCTGACACCTAATCTATGTGATGTGAAGGAACCATCAAAGTACATTGTCCATTATTTTAATTTAAGAGGTGCCTTTATTGTGGTCATGATGAATTCATCTAGAACCCAAATATAAGAGATGGAGTATTAAAAAGAGGAGATTCTTCAAGCTAATTTGCAAGTACCTATCCTTAATGAATTTTTGATGGGCACATTTAATCTCAAGGTCACTCAAGATTATGATCCACTTCACCATGCAGACCTATAAAGCTATTTTAGAAAGTAGATACTTGAGTGGATTTACGTTAGCAAGTATAATATTATTGTTGTTCAACATGCAATGATGTAGCTTTTGGGCTATGAAAATCATATCCAAATAGGATTTTTCTATTAGCATAGAATTATGTTCATACACAACTAATGTTCAACTTAGGTAATAGATGACATTATCTTTGACCTATTCATCATGTTGTGCCAAAAGTGCCCCCAGGGCATTTTTAGTCACTGATAGCTAAATTAGTATTGGCTTGTTTGGCATGGGTGGTAATAAGATAGGCTGATTGGCCAAATATTATCTGAGATAGTCAAATGCTTTCTATCAATTCTCATTCCATGATAAAATGGTGCCCTTATTCAAAAAGTGTATAAAGGGATGGCATTTTTCAGCCAACTATGAAATGAAGCATCCAATTAACTATATTTTCCCCTACAAACTATAAAGCTACTTCAAGGTAGATGGGGTGGAATTTTTTTAATGGCTAAAACTTTGCTTGGATCAACTTCAATGCCCCTAAAAAATATAATGAAGCCAAAATATTTTAGAGGAGTTACACCAAATACAATTTTTATGGTTGAGCCTAACTTTGTACTCTCAAAGTCTCAAAAATCCTTTAAAGTATAGCTGGATGGTCAATCAAGTCTTATATTTACCCTGGATGTTATTAGCATAGTCCTTGACAATGTCAAGCATCATATCATGGAAAATCATTGTCATGGCTCATTGGTATGTGGTTCTTATATTATTGAGTCTAAATGGCATCACCTGATAACAAAACATTCCCCACATAGTGGTGAATGTTATTTTATGTTGATCTTCTAGTGCAATTTTGATTTGGTTGTATCTTGAAAAGCCATCCATATGGGAAAGCATTTCATATCTGGTCATGGAATTAATAATCATGTCAATGTTTGGTAGAGGAAAGCCATCCTTTGGGTTAGGATTTGTTAATATGGAATCAATAATCAGTGCAGAGTTTGATACCTTATGGATTTTTGCTAACTAGTACAATGTTGTAAATCTATTCTAAATAATCAATCAGTCAAATGCATCTTACATCTAAAAGTTTATCCAATGCTTTCTTGATTAATATAGAAATGTGAGGATGTATTTTTATTAACTTATGCTTAACTGGTTTGGCATTAATATGTATAACAAGGTGGTGTAAAACTAGGGTAGGTTTCAAACCTGGCATATTTAAATAGGCCCATGCAAATATATTAACAAATTTCCTTATAAGGGTTATAAATACTTCACATTTCTCTTCAGTGAGAGATGCACCTAATTTAATCCATTTTGGATCCTGTAGAGTCCCAATGTTAACCTCAAAAGTGTCTTTCATAAGGAGTGTAGAACCATCTTCTAAAATAATTGGCAAGGAGTTAAACTTGTTGGAAATATTGTCATTGATGTTAAAGGTCTAGCATTGGTGATAAAGACCCCATTTCATTTAATGGTGTTTTTAATATTTATATCTTATCTAATGTGTGTTAATATTTATTTAATATTAATGAATATATTTTTAGTTGCATATAAGTCAAAAGAGGGCCCATGGAGAAGTAAAAGAGTCACGAGATAAAGATAAAAGAGGAATGGGACATATTTTCTCATGAAGAGTCATCTTGAGGAATTCCAAGAGTCACCATGTGAAGACAAAAGAGGGTATGGCACATTTTTCCATGAAGAGACACTTTTAGGAATATGAAAAGTCACCAAGATAAAGACAAAAGAGGAAATGATGCATTTTCTTATGAAGGGTCACCATGTGACTTTTCAAATGCAAGGATATGAAGGGTCATGCAAGTTTGGCACCATTTTCCATGAGGATTGAAAGGTCAAAAAGGGTGAATGCCAAAGGTCATTTGGAAATCTATAAATAAAGGCTTGAGAATCCATTTTTAATATGCAAGAGAGTGCATGGTTCTGTAATTATTTTACATAAGAAAAGAGGAGAGAAAAGTAGGAGATATTGTAGAGTTCTATCATTTGTTGAGTAAGCAACATTGAGAGATAGTTGTGTTTTATACACAAGAGGGGTTAGTTCTCCTATGGGTTGGTGCTCACAAATATTTACAAGGGGTTGGTGATCCTATGAGTTGTTTCTCACAAATAGTTGTTGTGTTGGCGCTTGACAAAGGGATTGGTGCTCCTGCATGTTGGTGCTTGCAAACTTTGTAATTTGAGTTGGTGCTCATTCATATACTTGATATTGTTCTCCATGGTTTTTCCCACTTTGGGTTTCCACATAAAAATTTGGTGTCTCTCTCTCTCTCTTGTGTGGTGCATGTTATTATTTCAATTTTATTGCATATCTTGAATGTGTGATTAAGTGGTTAAAGAAAAGAAATCAAATTAAGTATAATATATATAATATACTGATTCACCCCCCCTCTCAGTATTTTCTATGCTTAACAAAACTAATTGGCACTGATAAAGTTCTCTGGTTGGATTGGTTCATCTATCTCTCCTAATCAAGGTGAATCAGAATCACCCAATGGTGGTAAAGGCCACATAAAAAATACCTCAGGGAACTTTTGTATAATCTACTCAAAAGGTTATTGCTCTTTAGTGTTGATTTGAGATCCATAAGTAAGCCTTGGATTAGTAGTCTACTACACTTTATATGAAGAGGGTTGAACATGCCCATCTAATGGCATGTGAAATAGGTTTTCACCAAGAGACTTGCCTTTTTCTTTACTTTTTTCCTAGTTTGAAAGTGCCTCAAAGAGGTTTTCACTTTTAGACCTCAATGTTTGATTTTATTTTTACTTTTGGCCAATGAAGTTCACCTACTCTCTAAAATAGACTCTGATAGAGAAACCTTTTTTGTGATCTCATAAAGGAATATGATCCCTCAAACCCAAAAAGTCACAAATGGCCTCATCATTCTTGAACTCATCAAGTGTCATTATTGACTCTTTTTGGTCCCAATCTATCAATTAAGGATGGTAAAGGGTAAGTGGCATAGGGTAAAAAATAAGAATAACGATACATATGACATAAGGGTTAAACAAATTAGTGTTGGAAAGGTAATTTTAGATGTTATAGTTAGACCCTACGTCATTATTTGCATCATCTTTGCTAGTCAATGGTGTAGCAACTCAAATAAGGTATGTAGGGTCACCCCCAAGTGGTTTAAATCGAATACCATGTATTCCTTTATATTTGGTCATTGAAATTGGCTTGATTGTTCCTTTTTAATGTATCCCCAAGCCTCTACCTTCATAATCTTGGTTCTTCATAATTTGGTTAGGGATAAGATACTTAGCACTTTGGTAATAGTCATCTAGTTCATTAGTATAAATCCATGAATCATCTTTGGCTATAGGGTCCTATTGTAGGCTAAAGGCCAGTTTAAAAACAATGGGTTTGGTAAGATTATATTTTCCCTTATCACACCACTCCATGTGAGTGGTCTTAGATTTGGGTCTCTCATAGGCTTTTAGGTTCTACATCAATTTTGTTATGTAAAAGGATTCATGAGTATTGTAATCTCTTATACCTTTATCAGATATGTAAAAATGGTTCACTATTTTTGGTGTAGGTGTAGATGAAGTTGATGCTAGGATCTCATGGTCAATGTAATTAGCTTCAGGTCCTAATTTGATGTCTTTGGTTTTATCCAATTCTCTTCCTCCAAGTTTAGGCATAGGATTCAGGCCAAAATGATAATTATAGCTCTTGTACTATGCCTCAAGACATTTTGCAATACTGGTAAGGCTAGAGATCAGATGGTATAGTTAATTATATCCCTAAATGGGTAAATTTTATATATTGATGTAACATGGAAGATATGGCCCTAATTTTATGAATCTAAGGTCGGCCCAAGAGTAATTTGTATGATAACTCTAAGTCGAGAACATGGTAAAGAGTGCCCTGGGTCAAAGGCCCAATGACCACTAGCAAGATAATGGTGCCTTATGATCCATGTTCCTCATTATCATATGGTTTGATCAAAATGGTAATTGTCTAACGATTGGTTTTTGTGTATCCAATATGTTTCACCAACTTTAGATACACTATTTAGGCCCAAACCACTATCTAAAAGGACATGTTCAATCGTATGTCTAGTTATATAAACCTCAATATATAAAGGGTTATTATGTAATGGGCCCAAGGATGACATATCGCTTTAGTCAAAGGTAAGACATTATCTAGGGGACAAATCTCCTACAATAGTTTGAAATTTATCAGGTGTAATGTCATCATGTATAAGGGATTGGCTTAGGTATTCATTTAGTATGCTCTTATAAATGTTAGATGTGCACAACAAATCCATGATGGATATTCGTGTAGGTGTCTTTTATAGTTGATCCACAATGTCATAGGTCTTTGCTTTGATATTGGTAATTGGCTTATTTTTTATAAGAATGGAGATCTAAATAGGTTCATTCATGGAATTTTTTTGTGGACTTTAGATGTTAATCTTGGCTCATCGAGTTGTGATTATGCAATATTAATCAGGTATTGGGCCTATGTAATTGGATGGAGAGGTAAAAGGGTCTATAATGTTAATTCTTGGATGGTTTTGAGCTTGGATACTAACATATTCTAAATAAGGATTACCGATATAAGAAGTTGGAAAGCATTATTTGGCACTAGTCTAGGTCGATTGGTATTTGGACAAGGGTTAATGGTAATGGTGGAAACATGACTACCTGTGACATGTCCTAAAACATTTTTTTAGGTATATGCAATGACATGATGGCCTCCTTGATTTTATTGGTAAATTTAACCTTGGTTACAACCATTTTATTATTGTTGTTGTTAGCATTATTGCTATTAGGGTGGTGTTTTTTGTCATTGTTTTTATTATTATTGGTGTTGTTGTTGTTGTTGATTATTGTTATGTTGAGTAAATGGGTTTTGATATATGTCAAATATATGATTAATTATAAGGGTGTGGGTATCCCATTGTATCTCTCCATTCTCAAGCATGTTCTTAATTATATGCCTTAGTTGTATGCACTAACATATTTCATATCCCTTGACTTGATGCTATTCACAAAACTCTTGTTTTTTGTACTAGTTAGGATAAATAATTCCTTTAGGAAATGGCTTTGTCATAGGGTAGCTAATCATATTAGCTTTAACTAACTTATGTAATACAAACTTAATGTGTTATCTGAGGTAACTAAATGCTCTAATTATGGGTGGTATTCTCCTTATAAGAGGTATTTATAATTGTGATGAAATTTTTGGAAGGTTTTGAAAAGGTTTAGGTTGAATGAATGGAGGCAATGGTTATTGAATGGTTGGAGGTAAATTAACAACCAGTGTTTGCACCCTTTAGACATGTTATGATTTAGTGACCCCATTACTAAAAAAAATCTTATTTTGTTTATACTATTTTGGTCTTTTAGTATTGGCCCAAGTTGGCATTGAAGTTAGTATTTGGATGGGGTTCTAGTTCTGGTTATGGATTTGCTTTCATTTTTGGCTTTGATGTTGGTTTTGGCTTTGATTTTGATTGGAAGAAGATAACTTCATAATCCATTTTCTGAAAACGGCTTTTTCAATCTATATCCATTTCTCAATGACCTCTTCAAAAGTGTGAGTACATTGTAGCTCGAGATGATAGGGTATCTCATTGTGTAGGCTCTAGATAAATATTATAGCCAATTGTTTGTCTGGTAAATTATGAGTGAACCAGCTAGCAAGTGCTCTCTATCATTGTAAGTATCAAAGTTTTCACCATTTCTCTATTTTTCTTGACCCAAATCTAAAAATGTAATATTATGTTTGATATTATATGAGAAATGATGTATAAATTTCTTTGAATGGTCATTAAAGTTTGGTATAAAATTCTTCAGTAGCTTAAGAAGACATTCCAAGGCTTATCCAATTAGACTTCTTGGAAAGAGGAGAAGTAAATATATTGCATTGTATGCCACTAGTTAGAAAATAACAAATAATTATTTTAAATGATATTTTGGGTCACCTTTGCCCTTATATTTATCAAATTTGGGTAGCTCATAGCCCAAAAGAAAAGGTATTTAAAGGTAATCCATATTGATTGGATACGAACATATTTCATCTAGTTTAAACTTCTTTATTTGCTTCCCAATTTACGTGGCTTGAATTTCATCCTTCATTTGTTATAGCTCTTGATCTAGGAACATGGCCTATTATGGTTGGGGCTGCATACTCAAAGGAGGATTACCTTGACTGGGGTATGATGGAGGAATGGCATATTGGGGAATGTTTGTTTGATTGATCAAACACCAAAATTACCTATCCATGCATTAGGATTACACTATTGATATGGAATACATTATTGTTGGTAAACATTCTATCTAGGGTTGGCAACATGGATTTGGTTCATAAATTTTGGCTGTGGTAAATGCATTTGGCTAGGTGGAATATACTAGTATTATTGGGTTTGTGTAGGAACTTGTTGTCTAATTGTCAAACCCTATTGTATAAAGGGTACCTGTTGTTGATGAAATCCCTATTATTGAAGGTGTTTTCTGTTAGATCATTTTTGTGTATGTGTTACCCATTGGGTAAAAGGCAACTATTGCCTAGCACCTAATATCTATTATTTGTTGGGATGCTTTTTTTGGTTAACACCTATTGTTGATTAAGCACTTATTGAGGGCTTGGTATTTGTTGTTGTCCAAATGACAGTATTTATTAACCAATATAAACATGTTATTGATTAGGAAAGATTTAGTTTATGGTATATTGGTTTGTGCTTTAGTTGGTGGAACATTAGTCTCCACTTATTGAGGTGGTGTAGTGTTCATCACTTGTTGAGGTGGTATGTTGGTATATTTTTGGCTAGTTTCTCCCTATTATATACTTGAGGAAATAACTAGTTGAGGAGTGGATTTTTTTTTGCATTTGGGAACCAGGCATAGATATATATTGTTGTTTCAATCCACTCAAGGTATTTATTAGAGTAACCTATTATGCATTGTTATTTGGTATATTAGACCCACTTTGGTTTAAATTTGAATGCACTTGTGTTTTATCTAATACATTTTTCATAAGGTCATCTGTGGGAGCTACAATTTCATCTGTCATAATTAGGACATTGTACATGTCACCTACCAATGTGATTTGGCTAAATGGGTTTGTGTTCTAGTTTATATAGCCTAAATAATCAATTTTTGTCCATGTTAAAGGATCTATCTCTATAAGTGGAATGTTTGAAAAAACCATGGCATTGAAGTTCCAAGTTAGGTTAAGATAATATTGGTACCCTTGTTATACCTATTCTAATTGGTCATCCATGGGACCTTTCCCTTTTTTAAGTGCATTTTGGCCCTATGGTGGTATTGGTATTAAATATTTATCATAATTAATTAAAGTGTATTTAAAATTTTGTTTATGAGGTGCATTACTATCTGTTCTAATTAAACTAAATAGACTTTCATGTCGGAAGTTTGGAGGGAATTTGGCTTCTACTTATACTACCCTAACTACAACTTTATCTTTGTTTTCTAATAAATGGTAATTAAACAAGTATGGGTCATAACTTGTCCACAATGTTACATAGTAGGGTTGTTCTTGTTGGCTTTGTTCTATAATATGTGTCATTTGAGCAAGGTATTGTGTCATTCATTTTTGCTCTTGGCCTAGATAAGAAGGTGCATTAACTAGGTACGACACTAGTGGGTCCTACCCTTATTCTATATATGTAATATTATAATAGGGATATAGATCCATCTCATATGTTATATTATCACCATTTGGTTCTTGAACAAAGGGGTCACTAATAACAAAGTTATCATAATCTAGATTTTATGTGGTCCCACTACATGTATAGTGAGGCATGTTCAAATATATGACTAGATATCTTGAAAAATAAGGCCTAAATGTGGAAAACAACCAAGGTCTAAGGTAAACAACCTTTAGCTCTATAAAATAGGTCTAAAATTAAAACATCTAATCTAGGTCTAAGGTAAAGTTAAAATCAAATTTCAAAACTAGTCTATGGTTAAGATATCTAGGAAAGTTAAAACGATTGGATCTAGGTTTAACAACAAAAAGGAAAGGAGTTAGGTCTTTGGTCAACATCATAAATCTAGACTTCTAAAATAGGTTTAAAGGATAATGATTTTCTCAAAGGTATTTATAATCTTTAGTGTGGAAAACAATGTTAGTTCTTTGTCAAAGGCCAAAAAGCTAAACTTCTAAACTAGGTTTGAAGGTGAAAAAAACAAATGCTAGGTATTCAGTCAAAAGTCATGAAACTAAACTTGGAAACAAGGTATGAAATAAGAACTCAAAAACAACATAAATCTAAGTTAATTAGCTTAGATAAACTCATTAAATGGCTCAAAAAAAAAGGTAATTAAATCATAAAACAATCTAATTCTAAGGTAATTGGTTCATAAAAACTTAGTAATTAGCCCACAAAAAATTTGATAATTGGCTTACAAAAGACTCTTGACAACTAAACTAGGACATTTTGGAACTCAGCATAACAAACTCTAAACAAGGCACATGAAAACAAAACTCAACATAAAAAACACCTCTAAGTCTAGGAAAAGGTATTTTAAACCAAATAAGAAATAAATCTATGTATCAAAATCCAAATGCAAAAGATAGATCACCTAAGCCTAAATTAGATGAGGCTTTAGGGTAGACCTGATTAGTTTAGGATCTAAACTTTGAAAGATTGAATTTTAAATTTAAAACAAAAAAACTCAGATTTTCTAAAGGTAAATAGGCTAAACTCAAATAGGAAGTAACCATGCATTTTTTGAATCAAAAGGTATGAATAGTTTTGGAATTTGGTTTCAAATAAGGTAATGTGTTTTGGATTAAATTGGGTGGCATAAAAATACTCTTTCAAACAAGTGGTATGAAAATGTTTTGGAATAAAATCTGAGGCAAATTTTTGAAATAAAATCGGTAGCATAACACCTCTTGGTTCAAATTAGTGTGTGTATGCAATCAAAAATGCATCATGTCTATAAATGAATCCTAACTCAGAGAAGATAGATCATACCATACACTTATGATTGGGGACACATTTATTAAGTGAGAACATGACCAATGGGGATCCACTAGACTCAATTAGGGGATCTCTTATCACAATACATAGTGCTAGGGAGGGTCTAAAGCCTTCAATCAAGTATAATCATGAAATAACCCTAAGGGGGTCCTATGTTTTGAAATCTCACTAAACTAATAACAAGTAAATCAAATTTAATCTAGTGTTCACCAAAGCTTGTGGCACAATATAAGGGGTTAGTAAACAATCAAAAACATGCATAGGAGAATCTTAATTAAGCTATGTATGAATAATACCCTAATGCATGGAATAAAGGGAGTAATATTATTCGAAGCCAATACTTATGTTACTTTTATCTACTAAAGAGAGGAGCAAAGTTAGAGAATACTTACCTGAATGTTGTGTGTTGAGACTCAATATCTCCTTTGGCCAAAGGAGATTTTCAAGAGGTTGTTGTGGTTTTTAAGGATCACTAAGAAAGGCCAAAGCATCCAAGACTTATCCACAAGACTAGACTCTCCAAGCATAAATCCTAATCTAAGACTCCTCAAGTAGAATAGTGGAAAAACATATTGTAAATAAGTGCAAGTGAATAATAACTCTTGATTACATATGAAATAATGAAGAAATGATCTTGTATATATATGCATTTTTGACACTAAACCCTTCCAAAAATATCAGTTGATAGGGTTAACCCTATCAACCTAGCATAATTTTGGACAAAAATTCACTAAGTCACAAGTTAGGTTAGCTAAGAGCCAAACTAGGAAAATCATCCAAAACTACACAAGGTTGACCTAGTACAAATAAATGATAAAATGGGATTAAGGTGAGGAAAAGGATGGAAAGTGCAAAAATATTGAAGGAGTGTGTAAAGGAGGAGTAATATCTTATGGAATGGTTTTAGGAGCTAGTTAGATTAGTAATAATATGGAAATAAGGGACAACAATCTTGCAAAACACCAATGGTCTTCCCACCCCATTTTTGGTGCACCCCTTAGGGCATGCACTCAAAGAGATTGAGTCTTGATAGGTTCTTACAAGATGTAAAGTGTTAGTATTTGATAAAATTTTAAAATATTATGTGTATACATATTCCCCACTCGAAGCTCATCACATGTCATTAAGGTGTAATAAGGGATGGTGCTTCAAGAAAGAACATAAGAACACATAACGTTGATGCTAAAAAAACTTGTAGTATTTTAAAGCATAAAATAACTAAAAGTAAATGATAGAAAGGGAAATAACTAAAAGGTAAATGTGATGTGTACCTTGAATTACCTTTATCATTAGAATGGTTATTTGTTGTTTTGTTAGTTTTGATTACGTAAGGTGCAGAGATTACTTTTGACAAACCCAAGAATATAAAACTAAAGAGAAAAAATAAACAAATGCAATAAATTCAAGATAATTAGTGTTATGTGGATGGGACACACTTGGGAATTTTGAAATCTGGGGTGATAAGTGTTATGTTAGACCAAATTACCAATTTAAAAACAAGAGTAAATTGGGTAACCCAAAATTCAAGGCTACTAAAGACCAAAAGACTCAAACAAGTAAACTTTAAGTAAGAAAGGAAAACTCACAAAGCCAAACCAAGGATACATGTCAAAAAGGATAGTAATAAAAAATCAAGTGTAAAGGTAGAAATAAAATGGTAAAACAACATTGATGAGTGAGAAATAACAATCCTTATCTCACTGAACAATGGAAAATGTATAGACTCAGGGGCTCATAACAGAAGGGTAGTAAAATAATAACAAATGGTAAAAAGAAGTAAAATAAGTCTATGAATATAATTCTATGGTATAAATAAAGTAATCTAGAGTTACTCAGACATGGGGTTTCACTCTAATGATAGATAAATTTGAAATAAAGTAGTGCTAGCATGTTTTTAAGAGGTGAATAAGAAGGGAATATAAAATAAGGGAAAATAGATTTAGAATAATAATTTGCCAGTCAAGTGGGGAAATGAAATGGGTAGAGGGGAGAATGAAGGAAAAACCAAGGTAGAGGAACTCTTTATTGAAGTTAAGACACTTAAATTAGGTTTCTCAAAACAAGAGGATTTTTTACTTTAAGGACTCTAAAGAACTTATCTTATCCACACAAGTCTTAGGTCAACAAATGCAATATATATATCATCCCATAAAGGCTATATGCATGAAAAGTAAAATGGACATACCTTCTCAAAATGTGTTCCTCAATCCTTAGGACCCCTTATAGATCCATCAGTCTACTATGAAGATTGGGTACTTTCATGAGAAAGTAGGTATCACCATAGAGTTTGTTGAATTGTCCCATTCCAATCTACTGGCCTACTATACCCCAATGGACCTTAACTCTATATGAGGCTAACTGTGGAGTTTGAGTTTTGATTAGAGATAGGAGATATGCTTTTAATCAAATTTTTTGGTGTGATATTGAATTTTGAAGTTTATAAGTTGCCTTTTATTTCAAATAATTTGGCTTTTAAATTTCTTGATGGATGTTTCTATTCCTCCTCCATATGGATTTGGAAAATCAAACATTTGTGATAAAGATGTATTTAATTTGAATACTTGGGTTTTGGTTGCTAAGAGAGAGAACTTCAAAGAGCATGGGGTCTAAGAGTCTCATACATCTAGGTAAAATAAAAGTGTTATCTTGATTTTGACCTTATTTTCTCTAATGTGGAGTAAAAGGAAAGGAAATCAAAAGGAATGATACATGGAACAAATTTGAATTACTTCAAATTATAAAAAATGTGACAAAGGGAGAAAGAAGGATACAATGAGAGTAAAGTGTGATTCCTTATCATAAGAATAAGGAAAGTGGAAGAAAACATGCTAATATAGATTGGTGTGTAAATTCCATCTATCAAAAGAAGTAAAATCTAAGATTGAGAATAAGGATCAAAAACTTGTAACTATTGTAAAACACATTCTAAAAAAGAAATGACATGATGATAATTTTATGAGGAAGTCCAGGTCCTATCCATGGTCTTATACTACAACTCATAAAATAAAAACCCATGAGGGTACCAAAAAGCATGTGAAAATAAATGATAAAAAGAAAAAGATAATATTTGTGAGGAATACCAGGTCCTATCTATGGTTTTACACTGCAACTCATGAGAGAAAAAGGGGAAAACCAACAGACCAAAAAGGAAGGACTGAAGGTTTGTGATAAGAGAGAATTACTACAAAGGGAGAGATCCATGTAAGTAACCTACAGAAAGTGTTAGATAGATGTATATATAAAGCATGAAAAGAAGGAAATCTTTAGGCAAAATACTTCTTAAGGAATTTTGCATTGGTGGGCTCTTTGAAAACATGGCCTTCATTGGTTTGAAGGTGGTAGGTACTTGGACTAAGAATATATTTGAATAAATAAGCACCCCACCATTTTTAGGCATATTTACATTCTTTGTCATGAGTGTAATCTAATTTAAGGACAAGATCACCAACATTAAATGTGTGAATTTTAACACATTTGTTATGTTGTTTAGAAATAGGATCCTTATATTGTTGGTTATGTTGTAAAGGAGAAAGATGGTGTTCATCAAGTAGATAAAGAGCATGAAAGTGAGAATTACATAATTATTTCTATTGGGAATGATACCATGAAGAGATATACGAAGAGAGGGAAGCTTAATTTCCAAAGGAAGGATTGATTCATAACCATTGACTAGAGAGAATGGTGTTGCCCCAAATGGTAGTACATATTCTAGTCCGATAGGCTCAAAGAGTAGGATAAAGGTGAATGTGCCAATCTATGTGGGTTTCAAAACTTATCTTTTAGAGAATTTTTTTGATAGATTTATTAGTATCCTCATCTTGACCATTAGATTACAGATGATAAGGTGTAGAAAATTTGTGATTGATCTTAAACTTAGCATAAATTTAGTTAACATCTTTATTTTTGAAATTACCACCAGTGTCTAAAATGATAGTATAGGGAACACCAAAGAAAAAAATGATTTGATTAAGATTAAATTTGGCAATGGTGTTGCCAGTGACATTAATAAGAGGCATAACTTCAAACCATTTGGTAAAATATTTGATAGAAGTGATGATAAAAACATTCGCCTATTAGGAAAGAGGTAATTTATCAATGAGATCAAATCCCCACATGGAGAATAGCCACAAATATTTGATATTTGAAGCTCAGATGGAGGTGAATGAATTATATCATCATGAAGCTGGTAAGGAGTACACTTTTTTACAAATTTGAATGCATCCTTTTCAAGTGTAGGCCAAAATTAACCCATATGTAGGCATTTGTGGGCTATAGCATGTTTGATATAGTGGCCACTAAAAATTCCCCCATGTGCTTATTCAAGAAGAGGAGGGACCTCATATTGCATAACATAATAGAGTAAGATACCTTTAGCATTGTAATAATAAATGATGTTATGTCAAAATGCATACTTAAAATCTTGTTTATGAATTTGTGTCATTTTATGAGAGTCTAAGTTAGGAGGATAAGTTTGGTGTTCCAAAAATTAAATGATGTCTTTATACCATGGGATTTGTCAAATGGTAATATCCTTGATGTGGCAGATAAGTGAATCTGATGGTTGAGTTAAGGATGGATATTTTTGTATTTGTATAAGAAAAGTGGGATTGGAAATAACTTGGTGTGGATAAAAGAGAGAAGTTAAACAAACTAGGGAATCAACAATGGAATTTTGATCTCTAGGGATAGGCTCAATGGTAAAAGAGATGAAATCCTTAGTAAGAGTGGTTGAAATTTGATGATAGGTAATGATATTTTTTATTTTGCATTATTAATCACCATTGAATCGATGGAAAATAAGTTGAGAGTCACCTAAGCCATGAAGATATTAAATGTCTAGATCAAGATCAACTCTCATGCCTAAGATTAGAGCTTCGTATTTGGCAATATTGTTGGTGACAATAAAGGTGAAGTGAAAAGCTAAAGGCATGAGTTTACTAAGAGGACATGTAAGAATGAAACCTTCCCTAGATCTTTAAATTAATTTAGCACCATCAAAGTGAAGGTTCCAAGTATCCTCATGTAATTCAACATTAACTTCAAGAAGCTCTTTGATAACTATAAGTTTAGTCATATCAGAGAAAATATTGGATTCTTCTAGAATATTTACTTCAAGATCAATGGTAAAGTTATGAAATTAATATTTGAGAGAGATAGCTTAATTAAGACCTTAAATATAGAGGATATTTTTATCTATAATATTATCTTGAAGGTGATTGGTAGATAGCATAGGAGCTATGGCAATTTGATCATCTATGACTTGTCCTTTAACAACTTTTTGAGTCACAATGTGCAGATCAAATTCCATAAGGAGGACCATCCATTTGCCAATTCTATCTCTAAGAAGAAAGGCTTTAAATAAGAATTTATGAAGGGAGTCAGAATGAATGATGACATAAGTGGTTTGGTATAACATGTAGTGTTAAAGCTTTTCAACTGTGAAATAGATGGTGAGACAATCACGTTTAACTTTGGTATAACATGTGTCATAATCGATGAGGCCTCGACTAATGTAATAAATGGCATAATCTCTTCCAGTATCATCTTGTTGGGCAAGCATTACCCTAAATGATATAGGTGTAGAATAAATATATAGGATCAATGGTCGATCATTAGATAGAGGATAAAGTGTAGGTAGGTGAAGCAATGACTCTTTCATATTATCAAAGACTTTTTGATAAGGATATATCCATTTTAAGGCATTACCTTTTTAAGAATAGAATTGATGTAGTGGATGTGATAAGCCATTTTAGGAATAAATCATCTAGTTGCCCAAAGTTTGCATAAGTATGAATGTCTGGAATAGAATGAGGAATGGGCATGTTGATGATAGCACTAATCTTAGTCAGGTCAACATCGATGCCATGGAGAGAAACTAGGAATCCTAAAAAATTTATATATGTGACACCAAAGACATATTTGTAAGGATTTAGTTTGACTCAATATTTAAGATGATGACAAGATTAGAGAGATGAGTCTTGCAACTTTTGGATTTAGAAATGAGATCATCTACATAGGTTTCAACAATTTTGTGGATAAGATCATGGAAGATGTGAGTCATTAATCATTAATAAGTGGCTCTAGAATTTTTGAGGCTAAAGGGAATTTTGACATAATAATAGGTGCCCTATTCTATGGTGAAAGTGGTCTTCTGTTGGTCCTTGGGGGCAATGTGAATCTAATTATAGCCTGAGAAGCCATCCATAAGAGATAACATTTTGTAACCAATTGTGGAATCAGTGATGGCGTCTATTAAAGGTAAAGGGAAGTTGTCCTTAGGACAAGTGAGGTTAATATTCTATAAATAAATACAAATGTGAATTACCATAGTGACCTTTTTTTGAATTGGAATAACGTTAAAAACCCATTCAAAATAGTCCACTAGTTTGATAAATTTAACATCGATTAATTTGATGATTTCCTTGTGACATAAAGTGGAAACCTTAGGTGGAAATTTCCTTTGCTTTTGATGTTGAGATTTGGCATCGAGATAAGTAATAATGTTATGTACCACAATTCTAGGGTCAATACCAAGCATATCCCCATAAGACAAAGCAAATATTTCATGATATTTATCAAATAATAAGTTAAAATTATCAGGTTTGTTAGGTGAGAGTTCATGATAAATTGTAACTGGTCAAAGATAGGATGGAGTACCATATTTAATGTGATTGGTTTCTTTAATAAGCATGTCATTTCCATCTTGAAAGTGATATGGTGCATTAGGTAAGAAGAGATTGGATTAGTTTTGGGATCAATTCTAGTAACAAAGTTATTTAAACAAGGGGTTTTAGCTTTAAAATTTCCTAGTTTATGATGTTTCTAAGGAAGTTGAGGTTCTCAAGCATGAATTATTTCAAGAATAGCTTCATCACTAGGTAAGGTAGGAAGAGGACCACAATACTCAACATCTACTTTCATATCTAGAATCTGATTACCATGGTGACCATAGTCAAAATGTATTTGATGAACATTGGTTGCCTTAACATCGAGTGTAATCTTGGGAGTAGGAGAGGGAAATAGATCAAAAGGGATTGGAGTGTTGTTGGTTTTGATGATATGGGAAGGATCATATGCAATGATTAGATCTATAAATAATAAAGGAGATGCAAAAAATTTGGGAAGTTCAGAAGGTAAAATTTACTCTACCACCCAAGGAGTATCAAGAAGTGGAGAATTGACATGAGGCGCATAACCTTTAGGATCAAAATCAATAGTCATAGAAATGGTATGGAAATCCCAATTAAATTCATGGATTTGAGTTAAGGTTTTATGATAGTGATCGATATCCAAGTTTCAAGATCAAGATTGGGTCATTATGTAATTATCAAATTATGTTGGAGAAATTGTACATGCTTGAGAGGTAGGGGAGTTTCGAAAGGTGAAATCCCAATATTATTGAATGTATGTGGAAATATGATGAGAGGATCTTGAAATAATTTGGCCACTCCAAAATCATTTCAAGTGAAGGCATCTTCAGATAAAAAAGGCTCCTGAGTGAGGGAAGTGATTAATCTCATCAATAAGAGGAATAGTACAATCTTGAGGTAATAAAGAGGGAAGAAGCCACTATGAAATGTATGGAGGTAACATGGTAGTATTTCAAGTATGTTTCAAATCATTAGGTTTATCATCATCTAAATCTACAAGAATGACTTTTAAATCAAGATTGATGTTTATAAACTCGGGTAAAGGAGTATTATTGATCTTAGGAATGGTTGGAATATGATATTGAGATTTAGTATTAGGAAGTTGAATAATCCATGGGTTAGGATCAATCTCATGTTTATACCATTTTCCATTATGTAATAATTTAATGCATTGGCTATTGGAAGAAGCAATGTCCTTCATTTGATGAGTCCATGGATAACCAATGAGTATAATATGATATAAGGGTAAGTCTAGGACCATAAGCTTAATTCGACCAGTCTTAGGTCCAATGGTTAATGAAAGCCAAATACAACCAAGTGGTTTTTTAGTTGTCTTATCAAAACCATAACAGGTAAGATGGGTTTATTTGAGATTATCTTAGTTATAATTGAGTTGTTGAATAATCCAAAAAGATGTCACATTGATACCAGATCCTTCATTAACTAGAAATTTATGAGTAAGGGTAGTATTAATGGCTATTTTAATAAAAAGTGGTGGATCATCAACACGAAAAATAATTTCATCATTGATCATGTCCTCTTCAATAAATTCAATAGAAGGCTTGGAAGAAGGACACATGGTTTCAATGGTATTTACGTTGGTAGGTTGAGATTCAATAGAAGGTGGTTATTCATTTATAGAGGATAGAGCCTCAATTTCTTGGAGTTATTGCATAAGGAACTTATGATGATAAAGGGAACTAACTCCATAAGTAGAATCTTACAAGGCATAGAGTTAAGTTCTTCAAGGATGTTCCAATGAGATTTATAATAAGAACTAGCACAAGGGTTAGGAGGTAAAGTAGATTTTGAAGGAATAGATATGGTTGGTAATTTGGAAGGAGGAAGTGGTTCCTCATGGGCTTTTAAATCTACATTAGTAGTGGTAGTATCCTTGAGAAGTTTTTATTTTAAAGATGGCTTCTTAGTTTTGGTAATGTGATCTTTATGATCCAACTTACGATGATAATTGACCTTATCAATGTTAACATATTGAGAATTGTTATAATATTGGTCATAATGGCATCAATGACATAAACATCCTTGGTATTTGGTTTACTATTTGAAAAATATTTTTGGTTATTTGAGGTAGAAGATTTAGAGACATATCATTTTTGAGAAGCAGTGGTGTACTCTTGATGATGAAGGTTGATCATGGCTTCATGATTAAAGGAATCACTAAGCATATATGAGACAATTTTTTTGATCCCTCTACATGATTCATAGGAATGACCAATGTCAATATGGAACCAAAAAAATTTATTAGGGTCATCCCATTTAGGAGGATTGTTAGGATAGGTGAAAGGTCTAGAGGGTAGTAAGAGTTATTTCATTTGTTGAACAAAAAGTGGCATGTGAGAATATGAAGGGATGTTAGCTTTGGTAATTATGGGTTTGGGTTATGGAGTATTACTAGTGGCAGAATTTGTAGATGTTTGGAAAGATCCTTTTAGAAGTTTAGTATTAGGATCAAATTGCTTCATGATAAAGTCTTAACATTTAGATTAGTCAAGAGCTTAATTAAGTATTTAAGGAGCAAAGGTTCAAACCTTGTATTGAAGAGGAGTCAAAGCAATAATAAATATTTTGAATAATTTATCATCAGTCATGTTATGGATAGCTTTATGGGCTAATGATTTCTATCATTTGATAAAGTCACGAGCTAATTCAGTGGGAGAGTGCTTGATATTGATGAAGTGGATAAGATAATTTTAGGGAAGATCATTGTGTTGAAACTCTTTAACTAAAGGATTGACTAAATATTCAAGTTGACAAATAGAATGTTGGGGTAATTGGTTATACCATTCTAATACATTGCCAGTGAAGGTTTTGACTAAGATTTTAGTTATGGCAAAGGTATTAGTTTAGATCCACTCTTTGTAAATGTCTCTAAAGGCTTTAATAAATTAGGTTGGGTCTTTAGTCCCATTGTATTTGATAGTTGGATATATGTTACCAATATCAATGGACACAATGAAAGGAGTTAAAGGCTCATTTTGAATAGTTTGAAGCATCTTGTTATTCATTATGTATTGAGGAATAAAATTGCCTAAGGCATCTCCAAGAGGTAGAGGACTGTAATTAGGATTAGCTTGAGGATGGATAGTCAGAGGTTGATTAGCCATATTAATCAAATGATGTTGGAGTTGCATCATTTAATTAGTGTTATAGTTATGAATTATATTCATTTGTTGGATAATTTGGGAAAGAAGTTGAGTTGTATCAGGAAGTGGGTTGGTGTTAATAGGATGATTCCTTGAATTGGTATTAGGGAGAGGGTTTTCAAAAGATGGATTATTAGTGGGATTGTTGATTAAACTCATGTCAATTGCTCCCACATTAGTTTTAAGGTTTTGAAGATGAGAAGTATCTTGGTAAGTATAGAAAGGATTAGACCCATCAACTTCATCTTGAGGTGTGATTTGCACCATGTCACAAGTGATGGATGGAGGGGAAGAAATGTCCCAAGAGTGATGGTGCTCTTGGGAGGAGAAGAGAGAGAGAAATGAACATCCCATATAGTATCTAAATGGATTCAAACTGTCTAAGAAGATTATGATAAGAGACTTCATGATGACTTGAGAGAAATGAACCAAATGCTAAGAAAGAGAAAGAGAGAACTAGATCGGCAAATAGAGAATGAATAAAAATGTATAGAGTCAACTGGGTCAACCTAGTAGATAAAATAGGGGCTAAAAATTGTACAGAGTCGATAGGGTCAACCTAATATATAAAATAGGGGCTAAAATTGTAAAAAGTTGACAGGGTCGACCTAGTATAGACAATAGGTGTTGGAAATTATACAGAGTCAATAGGGTCAACCTAGTATAGAAAATAGGGTTGACCTATTATAGTAAGCAAGGAAAAAATAGATAGTCCATAAGAGACTATGTTGACAAAAATGACTATGTACTGAAACAAGAATAATTTTTCAAGTACTTTAGGAAAGTAATAAATGAAAGGAAACTCATAATCAATTGGGTCAATGAGATTGATCCACTTGAGGCACACATCATAAAACCTTTCACCAATGTTGGATAATGTAAGTTTTTACAATACGATATAAAATTGAGTAAAGAGCAAGCAGTCAACTTGGAAAGTAAAAGCTAAGTGGTCAACCTAAATTTTAAATTATTATAGTATAATTTCAGATGTGATAAGAATTTGGTTGTAAGTAAGGAACTAGAAAGAAATCTAAGGATGGTTTTATGGCATTTAGACTGAAAGGGATCTATATTGGCAATGGTATCATCTTGATATTAGGGCCTACCCCGCTTACTTCACATACTATAGTGATAAAAGTGTCAGGTGCTTAGCCAAAATATACCATTAACCACGTGTTTATACTTGGCTAGAAAACCAAGTAGGCTTCCCCCTTAGTGATGAAATACAAGTAAGTTGGCCTTGGATAGAGAATTGTTAAAAATGATTTTTGAGATTTTTTGATTTGGTAGTGTGTGCATAAAAGAGAAAATAGTGAAACTAAATGGTATATTAAAAACCACCTAATTAAACTATGTGATCTATTTTAAGAATGCAATCAACAAGAAATAAAAGTGTGAGCTAATTACTAGCATATAAGTGTTAATTCCAACATTAAAACATGGTAAAGTGCCGATTATATTCACAATATATATATAGAGAGAGAATACAAAACAGGGTCAACAATATTGCCTCTATACTGTGGAATCAAGGCTCTAAAAATGAAATACATTGATAGAGTCAACCTAGCTTTCTAGATAGAACATAGAATATAGAACTACATCGACAGGGTCAACCTACTTTACTATACATGGGTAGTTTTAAAGACTATAAACTATGAAAAATAAAACTATAACAAATGATATAAATGATAAAGAAGGATATAAAGGAACCTTGGTAGGTTGAGGATTCAAATAAATATGATATTACTATTGAAGGACCTTGATTTTTACTTATAAATTTTGCTAACAATGTCAACTAGGTTGACCTAGCTTTGCAAATCCTATTTTCTAAAAACATAAAAATGGTTGACTGAGTCAACCTAATATGTTGAATTGAAAGTTTGAAAATGTATAGGGTCAACTAAGTTGACCTAATATCTTGAACTAGAAGTTTTAAAATGTACAAGGTCGAATGGGTCAACCTAGTAGCCTGAACTTGGAAAAACATCTTGCATAGACATAACAGAGTTGTATTAATGTGACTATATGTTAAACTTTCATGCATAAGTTAGAACTATGTCGATACAGTCAACCCAATATCACAAATATATGATAATAAAAATAATAAAATAATGAAATAAGTGAAATGAAAACCTATAAGGGTTAGATTCATTTTAGGTTCACTAAAATATATGCAATCAAAAATGCATCATGTCTATGAATCAATCCTAACTCGAAGAAGATATATCATACCATACACTTCTTATTGGGGACACATTTATTAATCAAGAACATGACCAATATGAGGATCCACTAGACCTAATTAGGGTATCTCTTATCACAATACATGGTGTTATGGAGGGTTTCAAAGCCTCCAGTCAAGCACAATCATGCAATAACCCTAAAAGGGTCTTATGTTTTGATATCTCACTAAACTAATAAAAAGTAAAGCAAATATAATCTAATTCTCACCAAATATTGTGGCACAATATGAGGGGTTAGTAAACAATCAAAACATGCATCGGAGAATCTCAATTAAGCTATGTATGAGTAAGACCTTAATACATGGAATAAAGAGAGTAATATTATTTGAAACCAATACTTATGCCAATTATATCTACTAAATAAAGGAGAAAAGTTAGAGAATAATTACCTGAATGATGAACCTATCAAGACTAAATCTCTCCCTTGGCCAAAGGGGATTCACAAGAGGTTGTTTTAGTTTGTAAAGATCACTAAGAAAGCCTAAATCATTCAAGATTTATACAAAATAATAGATTTTCCAAAACCCTAAGCTAAGACTCCTCAAGTAGAATGGTGGAAGATCAGACTATAAAGAATCACAAGTAAATAATAACTCTTGATTGCATATGAAATAATGATGAAATGATCTTGTATATATAGGTAGATTTGACCATAAACCCTTCTAAAAATATCAATCAATAGGGTCACCCTAGTCAACCTAGCATACTTTTGGACAAGAATTCACTAGGTCACGAGCTAGGTCAACCAAGAGCCAAACTAGTTCTTAAGTGAAAATCATCCAAAATTATATAGGGTCGACCTAGTCAACCTAGTATAGCTGACTAACAAAAGGGGATTAAGGTGAGGAAAAGAAGGATGTAAAGTGGGAAAATATTGGAGTGTGAAAATAAGGATTAATAGCTTAAAAATGGTTTTAAGAGCTGGTTAGATTGGTAATAATGTGGTAATAAAGGTCAACAATCTTATAAAGCACCAATGTTCTATCCACCCCTTGTTTGGTGCACCCCTTAGGGTATTCACTCAGAGAGATTGAGTCTTGATGGGTTCCTACAAGATGTAAAGTGTCAATATTTTATAAAATTTGAAAATATTATGTGTATATAATGTGTAATACATGAAATTTTATACTCATTTAAACTTGACACAAATAATTTTAGACCCAAAGACACATGCTAGTAAAACAAAATATAAAAAATCACTAAGTGTGCATCCTATCCCTAAAATTGACAAGATGTACATAGCTTATGCCAAAGTTTCCACCGATGTAACAATGCTCAAAAGAAATTAAGTGTTAATCCAAAAATTAAAGAGCACATATATGTAGATTTTTAATCCTCACTCTATCTCTCAAGCATTGGTATATGATACGAACTTAGAGTGTGAAGCACTCGACATTTGGTACAATATTTTGTAGTAAAATGGGGTTTACTAAAATTGATAAGTTTTAAAATGATCTAAATGGTCTTAAGTGTGGATAACACAAGGGTGAATCACATCAATTGGATTTAAAATGGCTAACTTGATATGCAAAGGTCTAGTATTTTACACAATGACTTTAATTATGTACTGCTTAGTGAAATCTGATGTTTAGTGTGAACTGATATAGATTTTTGTTAGGATTGTGAGGCTGACCGCTCAACCTCTATTCAATCCAAATATCACATGCCCAATTTATATAACCCACTATAGAGTGAGGTTGGTACAATGTTGAGAGATGAAACCCCAGGTCAACGCAACCTTAAAGAACTTGTGAGGAAGTGATGATCTCCCACCCACAAGCCAATTTAAAAATTAACAAATAAAAATTGGAAGAAATTTTGAGATCATTTTTGAGTCACCCAAGTCACTCAAATCTTGGGGAGATCATATGTCACTTTTCTTCTGAGTAGACTCAACAAACAAGGTAATAAATAAGGTATTTTTGATCACCTAAGTTCCCTAAAGGGGATGGGGGAGAGCATACATGTAGAGTTCATTTTGTCAAAAAGAATTAATCTAATAAATTTAAAACTAATTAACAAACAAATAAAAATCTCTTAAGAGATCAAATCTAAAATGGTTGTTCATTTTAAAAGCACCAAATAAGATGTGAATGAAGTTTTGGCCCCTTGGCCTTGTTTGCTCTTGTAAAAATTGAAATGTGAAAAGACAAGTTGTGTTAGGTAAATTTTAAACACTAAAACATAAGTGTGTATGCAAATTTTAAGTGTTTAGACGTCCCTTTCTTCACTTAGTTTCCTCCAAGAACATTAGGGGAGTCTCTTATTTTTATGAAAAAATGCCAACCAAAAAATAACTTTTCATTTTCAGCTCTCATGTTTTTGTTTACATAGAACAAAGTTGTTGATTTCGTAACAGATCAAAGTCATCAATTTATATGAGGTCACCAATCTCCTATGGATAGAACACAAAAAAAAAATCTATCAAAGTTGTTGTTAGACATGCATAAATTCACTGATTAGTCTAGGTAAAGTTGTTGAATATGTCAAGAAATAAGGCAAAGTCACCAAAACCATGAGTAAATTTACCTAGCAAAGCTGTCAAGATTTAGGATCAAAGTCATCATTTTCATTTTTTGATGTTTCCATTCACATAGAGGTTAATTTAACATAGGTAAATCTCACTAATTTTAGCATAGATAAATGTTTCCATTTCTAATGAAATTACCAATGTGAAGCTGCCATTTTTTGTAAAACAAATGTTCACAAAATAGAGGATAAAATAGGTGAAGTCATTGATTAGCAAGATGAAATCATTGATTAGTAGGGTGAAGTCATCAATTAGTGACTAAATAAGATGAAAATAATTTTAAGCATAAAACTCAAAAATTGAAGTTGTGAGTGATCTTTTTATGAATTTTAAATGTTCCACATCATTCATTTGGTCCATATGGGGTGCATGGCCCCACTAGGTATGCCATCATATAATTTTGGGAATCTGAAGAACAAAAAATATCATTATTTTATTGTTAGTGAATATCAAAAGAATTTAAATAAAATAATACAATGTAAACTAAACCACTCTTTCCTAAGTACAACGGAGATCTCAACACAATGAACAAAACTACAAATAAGAGATAAAACATAAAGCTATGTTACCTCCTTGTCAAAACTAGTGTTCACTTGTTGGCATAGAATATGTTCTTGCTCAGCTTGTAGGCTATAGAGACTTTGATCAATGCATTCTTCATATTGGTGTTAATTTTTTAAGACCACATGTGGCTTGGCTTGGCTTGGTGTGAAGCTTCTTGAATCAATTTGGCATTATTACATTTCTTTGAGGGCTTCTTGAAGGCATTCCTATAGAATAACCTTACATGCAAAATATTATTGGATGAGAGTGAGGTCACTTATATTTATCGGTCTTAAAACTATCTCTAACCTTAGGTTGGTGAAGTTTAGTTTTAACCTTGGTTGAGTTTAAAATAACCTAGGTTGAGTTTAGGCTAACCCTAGGTTGGGTCAAAGCAATTATGAATGATTAACAACTCATAAAATATATTTATTGTCATTGCAACTCATATAAGATATTTATGATATTGTGACTCACCTTTTATTTGAATTTTAGGAATTAATAAAAGTTATTATTAATTCCCTTAACTTTGACCTCATCTTTATTGAAAATTTCCTTTTTTTAGAAAATGTAATTCCATAATTCAACTTAGAATTTTTACTTAAACAACTTAATTTAATTTTTATTGTTAATTAATCCTACTTAGGGTTTTTAGATTTTATGAATTATTTTAATGTTTTGTAGTAATAAATCAACAGGCCAAGAATGTTAATTTACTAGGTCACAATTTGACTAGGGTTGAATCCAAGATAGGTTATTGGTGCATACATGGTAATATCCTTAATAATAAATACTCGACACATTTATGGATCTTTATATCCATTATGTGAATGAATTTGGTAAATACAACTAATTTCTAGTTTTAAATTACATCATTTGCTAGAAATCAATTTAGTACTTAGTTATGACATGAAAATGGCCAAAATGATTGTCTACACCACCCAATCCCATATATTGATAGATATGTTGATATTGGTATAAAATTTGACAATTCATCTTTATATCTCTATATAAAGGAGATAGAGATAGCATTTATATGCTTTGTTAAACACTCAATTGTTTATGCAAAAATATATAGAATTTATGTACTTATTGTCTAGATAGAGCATTTTTCTTCAATATATTAATAGTAGGACTATCAAATTACTCACTCCACCTCACCCCCCCCCTCATGACTCAGTCATAGTATTGAAATGGAATGTCTTGATCTAATAGGGAATCTTATGTGGACATTCGTAACTTTGTGATTCTCTGTTGACATGAATTATGTCATTTGAAAAAAATATATTCATCGATTGATCCATGTTCATCACTCTAATGTTTATTATTATAATAAAATGATTGACTCAATATTATATTATTTATTTAATGGATATCATATGGTAATCTTCCTAAAGTAATCCATCATGGCCCTACTCAATCTACCAAACATGAATGGGGCTAATCACCATAGCACATTCCATTTGAAACATAATAAATCAAAACACAATTCAAGACCAATTTGAAAATGACATTGTTCACTCTAAAAAAAATATAAGATAGATGGGTCAATCCATACATTATTTAAATTCCAATATCATGCATGCATGACCTAACCACTTTATTGAAAACTTGTGTCAGGATCTAGGAGCACAAAGCTCTGATACCACTTGTCAGGATTAAGAGCACAATTGATTACCTTTGTATAAGCAACTAAACACAAAATTTAACTAGAAGTAATATGTAACTAGAATTCAGAAACATCACAGAATATGAGAGACAATACAGCCTTGTATTAATACTCTTCCAGAATGATATACAATGAAGAAATCACACTCTTCCCACACCTCTTGGGCGTACAGTAATTTTCCCTCAAGAGTTCTCTCACTCAACCAATTACAACCACAACTCAATAACTGAGTTGTTCCCTCCACTAGTCAGTAACAATACTGCCAGTCCACCAAGTACTCCAAGTAGATCTCCCTAATATTGCTCCTTATTGTGTTGCAGATCTCCTTTGACCTTGCTACCCCGTAGATCTCCTTTGACCTTGCACACACACACACCTGCAAATCAACTGACCTTACTTACCATGTATATCTCCCCTGATCTTACACACCTATAGATTAACCTAGTCTTGTACACCTGCAAAGCTAGATCTTACACTTGGAAGAACCCTTGTCCTTGCCTTTACAAGTCCTTATGATTCTATAAATTACAATACAGCCCCATGGGTCTCTTAAATAGATCCCATACAAAAAATAATTAGACTTCCTAATTACAATAATTAGAAATGCAGACTCAAGACTAAAATTAGTCTTTTACATGTAAACAAGCGATTCATTAAACTAGTTGTTCGTCTAACTAACAGTTCTAAAACCGCATAGGCGACCGATGTCGGTTCCTATCTATCTGGAGATGATCGATGTTGGCTGATTCCTGATCGATGTCGGTAGCTTCGGTCTACTCCTGACTGACGTCAGTTGGCCTGATCGACATCGGTTACTATAACACTCAGCAACCTCCTCCATGTTTGCATCAGTGAAGCTTTTAGCTCCACAACCTAACAATCTCCCACTTGGAGATAAATAACTACACCTATACCTGTACATCCTCTAATTTTGTTTCTTAGCTTGTATCCCTCTTCAAGTTCAATCTTAAAGACCAACCACCACATATCTTGTGGTGCTTCTCCTATCATCTAAGTCACCTGCCATATCCAAATCTACATACCCATGTAGAGAAGTGCCTGACCCTGCATAGCATGAATCCCTGTTGCTGGTCCCTCTCAGATACCTGAGAATCCATTGAACTACTTTCTAGTGCTCCTTTCCTAAATTGGCCACAAACTTGCTGACAACTCCCACTGCTTGGGTAATCTCAGGTCTAGTACTCATGTACTCAACCTCATCATGTGATTTGGGACACTATTCTATGAACTGTCCATCCATAGGTGTGCTAACCAGTTCTGCATCCTACATATTGAACCTCTCCACTACCTTATTCACATAATCATCTGGAGACAAAATAAACTTGTGACTTTCCCTGTCTCTATAAATACTCATGCCAAAGAATTTCTTTGTTGCTCCCAAATCCTTCATGACAAACCTCTGAACTAACTTTACCTTTAGCTTAGTAATCTCCTGCATGTGTGACCCTGCAACAAGCATATACACTACATACAGTAATAGGATAATGTCGTGACCATTATCCAACTTGGTAAAATAAACACAATGGTAAAATTGACATTGACTAAAGCCATGTTTTGTCATACACCTATCAAACCTAAAACACCATTGTCATGCAGCTTGCTCAAAACCATATAACCTGGCCTTCTGTCTCACCTGTCCATTCTCTCCTTTCTTTAACCTAAGAATCCATTCGTCTTTTAGTGATTTCATCTTGGCTGGCAACTCTACCAAATGTCCTATTTGGTTCTCTTCCAAGGAATCAATTTCCTCATTCATGTCATGCTCCCACTGTTTCTTGGATTCTACCTGCTCTGCCTCTTTAAAACTTCCTGGTTCTTGACCATCAGTGAGCAACAAGTAGTATAAAGAAGGGGAATAATGAATTTGAGGCTTACTTACCCTTTCAGTGCTCCTCATGGGCATTTGAGACTCCTTGATAGCTTTTTGTCTGCCCAAAATCCATTTTGACAGTGACCAATCTTGGTCACCTCTGGCTCACCTTGGTCTGCACCCGATCGATGTCGATTCCTCCTAATCACTGACATTGGTTCCCTAACCAACATCAATGTCAACCTACCCAACACCACTGACTCTAGTCTGCACATGACTAACGTCGTTACCTACCTATTCAATTTCAATTCTCACCTAACTGACATCGGTAACTATGTTTTCTTGTGAGTGATGACTTTTACCCATGAGCTCATTTTGGATCATAACCTTGTCCAAATCAACACTGCCCTGCTCAAAATTATTCAGCCTTTTTAGCTAATCACTGTCCATCATCTTCTCCATGAAAACCAAGGCTTTCCAGTTCTTAAGTTTGTCAAAGACATTAGACTTCCTCTTAAGAACATGCATTCCCTTCTTACTCATGTGACCAAGCCTACAGAGCCACATCTTCGCATCTACATCTGAAGTAGATAAACTAGAAGGAGAATCAATAATACAAGTAGATAGATAAAGAGTACCTACTTTCTTACCACATGCTAATTCAAGTGCACCCTTGGAAACTTTCCAAGATTCCACTATGAGAGTAACTGTGCAACCCTCATCACCCAACTTTTATACAAAAATTAGACTCTTCTTCAGGACTAGGACATGCATGACCTCTTTCAACACCCATGTGTTGCTTGTCTACAATTTCAGCCACACTTCCCCTTTGCCAACCATTTGACAAGGCTTACCAACCCCTAAATAAATCTTTCCAAAGTCTCCATGGACATAATCATGGAAAAATACTCTATTTGGGGTTACTTGGAAAGTGGCTATAGAATCTAAAACCCAAGATTCTACTTTATCCAAGGAACATATAAGAGCATCCCTTGTAACAATCCCTGCATCATTTGCTTCTTTATTTCCTTCATGTTGATCTTCTACCAACCAATAATCTTTCTTTACCTACCCTTTCTTTCCATAATTCAGTAATTGATCATTCTTTCCATCGAATTTCTCCATTCTTAGTGTACTTTCTTCTACCATTTCTTTACTCCCACTCAAACAGAAACCCCTGTGAGTGACCTATAATCAACAAACACTAACCTGCTTCGAACCAGGCTCTGATACCACTTGTCAGGATCTAGGAGCACAAAGCTCTGATACCACTTGTCAGGATTAAGAGCACAATTGATTACCTTTGTATAAGCAACTAAACATGAAATTTAACTAGAAGTAATATGTAACTAGAATTCAGAAATAGCACAGAATATGAGAGACAATACAACCCTGTATTAATACTCTTCCAGAAGGAAATGCAATGAAGAAATCACACTCTTCCCACACCTCTTGGGTGTACAATAATTTTCCCTCAAGAGTTCTCTCACTCAACCAATTACAACCACAACTCAATAACCGAGTTGTTCCCTCTACCAATTAGTAACAATACTACCAGTCCACCAAGTACTCCAAGTAGATCTCCTTGATCTTGCTCTTTGTTGTGTTGCAGATCTCTTTTGACCTTGCTACCCTGCAGATCTCCTTTGACCTTGCACACACACACACCTACAAATCAACTAAACTTACTTACCATGTAGATCTTCCTTGATCTTGCACACTTACAGATCAACCTGGTCTTGCACACTTGCAAACCTAGATCTTACAATTGGAACAACCCTTGTCCTTGCCTTTGCAAGTCTTTATGATTCTACAAATTACAATACAGCCCCATGGGTCTCTTAAATAGATCCCATACAAACAATAATTAGACTTCCTAATTACAATAATTAGAAATGCAGACTCAAGACTAAAATTAGTCTTTTACATGCAAATAAGTGGTTCGTTAAACTAATTGTTTGTCTAACTAACAATTTTGGAACTGCACAGGCAACTGACATTGGTTCCTGTCTGTCTGAAGATGACTGACATCAGCCGATTCCTGACCGATGTCGATAGCTTCTAGTCTACTCCTGACCGATGTCAGTTGGCTTGATTGATGTTGATTACTATGACACTCAGTAACCTCCTCCATGTTTGCATTAGTGAAGCTTTTAGCTCCACAACCTAACAACTTGTATAGAATAAAGTCATCTTGTATCATTTCAAACTCACATAGGACACTCCCACTAACACTACCACTACCATTAATATTTGGGTGGAGGTAAGTTATTTCAAACCCTATTTTTTAGGATCATATTTGAACCACTCATATCTCTATCTCCCTCTCCCCAAACCATATGGAGAGATCATGTTCAAGCACATAAATTATTGAAGTTGGTTCTCAGTCATATCTATATAAAAATCTATCAGTAGTGTTGAGTGTTCTCTATAGAAAGTACTTAATAGGTATATTACCAATCAATGTATCTAGTATTAAGTGGTTGACTACATTAATTGATACTTAATAGTAGATTAGTACCTTTTTACTCCCTCTCAAGCTTTATACTAGACATTGTGAAAGGAATACGAGATTACAAAAATAATTCCTTACACTAACCAAGAGAAATGAATATGTAAACAAATGAATACTTGTTATAAAATTAAACAAAACACATATAAATAAATAATATCATACCATAAAAATTGATTTATGTGGGTAAAACCCTTTCAATATAAAAAACCCACACTCCAAATTAGCTCAGTGTATTATTCAAATCAACAAGATTACACCATAAACTAGCAGAGCACGCTTCACAGGAGCACCACTAGATATACACCCAAGAGAAGAACCAATTTAAAGGTTCAGTTCCTTTGTACAAATCTCAAGCTTACAAAGCTTAACTTAGCTTACTATCTTCTTACAAGCTTCTCACAAGCTTTCTTTTTTACATTTAAAAAGGAGAATGTCTTATATAAATTTATAAAGAAGATGACAAAAAATTAAACTTCATGATCAAAGAAATAAAATGCACCACCCTTTAGTGGAACCATTATTCATCAATAGTGTCATTCTTTTAGTATTTTATAATGGTCAAAAGTGGATCCTCCACTTTCATATGCTTTCAAAACTACCTTCCACTCAAACATGTACCTTCAATTTGGAATAGTAACTTCTTCCCCACTATCCCATGTGCACACATATGCTTCCAAAATATTCTCCATCATATTTTTGACTTATCCTCCATTAAATATCATGAGGCCAACTAAAATTTTCTCTCTATATCCATATTCATCATTTTTCACCTAAAGCAAAATCATGTGAATCACAAAAAACAACTTGTCTCCTTAGTGGAATGGTACACCTTACTCCCTTCACACGCACTTGCATCATGTATAATCCTACGTGGGCCATGTAAACTCAAAATAATCCACATCATCATTTATAATATCTACTACATCACATGCACATTAATTACCAACTCACCACTTCCACCTCATCACATGAATAATGATTGTGAATAGTAGATTATGAATAGTGTCATGACTTATCAAGGTTGAGACACCTAAATTACCAAAATTCTCCCACTTGTATAATACATTAAAAGACCTATAGAAACCATACCAACATGAACTTAATAGCTAAGGGCCAAGAGGCCCATACACTCCAAACATGATCTGAATTTTTTTGTTCTCATAGGCTTAGTTAATTAATCTGCAACATTCATCAAAGTATCTACCTTTATCAAATTCACCCTACCATCCTCAACCATGTATCTAAAAAAATGATATTTTACATCAATATTTTTGGTTTTGTCATGAAAATTTGGGTTCTTTGCTAGGCAAATAACACTCTAACTATCACAAAAAGTTGCCATTGCACCCTCTTTCAACCCAATATCTAAACACAGTCTCTTAAGCCAAATGGATTATTTACAAGAATGAGTAGAAACCATATAATCTACTTCTATAGTGGATAAAGTGACCATATCTTTTCATTTACTCATCCAACTTATTACACCACTAAATAAATTAAACACATAAGCATTAGTGGTTATTCTACTATCAACATCACCTGTCCAATTTGTATCCACATAATCATGAATGTCAAGAGGATGATTGTCTCCAATCATGTTATGATGATAACATAAGAAAAAATTTGAGGTACTCTACAAATATTTGAAGACAATTTCAACTGCATCCTAATGAACTCTACCAGGATTAGACATATAATGGGAAATATTTCTCACTGCTTGGGCAATGTCTAGTTTAGTACAAACCATAACATAAATTAAACTTCTAACTGCACTCTGGTAAATCACTTTGCTCATGTATTCCATCTTTGATATGGATGTAGGACATTATGTATCAGATAACTTCATTCCAACGTAAAAAGGAACACATAATGGTCTACAATCTTGCATGTTACATCCTTATAATATTAAATTCACATACTTACTCTGGCCAAGCCATAGCTTCTTATTTTGTCTATCTCTTCTAATCTCCATCCCAAGAATTTGTCTCAAATCACCAAGATATTTCTATTGACCAAATTTTGGCCCTTCAGGTTAAAATTGGGTACCCCTATTGGAAAGCTTAACCAGTATGTAGATTTTCTTCAAAAGAAGTGTTCTTTGAAATAACCTAAAACAAATGTACAAGTCTAATTCTTTCAAAAAGTTTGGTTTTGTTCTTTTGCTAAGCCTTTGCATAGTAATCATTTTGGTTCTTTTGTTTTGACTAAGTGTTATTTCTTTTAGACCTTTCATTCGGCCAAGTGTCGAATTCTTTCAAACAATTTATCCGAGATAAATTTTTTGAAGATGAAGACTAATTACTTCAAGAAAATTGTCCAAAACAATTTCCTTGAAAGATATATTTTCAAGCCAAAGGGGTCATTTTCAACTTTTCTGAAGGGCATTTCAACTTTTTTGAAGGGCACCTCCATCTTTTTAAAAAGGTCATTTGCAACTTTTCTGAAGGGAAATTCAACTTTTCCAAAGGGATCAGTTCAACTTTTCTGAAGGGAAATTTTCAAAAAGCTGAAAGGTAATTTACAAAAAATCCAAATGGTATTTTCATAACAAGGTGGACCAAACATAAGTTTCAAAAGGTGCATCCCAATCTTTTTGAAGGGTATTTTTCAAGTAGGGATCCCTATTGAAAATTCCAAAGGAATTGATGCAAAAAAAGGGGCCAAAGGATTTGTTTTAGGAAAAATCCCAAAAGAGAAGACCTGATACAAAAATCCAAATGAATTCTCTCAGGATAAAATGCTGAAACAAAAAGCCTAAAGGAATTTGTTTGGGAAAATTAACCATAAAAATTATCAAAAGAAAAAATCGTAAATGAATTTTTTCAAGAAAAGTGGCTGAGATAAATCTTACTTAAGGACACCTCTGAAGCCAAGTGCCCCAAATAGTTCTTTGAAGGATATCTTACAATAAAAAGTGTACCATGAATTAATTTGGAGGGAACTTTCCATGATTTAGAGGGCACTTTCCATATTTGAAGGGTACTTTTCATAGTTAAAAAACACTTGGCAAAAGTTTGAAAGAAACTTAAGTTTGAAGGAAAGTTTTGAATGAATAAGGAAGGTGATGGCCCCACAAATGTCAATTTAAAACTAGAAAAAATATCCATTGGAATCAAAAAGACTTGATAGGAACCTGAGAGCAAATATAGAGCTAACAAATGGCAAGATCTTGAGCATCTAGTGTAAAAAAAACAAGCAAAAATGGATAGGTTGATGGTTCAAATTGTTGCTGGCAGCTGACCCAAATCAAGGAGCTTCCATGAAATCAATAAAAATAGGTGTCTAGAGGATAGCTAGTAGTTAGAAGGATCATTTTATAACTATCACCATGACTTCCATTCCTTTGAACAGTGTTATGTCAACTCTCCTATTTTCAATTTTAAATGTTCATTGATGGTCTTTGATGGAGGTAGTTTCCTATGCCAATTCTAAAGGTTTTATGCCACTTTTTACCATTCTTATGATTTTTTTTGGATAAGTATACCTATATGGAATGGCATATCTTGACCCACACCTCTTCCACATGCAAATTTAATTTATTCTCTCAAGGTGACACATGTTCAAGTGACTCTTGAACTTCCTTTGCTTATTCTTACTCTCAAAGCTATAAATATGCATTCTCTTAGCTCATTTGAGTAGCCTCTGCTAGTTATTGGGAAAACTCTAGCTAGATTTATACTTAAATAACTCTTTAAGAAACATACAAGTGTTTTCCCCCTCATATGCTACAATATTGAGTGATGACTTGAATCTTGTTGGTCTAGTCTAGTGAAGGATTGTCTTTTCTAGCTTGTACTCTTGATGGTATACCAACTTGCAGAAAGGAGATTGTTGTAGGCCTTTGATAGTATTATTTTATAAGTGTATATATATCCTAGAAGTGGTCCATGATTGTATCCATTTTTGGAATCATTCATAGCCTTCCCCAGAATCATATACCTTCTTGAATCTAGCATATGAAAAATTGATGTAACAATGAATCCTAAGTTGTGAGTCTTGTGTGAGAAACATCTTGCTTATCTTTAAGTAGCAGTTTCAATCAATTGAGATGACATTATACATTGGTGCATCACCATTTAATTATTTAGTTATTTCTCTTAATCTCTTTTCATATCCAAATTATTAAGTATGAGAGAGAGATTTAAAGGTGCATCAAGGGGAGCTAGCCTCTTATCTAGAGATTCATTTCTCAAAATTATCACCCACAGTAAGAGAAATGTCTTCATTGTGCCACTTGGATGAGGAGAGCTAAGCATCTCTCAAGGGTGAAAATCTAAGTGTCAATAGTTTTTGGCATGCCCAATGGGACTTCCAAGTCCTATAATATTGTTTAAGGTTGGTATAGGTCTTAGCATAGTTGAAGATGAAATAATCATCTACATTTAGTACCTAGTGACTCCATGAAGAATTTAAGTCTTTGGTTGATGATCAATATTTTTTTCCATGCCAAAGGTGACAACTAGATCTGCTGCTAAAGAGACACCCTTTGAGTTTATGCAACTACCTCCATATTCCACCCAAAGGTTTAGGTTTGCCAATACTCATCCTTACAAAAGAGATTTTCTGTTTAAAGCTTCTAATTTTATGTTACATTCAATTCCTAATATCCATAGTGATCATTCCAAGATGGCTATAAGACAACCTTTTGTGCCTTTCAAAAGGGCATCTCCCTTGCATCTTGCCCAATATGATCAAATTCTAAGAGCAACCCTCAAAAGTGTCCCATATTTTAGTGGGGATGGTCCTATTACTACCATTGTGCACATTAGGAATATATAATTTTTTTGTAATATATACAACATCACCCAAGAAAATGTAGCCATTCTATTTTTGGCCTTGTCTTTCAAAGGAAACATTTTGGATTGGTATGGGACTCTACCTATAAATTCCATTAGCTCATGGGATGAATTGGGAGATTTATTGACTAATAGGTTTGGGGAGAAGAGTGACTACATATCTCTAGCCAATAAATTTACCATAATAAAGAGGGTACCACATGAATTCATTCAAGACTTTAATACTAGGTTCCAAAAAACTTGGGATAGAATCCCAACTCTTGTGAGGCCAACCTCAAATTATGCATTTTTTTAATACTTGAAAGCATTGAATAGTGACATTGTCATGATGATTCAATCTATGGGTGGAAATACATTGCATGATGCCTATGAAATAGACATAAATTTTGAGAATTATCTTTTCCAAGTGAGAAAGATAGCTCCTAGACCTCTAATACCACTATTCCCTTATTTGCATTCTCCTAGTCAAGGTGCATTGCCCACTTTAGCCCCTTTGCCCAATCAAGAAAGGCCTACCGTTTCTCCTTCAAATGAGATCCATGAAGTTAAAATATTGCTTCAGAGTGTTAAAAATTAATTATTTTCCCTCAAAAGACAACAAGCTCAAGGTTATAGTCCATATCAAACATATAATTAGTTTGGGCAAACAAGTAGACCTCTTTTTCAAAACAATGCACAAGGACAAGGCCAATTCACCCATGTCAAGCCTTATCAAATATATAATCCTAATGCTACCTCATCCTCCAAATTTCTTGTCCCCACTCAAAATAACTTGGTCCAAGAATATCCCAACTATCCATCTTTCAAACATGGTCAACAGCATGTTGCTTATGCAAATGAGGTGCACAATCAAGGCATGGTAATGCAAGATAGTCCATCTTTCCAAGTTTCAAAGTTTGAAGGATATATGCAAGGAGGGGTGAAAATGGAAAACCTAAAACTAATTTTACCCTCATAAATTATTTGGAGTATGAGTTTTGTGCAATTAATTACTTGGGAAATGCAAGTAATCTAAATATTGGTGTTGCCTCTAATACTAGGTCTAAAAGGAGGGTTGTTGATGAAGCTCAAGGAGTTAAGCAAGGACCTATTATGATTCTTACATCATCTCCTATGGTAATTGGGTTTAATACATCTCTTGAATTACAATAAAATTAAAGGATTCCAAATTTTAGGCCAACTGCTACAAATCTACCTCCACAAGTTGCATCACAAAGTGCCAATGTTTATAAAGAGAACCCCAAGGCGAGAAATTCTTCCATCAATGTGGCAGACTAGATGAAGAAGCTTCATAAGGAAATTTAATTTTGGGATTATCTAAAATTACCAAGGTATAAATATATAATCCAAAATTAATTACATGGATTGGGTACACAAGCTGGCCCATCTAGAAATGGCTGTTGGGAGATAAACCGGAAGCACACAATTTGATTACCAAACCAAGCAACTTAATATGCGGAAATTAACCAGATTCACCAAGTAACTAGAATTCAGAATAACACATGATATGAGAGACAATACACAACTTGTATTAACACTTTATACAGAAAAGAATACAATAAAGAAGATGCCACTTCTTCTCCACCACCTTACAGAGGTTTCCCACACCTCAAGTGAACAGTAATTCTTCTCACCAAAGCTCTCCCTCTCAGGTCCCAACACCCAACTCAAAATACAGAGTTGGTGTTCACCTCCCGTGCTCCACGCACAACACAAGTGCTCCACGCACTCCGCAAGCACTCCACGTGCTCCACAAGTACTCAAGGTACTTCAAGTAGATCTCCCATGAATCTGCAACAACCTGCAATTCAACAGACCATACTTATGGAAGGAACTCCCTTGCCTTCCTCTTGTTCTATCCGAGTACACACCTGTACTCCAAGTAGATCCTGCCTGATACTGCTCCCTGTTGTGTTGCTGTCTATATGACCTTGCACACCTGCAAATCAAACAACGGTTCTGCTCACCTGTGAACCTCGACCTTGCACACACATACACCTACAGATCAACGATCTTACTTACCATGTAGATCTCCTATATAGGCCATACAACTGTGACCAAGATCCTACACTCTTGAAGAACCCAGCTGGCTCTCCAATCCAGCACCAACACACCTGGTACTGAGGCACTAGGAGGAACGCACCATTGCTCTACCTCACACACAGAAGGAGCTTATAATTATGCTCTCTTACTCCCTAGCACACATTTCCAATACAACCATGAGTCTATTATATAGATCTCATCCAAACAATGATTAGACATCTAATTACCATAATTAGATCCGCAGCTATGAGTCTAAAATTAGCACTCATCATGCAAACACTTGGTTCGTTAGCTAACTGCCCATAATTAGCTAGCAGTCGAACCACACAGGCGACCGACATCGGTCCCTGTCTGCCTGGAGGTGACCGACATCGGCCGATATATGATCGACGTCAGTTGCTTCTCTATGCTCTCCCACCGACGTCGGCTGATCAGACCGACCCCAACTTCTCTGCAACTCAGCAACCTTCAGCAACCTCCTCTCTTGTTTGCATCAGTGAAGCTTTTAGCTCCACAATCCTAACAATCTCCCACTTGGAGATAAATAGCTACACTGTACCTGTACCTGTACTCTGTCTAATCTGTTTCCTGGTTTGTATCCCTCTTCAAGCTCCCACCTGAAGACAACCCACCACACATCCCGTGGTGTACCACCTGTCATCTGAGTACCCTGCCACATCCGAACCTACAACACCTGTAGTGAAGTCCTGACCCTGCATAGCAACACCTGCTGCCGGTCCCTCTCAGAAAACTTGAGAACCCACTTCCCTGAATTGGCTCCTAACTCTCTGACAGCTCCCACTGCATGGGAATACTCAGGTCTATACCAGACCTCATGTGATTTCGGACACTGTACCTATCCAGCCCTTAGTGTGCTCTGATTCTGCATCCCGAACCTCGCCAACACCTGATTCACATCAGCTCCCACTCGAGACAAAATCAACCAGTGATCTCCATGTCTCCCATGTCAAAGAATTTTGCTGCTCCAAACTCCTCATGACATGCCACTGAACTAATCTTACCCTTAGCTCAGCAAAAACCTGTATGTACTAACCCGCTAGCTAGCAAATATACCATCCACATACAGCAACAGAATGATGTTGCAATCACCATCCCCTTGGTAAGTCAAATCACAGTAGTTACCCTGACATTGACTGAAGCCATGCTCTGTCCTCCACCTGTCAAAACCTGTACCACTGTCCTGCAGCTCCACAAGACCATATACCTGGTCTTCCGTCTCACGTATCCGTTCTCTCTATTCTTCTACTAAGGTATCTATTCGTCTCTGTGCTTTCATACCTGCTGGCAACCCTACCAAAACACACCTGTCTGGTTCTCCTCCAAGGAGTCACATCCTCATCCATGCCAAGCTCACACCTGTTTCCTGGATCCTTCCTGCTCTACAATCAACAACATGTATAAATAAGAGGAACAACAAATTTGAGGGCCTACTTACGCCTTCAGTCCTCCGTATGGGTGTTTGAGACTCCTTGACAACACGCTGTCCACCCAAAATTTGTTACAGTGACCGACCTCGGTCACTCCACAGTCTGCATCCAACCGACGTCGGTTTCATGCATCTATACCTGACTACCAGCCTGCCTGCGCTGGTGTCCCTGCTACCGACATCGATCCTCTGACCGACATCGGTCTTACATACTACCGACGTCGGTCTCCTGACCGACGTCGGTCTTACCCTGCCCGACATCGCCGGCTTCGGTCTGCACATGACCGACATCGGCACCTGTCTGTTCGACGCCGGTTCCTCCTGACTGACATCGGTACCTGTGTTCGCCTGTGAGTGATGACTTTTTACCCGCGAGCTTCTTTGAATCAAAACCCATGTCCAAACTGCCCTGCTCAGAAGTATCCAGCCACATCCACTGGGTTCTGTCCGCCATCTCCTCCATAAACACCAAGGCTTTCTAGTTCTTAAGCCTGTCAAATATATCTGTCTTCCGCTTAAGAACATGCATCTCCTTCCTGCTCATGTGACCAAGCCTACGAAGCCACGTCTCCGCAACAAAAGAAGAATCAATAATATAAACAAGTAGATAAAGGATACCTATTTTCTTGCCACCAGCTAATTCAAGTGCATCCGCTGTGAGAGTTCTTGTGCATCTCTCATCACCCAATCTTTCTGAAGAAATTAGCCATATCTCCAAACCTGGGACCTGCATGACCTTCATCAACACCTGTGTGTTGGCCGCCTGCAATTTCAGCTTCACTTCCCCTTTGCCAATTCTTTGGCAAGCCTTACCAGCTCCTCTACCTAGGGCTGCATGGAAAGAGGCAACCGAATCTTTTATCCAAGATTCAACTTTATCCAAGAAACCTCCAAGAACATCCTGTGCAATAACACCTGCAACATCTGCTTCTTCAGTTTCTTCATGCTGATCTGCTACCAACCAACAATAATCTTTTACCTGCTCTTTCTTTCCATAGGACCGTGAGTGACCATCTGTGCTTTTCAACTCCTCCATTCTTAGCTTACTTTGATCTGCCGTTGCTCTACTCCCACTCGATCAGAAACCCCTGAGAGTGCCCTGTAACCAAACACAAAACCCTGCTTCCTCCAACCTTAGCTCTGATACCACTTGTTGGTATCAAGCTATGAGCCAACAACCTTGCTCTGATACCACTTGTTGGGAGATAAACCGGAAGCACACAATTTGATTACCAAACCAAGCAACTTAATATGCGGAAATTAACCAGATTCACCAAGTAACTAGAATTCAGAATAACACATGATATGAGAGACAATACACAACTTGTATTAACACTTTATACAGAAAAGAATACAATAAAGAAGATGCCACTTCTTCTCCACCACCTTACAGAGGTTTCCCACACCTCAAGTGAACAGTAATTCTTCTCACCAAAGCTCTCCCTCTCAGGTCCCAACACCCAACTCAAAATACAGAGTTGGTGTTCACCTCCCGTGTTCCACACACAACACAAGTGCTCCACGCACTCCACAAGCACTCCACGTGCTCCACAAGTACTCAAGGTACTTCAAGTAGATCTCCCATGAATCTGCAACAACCTGTAATTCAACAGACCATACTTATGGAAGGAACTCCCTTGCCTTCCTCTTGTTCTATCCGAGTACACACCTGTACTCCAAGTAGATCCTGCCTGATACTGCTCCCTGTTGTGTTGCTGTCTATATGACCTTGCACACCTGCAAATCAAACAACGGTTCTGCTCACCTGTGAACCTCGACCTTGCACACACATACACCTGCAGATCAACGATCTTACTTACCATGTAGATCTCCTATATAGGCCATACAACTGTGACCAAGATCCTACACTCTTGAAGAACCCAGCTGGCTCTCCAATCCAACACCAACACACCTGGTACTGAGGCACTAAGAGGAACGCACCATTGCTCTACCTCACACACAGAAGGAGCTTATAATTATGCTCTCTTACTCCCTAGCACACATTTCCAATACAACCATGAGTCTATTATATAGATCTCATCCAAACAATGATTAGACATCTAATTGCCATAATTAGATCCACAGCTATGAGTCTAAAATTAGCACTCATCATGCAAACACTTGGTTCGTTAGCTAACTGCCCGTAATTAGCTCGCAGTCGAACCACACAGGCGACCGACGTCGGTCCCTGTCTGCCTGGAGGTGACCGACGTCGGCCAATATATGATCGACATCGGTTGCTTCTCTATGCTCTCCCGCCGACGTCGGCTGATCAGACCGACCCCAACTTCTCTGCAACTCAGCAACCTTCAGCAACCTCCTCTCCTGTTTGCATCAGTGAAGCTTTTAGCTCCATAATCCTAACAATGGCAATGTGGTTTTGGTCAATGGAACTCAATCTATAAATGGTCAAGTATAAAAAGATGAGAAGACTCCTCATTTTTACCTATCTATAATCATTGGTTATTTATTGATTCATAATTTCATCATAGATAGTGGGAAAAGCACATAATTTATGCCCAAACGTATAGCAGATAAGCTAGGCCTCAAATATGAGCCAATGACTAAAAGAGTTTTACAATTAGATGGATCACCAGCCAAGACTTTAGGGGTAGTTAAAGGTTCAAATTTTATCCTTCATTATTGTCCTAATTTTTCAATTCCTCATGATTTGGTGGTGGAATACTTACCTCCCTATTTTTCTATTTTCTTATCAAGAGACTTCACATCCAAGATAGGTGGATATTTGGCAGCCAATTGGTCCTACATGGTGTTTAGGACAAAGTATAGCACTAAAGTGAAGATTGAGTCAGAACCTATTCATATATATCACTTGGAAATTTACTCACATAAGGTGTAAAATGTTAATTATGCTATCATTGATGAAGAGGAACTTCATATTGACCAATCTCCATCATCTTCCCTTGAGGGAGTTTCTAATTTATTCCTAGATGAGTGGAGAGATGACAAATATGATCATGATCCTTACAATTTTATTGAAGAATATATTATTTGGGTGTAATATATGCATGAAAATAATTCCTTTATACCCAATATAATGAAGCAAAGTGAAGAGGTGAGTGGTTTATGGCATCTCTTCTTTGATGGGTCTAGAAGCAAGATTGGGGCTGGTGGTGGAGCAATGTTAGTTTCACCTTCAAAGGAAAGGTATTTTTCAACCTTAAAATTTTAGTTCTCTTGTACATGTAATGTATCCAAATATGATAACCTCATTCATGTCCTCAATTGGGCAAGGAAAAGAGGTGTCAAAGAATTGTAAGTGTCTGGTGATTGTGAAGTCATTGTCAATCAAGTTAGGGGGCAGAATTTGACTAAAAATTCCTTGCTTAAGTCCTATAAACATAGAGTGTGGGATCTTGTGGAGGATTTTAAACCCTTCAACATCACTTCTATCTCAAGAGAAGATAACAATCATGCTGATAGGTTGGCATCAATTAGAGCTCAATTTGATGTTCTAAAAGGGATAAAAGAGGACAAAAACCAACCTCATCTAAAAGTGATTGTAAGGCCCTCCAAACTGGATAATATCACTAATTGGTAGGTGTTTGATAGTGATTAGCAAATATAATTTTTTATATAATAAGAACCTGATTTTTATTCCAAGAATTAGTCTAAACTATAGCAACAATATGGAGGGCAAATTATGCAATTAAAGTCTAATAAGGTTCTTAAAGGCCTAGTCACTCTTGAGAGAATATTCAATGATGATGACCAACTAAAGAAAGAGAAGGTAAGCATATCTACTAAGCAATAAAATAATGAGAAGGCTCAGATCTTCAAAGATAAATTTCTTGTACTTGGGAAGGTATGTACTAGCGAAGAGAAGCATGCTTTCATTGAGTTATGTAAAGAATTTTTTGATGTCTTTACATGGGAGTATAGTGATTTAAAAAGTTTTGATCTGAATATATCTCAGCATGCTATAGAGTTAGATGAGAATGTTAGGCTTATTAAGCAAATGCTATGGACAATCAATCCTAAGATTGAGCCTCTCATGAGGAAAGAACTCACCAAACTGTTTGAGTCAAAAATCATCTTTCCTATTAAGCATTCATCTTGGTTGGCAAACCTAGTTCCTATTAGGAAAAAGAATGGAGAGATAAGGTTTTGTGTTGATTTTAGGGACTTGAATAGAGTGTATTTGATGGATAATTACCCACTCCCTTCCATGGACCAAATATTGAAAGTTGTGACTAGTAGTGAAAGGTTTTCTCTCTTTGATGGGTATTCTGAGTATAATCAAATTTTGGTAAAGGAAAGTGACTAATATAAGATAGCATTTACTACTAAATAGGGTAAATATGCTTATAGGAAAATGCATTTTGGTTGGTCTAATGCTAAAACTACTTTTCAACGTGTAATGGACATGGCTTTTCAAGGATTAATCAATGACATTGTATTGTTATATCTTGATGATGTGATACTTTTCTCTAAGGAAGCAAAAGATAATTTGAAGCACCTACGGAAAATTTTTGAGAGGTGTAGAAAGTTTGGAATATCTCTAAACCCAAATAATTATGTGTTTATTGTCCATGAAGGTAAACTATTGGGACATATTGTTTCCAAGAAAGGCTTGTCTATTGATTTATAAAGGGTGAATGCCATCTTGGCATTGTCTTTCCCTAAACATAAGAAAGGTCTACAAAGATTTTTTGGTAAGATCAATTTCATTAGGAGATTAATTCTTGATTTCACTAACTTGGTTAAGCCCTTGATCTCCATGCTAAGGAAAGATGAAGTGTTCACTTGGACAAGAAGGAGGAAATAAATTTTTGTGGAGATCAAGTAAGCCATTACCCAAGCTCCTACCCTTACAAGTCCTAACTTATCCAAAGATTTAAACCTATATACTTTTGGAAATGAAGAGGTAATCTCTGTAATGCTTACTTAAGCTAATGATGAAATTTTTTATTATCCTATTTCCTTCTTTAGTTAAGGTTTGGAAGGCTATGAAACAAGATACACATATGTTGAGAAACAAGTGCTTTCAGTTATAAGGAGTTTAAATAAGTTTAGGCATATGTTGTCTAATAAAGAGATTCACATTTTTGTGCCTCATCCTAGTGTGAAATACTTTATATTGATTAGATATTTGAATGAAAATAAGGTAGGATGGATCACAAGGGTGATGGAATATGATGTGGAGATCAATGCTACCAAGTTAGTGAAAAGAAAATGACTATGTGAGCATCTTGCTTCAAACTTGAAAGAAAAAAAGAAGTTATTTTGGTAATTTAGGATGACTCTATAATAGTTTTACCTTCATCTATGATAAATTGGGCACATGACATGATCCACTTCCTTCAAACTAGTGAGGGTCTTGATAGGGCCAAGAGAAGGTACTTTAGGTTACAATGCATTCCTTATGTACTTGTTAATGGAGTGATATTCAGAAATGACTTTTTAGGTGTGCTTTTAAGGTGTCTTGATTTAGATCATATTGATAAAGTATTTTTTGAATTCCATGATGGACCAATTGGTGTCATTTCACTCTTAGAACCATAGCTGCTAAGATAATGAGGGTTAGATACTTTTGGCCTAGTTTGTTAAAGGATACCCATGAGTGGGTAAGGAAACACTAGAAGTATGTTTTTTTATGGAAAATAGAAGCTAGTTTCCTTGCCTCTTCATCCAATCTAGGTTGAGAAACCCTTCATGCAATGGGTTTTGGATTTCATAGGCCTAATCAATCCACCTTATAGTGTTGGTCATAAGTGGGTGTTGATAGCCACTGATTATTTTACAAGATGGGTGGCGGTTTTAGCTCTTAAGGAGGCTAATGAAAGTCTAGTCCTTGATTTCTATGAAGGTCTAGTAACAAGCTTTAGAGTTCCTTCAACCATAATCCCAAAAAATGCCTTGGCTTTCCTAAGAACAAAAACAAGAGAATGGGCTTTAAATCATGGTATCTATCTTAGTACCTCCTCCAGCTACTACTCCCAAGGGAATGGACTAGTTGAGTCCAAAAAAAAGAACTTAATCTAGATCATTAAGAAGACAATGGAGGAGAATCAAAGGACTTGCACACCAAGTTGAAGATATCCCTTTGGGATGATAGGATCACCCCAAAGAGAGCAATTAGAAACTCACCATATACACTTGTCTATGGAAGGGAAGCTAGACTTCTTATCTCACTTGAGCTATCAGCTTTAGATATTACCTATTAGCTACAATTGATGGATAATGATAGCATGGAGGTCAGGTTATGTGAGTTAATAGAGCTTGAGGAGGCAAGAAATAAAGCTATGCACACTATGACAACCTGCCAAGAGAAAACAAAGAAGTATTTTGACAAGAAATCCATGCCAAGGAGCTTCAAAGAAGGAGACATTGTCCTAAAAAGAGATGAAGATAGGGCCAAACCTAGAAGACACATAAAGTTTGATGTTTTATGGAGTATCCCATATGTGATCACATAGAGCAAATAATACAATGATTTCTAACTTCAAAGTTGGATGGAAAGGAGCTACATATCCCAGTCAATGGGATATATCTAAAACATTATTACTGAGGTTCTACTTTTCCTTTATACATAGTTTCCTACTTTCCTTGTGTTCCATAAGTACTTATGCACATGTGTGAGTTATCTTGTGTTTTTATTTGCTTTGTGTTTTGCTTGTTTTGTTCTTGTTGTGTTGTGTCTTGTGGCATGGGTTTTCCTTTTGGTCTAGTGTGTTGTTCAAGGTTTTGAGTCATGGCCAATGTTTCATTTTTTGAGTGTCCGTAGATGACTCCATACCCAATGGATTACTTTGGCTACTGGTCTAGTCACTATAGAAGGCATACTATCCCTGTAAGTCATAAATTTATGAACCAAATTTTGGCCCTTTGGGTCAAAATTGGGTATCCCTATTAGAAATTTTAACCAGTATGTAGATTTTCTTTGAAAGAAGTGTTCTTTGACAAAGCCCACAACAAATGTACAAGTCTAATTCTTTCAAAAAGTTTGGTTTGGTCATTTTCTAAGATTTTGCATAGTAATCCTTTCAAGTCTTTTGTTTTGACTAAGTGATATTTATTTTAGACTTTTTAGTCGGGCAAGTGTCTAATTATTTCAAACAAATTATTCAAGACAGATTTATCAAAGATAAAGACTAATTCCTTCAGGAAAATTGTTCGCAACAATTTCCTCGAAAGATATATTTTAAATCCAAAGGGGTCATTTGTAACTTTTCTAAAGGGCATCTCCATTTTTTTGAAAAGGTCATTTGCAACTTTTCTGAATGGCACTTCAAGTTTTTTGAAGGGGTTACTTCAATTTTTCTGAATGGACATTTTTACAAAGCTGAAAGGTACTTTACAAAAAATTTGAAGGGTATTTTTTTAGGAAGGTGGACCAAACAGAAGTTTCAAAAGGTGAATTCCATTCTTTTTAAAGGGTATTTTTTAAGCAAGGAGCCCTATTTAAAAGTTTGAAGGAATTAATGTAGAAAAAGGGGGCTGAAGGTTTTGTTTTAGGAAAAATCCTAAAGGAGAAGACCCGATGCAAAAAGTTGAATGAATTCTCTCAGGAGAAAATGCTAAAACAAAAAGATCGAAGGAATTTATTCAAGAAAATTGTTCATAGAAATTGTCAAAAGCAAAAATCCCAAAGGAATTATTTTAGGAAAAGTGGTCAAGACAAATCTTCCTGAAGGACACCTTTGAATCCAAGTGCCCCAAATAGTTTTTTGAAGGATATCTTTCAAGCAAAAGTGTCTCACACATTGATTTTAAGGGCACTTTACATGATTCAGAGTGAACTTTCAATGATTCAAAGGGAAATTTCCATGATTTAGAGGGCACTTTCCATAGTTAAATAACACTTGGCAAAAGTTCAAAATAAACTTAAGTTTGAGGGAATGTTCTGAATGATTAAGGAAGGTGATGGCCCCATAAATGTCAATTTTAAACTATGGAAAATAGTCATTGGATTCAAAAAGACATGGTAGGAATCTGAGAGAAAATATAGAGGTAACAAATGGTAAGATCTCAAGCATCTAGTGTAGACAAAACAAGTGAAAAATAGATAGGTTGATGGTTTGAGTTGTTGCTGGTAGCTGACTCAAATCAAGGAGCTTCCATGAAATCAACAAACATAGGTGTCCAAAGGATAGCTAGCAATTAGAATGAGCATTTTCTAACTATAACCATGAGTTTTGTTTCCTTCAAACAATGTTATGTGTTGACTCTCCTATTTTTAGTTTCAAATGTTCATGGATGGTCTATGATGGAGGCAATTTCTTGTGCCAATTTTGAAGGTTTTATGCCACTTTTCAACATTCTTATAACTTTTTTTGGACAAGTAGACATCTCTGACATGACATAGCTTTCTCCACACCTTTTCCACATGTAAATGTAACTAATTATCTCAAGGTGACACATGTCTAAGTCACTCTCGAACTTCCTTTGCTTATTCTTACTCTCAAAACTATAAATATTCATTCTCTTGGCTCATTTGAGCAGCCTCCACTAGTTATTGGAAAAACTCTATCCATATTTGTACATGAATAACTCTTGAATAAATATACAAGTTTTGTTTCCATTAATATGCTACACTATTGAGTGATGACTTGAATCTTGTTGGTCTAGTCTAGTGAAGGATTGTCTTTTCTAGCTTGTACTCTTGATGGTCTACCAACTTGCAAAAAGGAGATTGTTGCAGGTCTTTGATAGTATTTTTTTCTAAGTGTAGAGATATCCTAGAAGTGGTCCATGATTGTATCCCTCTTTGGAATCATTCATTCCTTTCACATGAATCATATACCATCTTGAATCTAGCATATGAAACATTGAAGTAGCAATGAATCCTAAGTTATGAGTCTTGTGTGAGAAACATCTTGTTTGTCTTTCAGTAGTGGTTTCAGTCAATTGAGAGGACATTATACATTAGTGCTTCACCATTTCATTGTTTAGTTCTTTATCTTAATCCCTTTTCATAGCCAAATTGTTAAGTTAGAGAGAGAGATTTAAAGGTGCATCAAGGGGAGTTAGCCCCTTATCTAGAGATTCATTTCTTAAAATTGTCACCCACAGTAAGAGAAATGTTTCCATTGTGCCACTTGGATGAGGAGAGTTGAGAATCTCCTTAAGGGTGTGAATCCAAGTGTCAACATTTTGATCTCAAATTTTGTTGAGAGTTGAGATTTAATCTATGAAATCAAAACCTTCCCATTGCCAACAAACAACATATCATCAATGTATAAGGCAATAACTAGGAAATGGTCACCATCAATTTTATAATAAACACAATGATCAAATTTATATCGCTTAAACCCCAAACTCAATACATATGTATCAATTTTTTGGTACCACATCCTAGGACTCTATTTGAGACCATATAAAGATTTCTTTAACTTGAAAACAAAATTTATTTTACCTTTCACCACATAGTGCTCTGGCTATGTCATATAAATCTCTTCATCCAAATCACCATGAAGGAAAGCAGTCTTCACAGCCATTTTCTCAATCTCTAAATCAGAAGTTGTTATAATAGAAATCAAAAATCTAATGGATGTCATTTTATAAATATGAAAAAATATATCACCATACTCAACACCCTCAACCTAATATTAACCTTTTACAACCATTTGAGCTTTATACTTTTCAACATTACCATCTAAACCAATCATTTTCTTGAACACCCATTTACATCAAATAGACTTGCATCCTTTAGGTAATGGTACAAGGTTCAATTTATCATTATTCTTCAAATATGCCATTTCTTCTTCCATAGCAACCTTCTGGGACTTTGCATCATTCATACCCAAAGCTTCTTCTATAGATCTTGATTCATCAATGTTAGTACTCAAAACAAATATACATCTCCAATAATGAGAGAACAAGTTTAGGTGGAGTTTATTATTCATCTACCTCCTCTTCAAAGGATTCATAGCTTGATGAGCTCTCATCAAATTATTTCTTTTATAGTGGCCACAACCTAACTTTATCAAGAGTAGGAGGAAGTTGAATCATTTCATTCTTTTATGTTTTCTCTAGTTACTATGTAACAGAAGAAGGCTTAATCTCTCTAAAAATAACACTTCTAGAATATATTACCTTTTATGATATTAGATCATAAATATTGTATCCTTTCACACCATAACTATAACTGATGAAGATACATTTCAAATCCTCGTTCTCTAATTTTTTTCACTTCTCCTTTGGTACATGTGCATATGCTTTGCAACCAAAAACTCTAATATGTCTCAATGAAGGCTTACAACTAGACCATGCCTCTATATGCATTTTATCAACAAGTGCTAATGTAAGAAACCTATTGATCAAGTATCAAGTAGTAGCTATAGCTTTGGACCAAAACCTTTATTCTAATCTAGCACCACTAAGCATTCTCCTAGCCTTCTCCATTAGTGTCTTATTCATTATTTTTGCAACTCCATTCTGTTGAGGTTAATTTAAAGTTGTATTATGTCTATGTATACCATAATATTTATAAAATCTATCAAAATCATTAGAGAAAAATTCATCACCATTGTCAGTCCTCAAACACTTAATTTTCTTTCTAGTTTGTAACTTAACCATTGCTTTAAACTCTTTAAAACAACTAAAAACTTTAGATTTACTCTTTAGAAAATAAACCCATGTCCTTCTATTGTACTCATCAATAAATGAAACATAATATGTATATTTTGAAATTGAATGACATTACTTGGACCAAAAACATCATAATGAATAAGATCCAATACACCATAATATTTATGATAACTCGATCATAAACACAATGCTCATAAAAATCAAATTCAAGATTGCAATCTATAAAACCTTCAACAAGGTTCTTATTCTTCAAGACCCTAAGATCATTTTTTCCAATGTGGTTAATTATTTGGTGCAATAAAATAGTCTTCTATGAAGGCAATTTTAACTCCATAGAATGAGCACCCTTAGGTACCCAGAAACCATAACCATTTGAAAAAATAGTAATAACTTATTTATCCAAAGGAGTAGTCTCAGATTTAGTCTTTACAAAAGTACTATTGTACTCAACTATGCATGCATCAAGCTTATACAATGTGCCAATCTTGACACCTTTATCTATCACCATAACACCTCTAACCATCTTACAACCTACTTTAGAAAAGATAACCTGCACACCTTCATCTATTAGTTTGTTCATAGATAATAAATTATGAGCTAACCTTGGGATATGAAACACACCATCAAACCATTTAATCCTTCCATCTAGAAATCTGATTTTAACTCTACCATGGCCAACAATGGTTATATAAGAATCATCACCCAAGTATACCTTACCTCCATCAAATTTTTAATACTTAGAAAACTAATTTTTATTAGAGGTCATATGGTAAGATGTATATGAATCAATTAACCATGCATCATTACTTGCATGAGTTTCCAAGGTTATAATGAATTCATCACTATCTTCCTTCTCAAATTTAGAATTGAAATTATACTTACTATTTTTCTTATTTTTTTCCTTACAATCTGATTGGTAGAGACCATGCTTGCCATAATTATAGCTTCTCACCTTGCGCTTTCTAGGAGATTTGGATCTTCCCTTGGAATTGGATTTAAACTTCTCATGCTTCTCATTCTTCTTACATTTTTGTATATCTTCCTCAAACATTGAGGGCCTCTTTGGCACTAACAAAAACTTTCCTTCTCATTTATTCAAAAAGAAATTAACCTACAACATCCTCAACTTTCAAGGTTATGGAAGTACTTCCTATAGCCAGAACAAGTTAGTCCCATGAGTCAGGCAAAGAGCAAAGAAAAATTTGACATCTCTCTTCCTCATCCATTTTTACACCAACTAATACTAATTGAAACACCAACATATTAAATGATTCCAAGTGGTCTACAATTTGTCCACCTTTCATTCTCAAAAAATATTTCTTTCTCAAGAAAATTTTATTAACTAAATATTTAGCTTGGTAAATCTCACCTAATTTCTTCCAAAACTTCTTTGTTATGGTCTCTTCATGGGAATTAATTACTACATAATATACCAGGCATAATCTAATGAGACCTTTGGCTTTTTGGTCCATCACATCATACTTATATGCTTCATATATATCTATAGATATCTGAACATTCTCATCAATGGCATCCCATAGATCATGGTCAATCAACATATTTTCCATCTTTAGCTTCCACATCTCAAAATTACTACCTGGAAAATTTTCAACCTCCATTCTCCCTGATATGATTACCATCATAAAATTACTACAAAAAAGAACTCCAAATATCTCTTACACAAGTTCCCTCTCAAAACTAAATTAGTTTAAAAAATAAACAAACCCACAACTAGAACCAAAACTGGTCAGGCTCTGATATCACTTAAAAGGAATACAAGATCATGGAAATAATTCCTTACACTAACCAAGAGAGGAGAATATGCAAAAAATGGATAATTATTATATAATTAAATAAAACACACACAACTAAATAATAACATACCTTAACAATTTATTTATGTGGGGAAAAACCTTTCGAGATAACAACCCCACACTCCAAAGTAGCTCAATGTATTATTCAAATCAACAAGATTACACCATACGCTTGCAGAATAACCTTCACAAGAGCACTACCAATTATACACCCAGGAGAAAAAATAGTTTAGAGTTCCTTAGCAAAACTCTCAAGCTTACAAATCTTAACTTACTAGCTTCTTACAAGCTTCTCACAAGCTATTTTTTCACATTTAAAAAAGATAATGTTTTACTTATAGAAATTTACAAATAAGATGATAAATAAGGATACTTCATGACTAAGGCAACAAAATGTATCACCCTTTAGTGGCACCACTATTTATCAATAGTGGCATGTTTATATTCTTTTACAATGGTCAAAAGTGGATCCTTCACTTTCATATGCTTATAAAACTGCCTTCCACTCACACATGTGCCTTCAATCTAGAATAGTAACTTGTTCCCCACTATCCCTTATGCACATACATGCTTCCAAAGGATTTTCCATCATATTTTTGACTTCTCCTGTACTCAAGATCATGAGTTCAACTAAGAGTTGCACCCCATATCCATCTTTATCATTTTTCACCTAAATTAAAATCATGTGCATCGCAAAAGATAACAACTTGTCTCCTTAATGGAGTGGTACACCCCACACCCTTCACATGCACTTACATCATGTAGATTCTTCCATGGGCCATGTCAACTCATCACAAGCCACATCATCACCTACATGACATGCATAGTTATTACCAACTCACCATTGCCACCTCATCACATGAATAGTGACTATGAATAGTATCTCATGAATAGTGTCTTTTGAATAGTGTCTTGACTTGTCAAGGTTGAGACACCTTAATTCCCAACACATTAGAATTCAAAAGAACATCATCTTGCAAGGCCTTTCCCAAATCCTAGGCATTTCCACTACTATGCATCAATATTTCAAACTCAACTCAAATCCTAGGCCTATATTGAGTAGATCCTAGGCCTTTCCAAGGATATCAATATCTCAAACTCAACTAAAATAATAGGCCTTTCCACTACTAAGCATCAAGTGAAAAATCTACTTGTATTTATATGCATATAAATAATATTGTTTCATTTATCATCACTAATATTATTATTAGTCATCACTAACATCACTAATTTCATCTAATTTATCATTATTAATCTCATTCTAATCATTTCTCTAACATTTCTTCATCTACTAACCTTATATTCCCCCACAAGAAAATTAATCCTTACAATATGTTATTTATCATCTAATTTTATTCTAACCCCACTTGTCCATTATATTATAATTTAAAATTGTAATCCTCACCTACCCCTACTACCTACCACTAGGCTTTCCTACAAGCCTGGTCACTAATCCTTACCAAATCCCCTTCTAATACTCATTTAGTGCTAACATGAACCTAGAGGCTTATACTCTCTATTATTTTCTCTCATCCTCCACATTCTCTATAATTCTCCATTTCTCTAGAATTCTAAGGAATTTTAAATTCCTTATAATTCCCTCTTTCCTTTCTAGAATCTTCTTCTCTAGAGGCTTCCAATGAATTTTTAATTCATTGGAAAAACTCCTTCCATTTCCTATTTAAATTCATGAGTCCCTCTATTCCAAACAATGAAAAAAATAATCACAAATATTATGAATCTCCATAGTCCAATAAATCCATGAATCCATTATATCCAAGTCTTTTGATCAAGCTAATATCATGATGAAATTTTGAGTCTTTGTAAGCAATCTCCATCTATAATATTTATTTATTTATTTTTAATCTTGATGTGGATCATTTGTTTTTAGACTATAGTGATGTTTTAAATGTTCATTTTATTGCATTTTGATCTAATGGTTTCTAATTTTAATGGTAGATTATGGATTTGGGTGTTTTGGATATAATTTGCATATCAATTCAATTGCTCAAATGTATTATCTCACATTTGGTGACCATAGTGAGAGCCCTCATTTGTGATAATATTTTGTGTGAAGTGTGATTTTGAAACTTTCAATAAATATTTAAGACAAATTTGAGGCTCAAATGTTTAAAAATATCATCCTCTAGATGAAAGGTAATTTTGCTCTGCAAAACATGATTTTGCATTTACCATTTTGAGTTCGACAGTGGAAATTTTAACATAAACCACCAACCTCACTGCTAGCCATCAAGGTAACTTTGTCATTTTTGTCTTTTAATCAAAATTGCCTCTCATAATCTATGATTTTAAATATACAGTTGTGATTTTGGTTTTTATAGTCATGATTTTGTATAAGTAGTTGTGATTTTGACTAATAGTAAAAAAATTAAGTTTTTTAATCTAGAATTTGCTTAAGTTTTATCTGTAAATATCACTCATTATTTTTGAATATTTACTCTCCATTTCTCTCTTTTATTTTGTAGGACTGAACCAAATATCTACTCTATAATAATACCACAACTTGTCACTTGTGATCTTGAATCAAACTCAATCCGATCATGTTTTAATCATTTAAGCTTCATAAAATCACTATAAATAATCATAATCTAATAAAATAATTCTATAAATCCTTTATTATTTTGTAAATATGTAAATATATATTTTTTTTTTTGAATCTGTAAAATCGCTTATAATCAGTCATAGTTTTGATTCCAAGCTACGATTTCCATGATTTTACCCTAACCACTAGTAGTCTACCTAGACATATTAAAAAAATTGCTTATCTATATTTGCAGTTTGACATGTTATCTATGATTTTGTAGGTTATATAAGTGATTTTAAACTAACCACCTAGTAACCATGATAGTCTACTTGTAGCTTGTAAAATCGCTTATCCCATTTGTAATTTTGACTCTTTGGAAGTAATTTTGATTAATATTGACTGTGTATCTACAATTTTGATCAAACTAGTATCAATTTTTCTCTTTATTTTTATTTAAAAATTGTTTCTTTTGAGTATATTTTTTAGGACCTTTTTTGGTGAATTTTGAGTCATTATAAGGGTTCTACAAGTCTCAAATTGCTTTTGGCATTGGGGGTGTTGCCCCTCGACCCTACCCTATACCATGATAGGGAACATGTCTGAGGTGGTTCCCTTGGACCCCTAAAGGGGAGTTGCCCCTTAATCCTAAAAGGGTTGCTACCCCTTGACCCCATTAGGGGCTGCCACCCCTAGACCCCTACATAATGGCCCCTCATCTAGAAAACTTTATAGTCTAAAATCCATGATTTTTTCAATGTTTTTATTAATAATTATTGAACAAACCTTTTGTTTGGATTTTTCTAGGGGTGAATTTCATGGAAATTTTATCTTGTTTAAGTCTACTAAAATCTTATCTTACAGGTCATATTTTTGTCTAACATCTTATCTTGCAGGTTACCCCTCAAGATTGTCAAATTTAAACTACTAATCACTTACTTTACAAGACACCTGTCAAAGACTTTGGCATTTAAAATCATCTTATATATATATATATATATATATATATATATATATACAAATCACACTTAATTAAATCGGTGAATAATTCTTTTCACTTATTTGAGTGTCACATTAGGGATATGATGGTGTATGCTCTCCTCCATGCATCTTATTGGCAAGTCTTAGAGGATAAAAACCATTAACAAACCCTCCATTTTTTTATTTTTAAGGAGGAAACATGATGTGGAAGTGATTCTCATGCACTTTCCATAGTCTTAAGGGTTGGTGACATGGATTTCATTGTTAGGTTGTGGAGCTAAAAGCTTCACTAATGCAAATAGGGGAGGAGGTTGCTGAGTGTCACAGACACCAGCATCGGTCAGGCCAATCGACGTCAACAAGGTGCAGATAGAAGAGCAACCAATGTTGGTCATAAGTCAGCCGATGTCAGTCACCACCAGGCAGACAGGGATCGATGTCAGTCACCTGTGCAGTTCAAAACTGCCAGTTCACAGATAGTTAGTTAACAAACTAGGTGTTAGCATGTTGAGGGCTAATTATAGTCTCGAGCTGTAGATCTAATTATTGTAATTAGGTGTCTAATTATTGTTTGCATGAGATCTATTTAAGAGACTCATGGGCTATATTTTAATTAGTGCTAGAGAGTAAGAGAGCAAATATTAGCTCCTTTTATGTGTCAAGAGAGCATGGTGTGTTCCTCCTAGTTCCACAGTGCCAAGTGTGGGTACTGGTTTGGAGAATCAGAGAGGTTCTTCATGTATGTATGATCTTGGTCAGCAGGTGTGCATGGCTACATTAGGAGATATGCATGGGTAAGTAAGATCATTGATCTACAAGTGTATGTGTGTGCATGGTCTAGGTTTGTAGGTGTGTAGAACCAGGTTGATCTGCAGGTGGCAGTAGAGTCAAGGTGACAGCAACACAACAGGGAGCAAGATCAAGTAGGATCTACTTGGAGTACAGTGTGTACTTATAAAGAGAGCAAAGAGGAAGGCAAGGAAGATCCTTCCAAAGTAAGATCATTTGGGTTGCAGGTTGTAGCATTTCATGGGAGATCTACTTGGAGTGCGTTGTGTACTCAGTTGAGTATGTGTATATACTCGGTGTACTGGCAGTAGTTGATACTAACTGGTTGGAGGTGAACACCAACTCTGTGTTTGAGTTGTGTGTTGGGACCATAAGAGAGAGAGCTTTGAGGAAAGAATTACTGTACACTTGAGGTGTGGGAAGCCTCTAAGAGGTGTAAAGAAGAAGTGGCATCTTCTTTATTGTATTCTTTTCTGGATGAGTATTAATACAATTGGGTATTATCTCTCATATTTTGTGTTGTTTCTGATTTCTAGTTGCTTGTTACTTCTGGTTAATTCTGCATATTCAGTTGCTTGTATATGGTAATCAATTGTGCTTCCATATTTCTCAACAAGTGGTATCAGAGCTAAGGTTGCAGGGAGCAAGTTTTGTGTTTGATTACAGGGCACTCTCAGGGGTTTTTGATTGAGTGGGAGTATAGCAACGGTAGAAGAAAGTAAGCTAAGAATGGAGGAATTGAAAAGCATGAATGGTCAATTACAGTCCTATGGAAAGAAAGAGCATGGAAAAGAAAATTGTTGGTTGGTAGAAGATCAGCATAAAGGAACTGAAGAAGCAGATGTTGCAGGTGTTGTTGCACAGGATGCTCTGAGAGGTTTCTTGGATAAAGTAGAATCTTGTTTTATAGATTCTGTTGCCTCTTTCCATGTAGTCTGAAATAGAGTATTTTTCCATGTTAAGGTCTTTGGAGATTTTGTAAAGATTTATTTAGGGGCTGGTGTGCCTTGCCAAAGAATTGGCAAAGGGGAAGTGAAGTTAAAATTGTAGGCGGCCAACACATGGGTGTTGAAGGAGGTCATGCAGGTCTCGGTTCTAAAGATAAGGCTAATTGCTTCAGGGAAGTTGGGTGATGAGAGATGCACAAGAACTCTCACAGTGGATACACTTGAATTAGCGTGTGGTAAGAAAGTAGGTACTCTTTATCTACTTGCTTATATTACTGATTCTTCTTCTATTGTGGAGACATGGCTTTGTAGGCTTGGTCACATGAGCAAGAAGGAGATGCATGTTCTTAATAGGAAGTCAGATGTCTTTGACAGACTTAAGAATTGGAAAGCCTTGGTGTTTATGGAGGAGATTGCGGATAGAGATCAATTGAGAAGGTTGAGTAACTCTAAGCAGAGCAGTTTGGATAGGGATTTGATTCAAAGAAAGCTCATGGGTAAAAATTCATCACTCACAAGAGAACATAGGTACTGGCATCGGTCAGGGGGAACCAGCGTCAAATAAATAGGTGCCGATGTCGGTCATGTGCAAACTAGAGCTGGTGGTGTCGGGTAGGGTAAGACCGACATCGGTCAGGAGGACCGATGTCGGTGATAGTAAGACCGACGTAGGTCAGGAGGATCAATGTCGGCAAAAGGTAGACACTGATGTTGGTGGGGTTGATAGTCAGGACAGGCACATGGAACTGACGTCGATCAGATGCAGACTGTGTGGTGACCGAGGTCGGTCACTGTAATGGATTTTGGGTGGATAACAAGCTATCAAGGAGTCTTAAACACCCATATGGAGGATTGAAAGTGGTAAGTAAGCCTCAAATTTGTTGTTCCTCTTCGTTATACTTGTTGCTCACTGCAGAGCAGGAAGGATCTAGGAAACAGTGGGAGCATGGCATGGATTAGGATGCAGAACCAAACGAGAGATTTGGTAAGGTTGCCAGTCAGAAGAAAGCACTGAGAGACGAATGGATACCTTAGTTAAAGAATAGAGAGAATGGATACGTGAGATGAAAGGCTAGAGTACATGGTCTTGAGGAAGCTGTAGGACAGTGGTACAGGTTTTGATAGATGGATGATAATGTAGGGCTTTAGTCAATGTCAGTGTAACTATTGTGTTTGTCTTACCAAGGTGGACGATGGTCACGACATTATCCTATTACTGTATGTGGATGGTATGCTTGTTTCAGGTTCATACATATAGGGAGTCGCTGAGCTAAGGGTAAGGTTAGTTTAGAGGTATGTCATGAAGAATTTGGGAGTAGCAAAAAATTTTGGCATAAGAGACATGGAAGATCACAGGTTGATTTTGTCTCCAGTGGGAGCTAATGTAAAGAAGGTGTTGGCGAGGTTCAAGATGCAGGATGTAGAATCGGTAAGCACACCTATGGCTGGATAGTTCAAGCTGAGCTTAGAACAATATTTGAAATCACATGAGGTATGGTGTAAACCTGAGTTTCCCCAAGCAGTGGGAGCTGTCAAAAATTTTGGAGTTGATCTGGGAAAGAAGCACTGGAGGGCAGTTCAGTGACTTCTTAGGTATCTGAGAGGGACCAACAGCAGGTTAACATGTTATGCAAGGTCAAGTTCTTTTCTACATGTGTTTGTAGATGTGAATGCGGTAGGTTACTTGGATGAAGGGAGGTTCACCACAGGTGTTGTGGTGGTTGGTCTTCAAGGTTGAGCTTGAAGAGGGACACAAGTCAAGAAACAGATTAGACAAGGTATAAGTATAGGTACAGTGTAGCTATTTATCTCCAAGTGGGAGATTGTTAGGTTATAGAGCTAAAAGCTTCACTGATGCAAATAGGGGAAGAGGTTGCTGAGTGTCACAAACACCAGCGTCGGTCAGGCTAACTGATGTTGGCAAGGTGCAGACAGAAGAGCAACTGACGTCGGTCATAAGTCGACTAACATCGATCACCTCTAGGCAGATAGGGACCGACATCGGTCACCTGTGCGGTTCAAAACTGCTAGTTCATAGACAGTTAGTTAACAAACTGGGTGTTTGCATGTTGAGGGCTAATTATAGTCTCGAACTGCAGATCTAATAATTGTAATTAGGTGTCTAATTATTGTTTGCATGAGATCTATTTAAGAGACTCATGGGCTGTATTGTAATTAGTGCTAGAGAGTAAGAGAGAAAATATTAGCTCATTCTGTGTGTGAAGAGAGCATGGTGTGTTCCTCTTAGTGCCACAGTGCCAAGTGTGGGTACTGGTTTGGAGAATCAGAGAGGTTATTCATATATGTATGATCTTGGTCAGCAGGTGTGCATGGCTACATTAGGAGATCTGCATGGGTAAGTAAGATCATTGATCTGCAGGTGTATGTGTGTGCATGGTCTAGGTTTGCAAGTGTGTAGAACTAGGTTGATCTATAGGTGGCAGCAGAGTCAAGGTGACAATAACACAACAGGGAGCAAGATCAGGCAGGATCTACTTGGAGTACAGTGTGTACTTAGAAAGAGAGCAAAGAGGAAGGCAAGGAAGATCCTTCCAAAGTAAGATCATTTAGGTTGCAGGTTGTAGTAGTTCATGGGAGATCTACTTGGAATGCGTTGTGTACTCAGTTGAGTATGTGTATATACTCAATGTACTGGCAGTAGTGGATACTGACTGGTTGGAGGTGAACACCAACTCTGTGTTTGAGTTGTGTGTTGGGACCGTAAGAGAGAGAGCTTTGAGGAAAGAATTATTGTACACTTGAGGTGTGGGAAGCCTCTGAGAGGTGTGAAGAAGAAGTGGCATCTTCTTTATTGTATTCTTTTATGGATGAGTATTTATACAATTGGGTATTGTCTCTCATATTCTGTGTTGTTTCTGATTTCTAGTTGCTTGTTACTTCTAGTTAATTCCACATATTCAGTTGCTTGTATATGGTAATCAATTGTGCTTCTATATTTCCCAACAAGTGGTATCAGAGCGAAAGTTGCAGGGAGTAGGTTTTTTGTTTGATTACAGGGCACTCTCAGGGGTTTTTGATTGAGTGGGAGTATAGCAACGGTAGAAGAAAGTAAGATAAGAATGGAGGAATTGAAAAGCACGAATGGTCAATTATGGTCTTATGGAAAGAAAGAGTAGGGAAAAGAAAATTGTTGGTTGGTAGAAGATCAGCATGAAGGAACTGAAGAAGCAGATGTTGCAGGTGTTGTTGCATAGGATGCTCTGGGAGGTTTCTTGGATAAAGTAGAATCTTGTTTTATAGATTCTGTTGCCTCTTTCCATGCAATCTGAAATAGAGTATTTTTCCATGTTAAGGTCTTTGGAGACTTTGGAAAGATTTATTTAGGGGCTGGTGTGCCTTGCCAAAGAATTGGCAAAGGGGAAGTGAAGTTGAAATTGCAGGCGGCCAACACATGGGTGTTGAAGGAGGTCATGCAGGTCCCAGTTCTAAAGATAAGGCTAATTGCTTCAGGGAAGTTGGGTGATGAGAGATGCACAAGAAATCTCATAGTGGATACACTTGAATTAGAGTGTGGTAAGAAAGCAGGTACTCTTTATCTACTTGCTTATATTATTGATTCTTCTTCTGTTGTGGAGACGTGGCTTTGTAGGCTTGGTCACATGAGCAAGAAGGAGATGCATGTTCTTAACAAGAAGTCAGATGTCTTTAATAGAGTTAATAACTAGAAAGCCTTGGTGTTTATGGAAGAGATGGCAGATAGATATCAGTTGAGAAGGCTAAGTAACTCTGAGTAGAGTAGTTTGGATAGGGATTTGATTCAAAGAAAGATCATGGGTAAAAATTCATCTCTCACAGGAGAACACAGGTACCGGTGTCGGTCAGGGGGAACCGATGTCGAACAAATAGGTGCCGATGTCGGTCATGTGCAGACCAGAGCATGGTGTCAGGTAGGGTAAGACCGATGTTGGTCAAGAGGACCGATGTCGATGATAGTAAGACCGACATCGGTCAGGAGGACCGACGTCGATAGAAGGTAGACACTGACATCGATGGGGTTGGTATTCAAGACAGGTGCATGGAACCGATGCCAGTCGGATGCAGACTGTGTGGTGACTGAGGTCGGTCACTATAACATATTTTGGCGAGATAGCAAGCTGTCAAGGAGTCTCAAATGCCCATATGGAGAACTAAAAGTGGTAAGTAAGCCTCAAATTCATTGGTCCTCTTCTTTATACTTGTTGCTCACTGCAGAGCAGGAAAGATCTAGGAAATAGTGGGATCATGGCATGGATTAGGATGCAAAACCAAATGGGAGATTTGGTAGGGTTTCCAGTCAAAAGAAAGCACTAAGAGACAAATGGATACCTTAGTTAAAGAATAGAGAGAATGGATACATGAGATGGAAGGCTAGAGTACATGGTCTTGAGGAAGCTGCAGGACAGTGGTACAAGTTTTGATAGGTGGATGACAAAGCAGGGCTTTAGTCAATGTCAGTGTAACTATTGTGTTTGTCTTACCAGGGTGGATGATGGTCGCGAGATTATCCTATTACTGTCTATGGATGGTATGCTTGTTGCAAGTTCATACATACAGGGAGTCGCTGAGCTAAGGGTAAGGTTAGTTCAGAGGTATGTCATGAAGAATTTGGGAGCAGCAAAATTCTTTGGCATAAGAGACATGGAAGATCACAGCTTGATTTTGTCTCCAGTGGAAGCTAATGTGAAGAAGGTGTTGGCGAGGTTCAAGATGTAGGATGCAAAATCAGTAAGCACACCTATGGCTGGACAGTTCAAGCTGAGCTTAGAACAGTGTTTGAAATCACATGAGGTCTAGTGTAGATCTAAGTTTTCCCAAGCAGTGGGAGCTGTCAGAAAGTTTGGAGCTGATCTGGGAAAGAAGCACTGGAGGGTAGTTCAGTGGGTTCTCAGGTATCTGAGAGGGACCAACAGCAGGTTAACATGTTATGCAGGGTCAAGTTCTTTTCTACATGTGTTTGTAGATGCGGATGCGGCAGGTTACTTGGATGACAGGATGTTCACCACAGGTGTTGTGGTGGTTGGTCTTCAAGGTTGAGCTTGAAGAGGGATACAAGCCAAGAAATAGATTAGACAGGGTACAGGTACAAGTACAGTGCAGCTATTTATCTCCAAGTGGGAGATTGTTAGGTTGTGGAGCTAAAAGCTTCACTGATGCAAATAGGGGAGGAGGTTGCTGAGTGTCACAAACACCGGCATCAGTCAGGCTAACTGACGTTGGTAAGGTGCAGACAAAAGAGCAACCAACATCGGTCATAAGTAAGCCAACGTTGGTCACCTCTAGGCAGACAGGGACTGACGTCGGTCACCTGTGTGGTTTAAAACTACCAATTCATGAACAATTAGTTAATGAACTGGGTGTTTGCATGTTGAGGGCTAATTATAATCTCAAGCTGCAAATCTAATTATTGTAATTAGGTGTCTAATTATTGTTTGCATGAGATCTATTTAAGAGACTCATGGGTTGTATTGTAATTAGTGCTAGAGAGTAAGAGAGCAAATATTAGCTCCTTCTGTGTGTGAAGAGAGCATGGTGTGTTCCTCCTAGTGCCACAGTGCCAAGTGTGGGTACTGGTTTAGAGAATCAGAGAGGTTATTCATATATGTATGATCTTGGTCAGCAGGTGTGCATGGCTATGTTAAGAGATTTGCATGGGTAAGTAAGATCTTTGATCTACAGGTGTATGTGTGTGCATGGTCTAGGTTTGCAGGTGTGCAAAACTAGGTTGATCTGCAGGTGGCAACAGAGTTAAGGTGACAGCAACACAACAGGGAGCAAGATCAGGCAAGATCTACTTAGAGTACAGTGTATACTCAGAAAGAGAGCAAAGAGGAAGGCAAGGAAGATCCTTCCAAAGTAAGATCATTTGGGTTGCAGGTTGTAGCAATTCATGGGAGATCTACTTGGAGTGTGTTGTGTACTTAGTTGAGTATGTGTATATACTCGATGTACTGGCAGTAGTGGATACTGACTGGTTGGAAGTGAACACCAACTCTGTGTTTGAGTTGTGTGTTGGGACCGTAAGAGAGAGAGCTTTGAGGAAATAATTACTGTACACTTGAGGTGTGGGAAGCCTCTGAGAGGTGTGAGGAAGAAGTGGCATCTTCTTTATTGTATTATTTTTTGGATGAGTATTAATACAATTGGGTATTGTCTCTCATATTCTGTGTTGTTTCTGATTTCTAGTTGCTTGTTACTTCTGGTTAATTTCGCATATTCAGTTTCTTATATATGGTAATCAATTGTGCTTCCGTATTTCCCAACATTCATCACCGTGCATTCAACCACACTTTGTGTTCTTATAGAGTATAAAAACTAGGGATAGTTGTAATTAGGCTAAATGGTTGACCCCATATAGGTATTTCATGATGGGAAAGAGTAAACTTTTGACCCAAGCATCAGTTATCACCCTAGATGTAGTTGGTCCCATGTACCTAGTGTATATTAGGGACACCTCTAATAAGCCCATATAATAGAGAATAGGACCTTTGATTGTTATAGGATACTTGTTATTAGAGTCAGTATCAGCTCCCAAGTGATTATTATATGCAAATAAGGTTGAGAGGGTTTGGGAGATTCTATAATGGGTCACCAACCTACAGCCTCACCCACAAAGCCGTTAGATAGTGGAATCATTGAGTTACACTCCCAATCAATTTACTAATCTTTGGTTTTATGGTTTGATTTATTGGATGTGTTTTAATAGACTAGTATTATTTGTGAACTGATTCAACCTTTTACCCAAACCTATACATACCTATCTAGGTCTCCTTCACATATCATCATTTTGTATATCCTTATCTCATCATTGTATCATCTTGTACATCCTTATCAATATCCATATTATATCCTTATCAATATCATATTTTCCATATTTACTTTGAACATTTGTGTAAATCTTTTTAAGCTTATCCCATATTGCATATTATCATATCTCTCATTACCTCTCTCACTTAGTCATAACCTAGTCTAATCTTTGTCCATCTAGTCCTAGTCATACCCTTATTGCCCCACTATTAGTCTTATCATTTACTTTTATCCCATCCTAATTATACCATAATTTTCATTTACCTCTCACATCTTAGTCATATGATAGTGTAGTCTTAACCAATCATAGTTATACCCATCCCTAATCATCCCTACATCACATCTTATCACAAAGTCTAATCCTTCATCTTAATCATATATCTTCATTTTTTCTTGATCATATTATACATCCCTAATCATATTTATACATATTCTCTCATATTGCACATCCTTATATTGTGTCCTTATTCATACCATCATTACCCCATATTTATTCTTATCATCTAGTATAATCTTACCTTATCCCACCATTATCTCATCATAAGGCATGCCCCCTTCATATTCTTTAGTCTTGCCCTAATAATCCCTACAGCATATTTTAGTTATACCCTCTCATCTCCTTATCTTGTCTGACCTAAATCATCTTATATATCCCCATATTAAACATTTTTAATCATCATTTACATCCTTATCTACTTTACCCACCATCATATTTTGTATATCCTTACCTACCTTATCCTTCATCATATCTTGTAAATCCATAATATTGTATATCTTGTACATCTTATCATCCCATCTTAAAATATGTTAATCTAGTTTTACCTTAACATCCTCTTACTTATTTATCACCATATCTATTACATCTTTATCTTATCATTATCCTTCATCTCATCTATTCTTACCTCATCTAGGTAGATCCCATCTTACTTTGTCTTGATTTTTTATCCTAAAACACATCTAATTAGATTTTTAAGTCACACACTTGTCCAAACCATACTCACCATACCCCTAATCATCATTACATCAACACCCTTATATACTTATCCTGTTCTCAATCCCATCATCCTTTATCTCTCCATTTATTCCCATTTTCCCTTCATCACATAAATATATATCCATCCCACCTTGAGAAAATTAGTCTAAGGTTTTAGAGAGTCCTTTGATTGACCTTACATATCATCCTATCACTCTAATCCACCATAATATTTTATATTCAGTCGATACCCTGATAACAACCTATCAGTTTGTTAGTTTTAATCTAGCATCCGATCATCCTCAATCTAGTCATCTCTGATCTAGTTGTCTTACCTATTTATAACTAGCACCCATCTAAGCATCATCTTTTTAGTTTGAATCCAAGCACTAGCTAAATCCCCATCTTTTTGCTAGCTTAACAACTAGGCATTATCATATATTGTTAGCACCTATCATACTATCAATTTGAAATTTGATCCTAGTCTAATATCATAGTCTATTTAGTCTATCTCATCCTCACCCATCACCTATCATACTAGCTCAATCATTCAGACTTACATTGTCTAAACACCATATTTTTACCTAATCCTTAATATACCTTCATATAATCCCCCCTTTTTTTTTGGCTACCTTTCATCCATCACCCATTTATCATCTATCCACATGGATTTAGACCTAGTTCTCATGGAACAATACATATTTGTTAAAAAAGATGAGATACTTTTCTAAGCAATAGAAATTGGTGCCCAACTACCTTCAGACCTTGATCCCATCAAGCCTAAAGTAATGTCCCCTATCCTTCCCTACTATCCATATACACATATCCCACATGTTAGCCTGCCATGGTCATCCCCATTGTCCATTAATCATAACCATAGTCATAACACCCCTTAATATATAAGTGATGAGGTTACCCTATTTCATGAATATATCTTTTATAACAAGGATAAGTTCATGTTATGGCTATTGGAGATGGGTGCCCAAATTCCCAATGATTTTGAACCCCTACACCTAAGGTCACATACCAAACAAGTGCCTCATAAACCCTTATCCACATCAATTTTTTGTGACAACAAATCCCATTCTGATCCTCCATTCACTAGTCCTAGTCCTGATTATGACCTTCCTAGTCAATATACTAATAAAGATGTTTCCTTATTTAATAATTATATTATTACCAATAAGGATTTAATCCTATTGTGGCTCTTATAAATGGGTACCTAACTTCCCATATGCTTAGACCCCATTCAACTAATCCTACCTCAAATTCACACCCATCCATTGTTGAATCCTGCATTTACCAGTCATAATCCATCACAAATCCCCCATCCTACTAGTTAAGGGAATCTTAGTTTGTCAACCTCATCTAATTCCATTTCATATCCTAAACAATCTTAGACACCACCATATCCCAATAGCATGACATCAGTATCACATTCTTCCACTCTTAAATCCAACACTTCCACATCCAAAACTATAGACAAGCAATATACCCCTCTCCCAATATCTTCATAAGTCCTATTTTGAAAACTAGAGGCCATATACATGATTGTCTACCCAAAAACAAGACCTCTAAATTTATCTAAACATATTCCCTCATGGTATCGATCAAAATAATTCTACTATACCATAAAGTTCATGAGCATTCTATTAATATATGTCACCCTTTTAGAGATTATGTCCAAAATTTAATTGATAAAGGGGAAATTAAAATTGAGGATGAATACAATAAATATACACCTAGGAGTGTGCAAAAATGGGTATGTTAAGAGGCACTTCTTAACAATGATAAACTTCTTCCTTACTCAACCAAAGTCATGACCCCAATCCTTGCCATACCATAACCATCCTTGATTGAACCATCCCTATATCTTATTCACATAAAATCCCATATTTTACCAAATCCATTAAGCCTAAATCATTCATTCACAAACTTAAGGGGAAGAAGGTACTTGCAAATAATTATATATCTACTATTAAAAATCATCTATTATGACATCACCTCATCAACATCCCTATCAAAATTAGTATGAAAATGGTCAAGATCATATCCAATATCAATATATGAATTAGAATCCATGTTATAAGCATCAGCCCTTTTAGATAATGAAATTCATATCGACACTATCTCTTTGAAGATGTCTCTAATTCAAATGTTGACCAGTTAAAAGTCATGAATCTTGATCCATATTAGGATGATGAAATCATAACACAATTATTGGATGTTTTATCAATCAAAGATAATCAAGATGGATATGAATCGACTTTATATGTTAATTCTATAAAGATTCTTAGTGATCCTTTTGATATTCTTGAGGGTACTTTCTCTGACATTGAGTTTGGGTCTCCTAGTAGCTTTTTTGAGGACTATACTACCCATCATCCCCTTAATCCACTCCTTTCACCACACATCCCTAATCATCCACCTCTTATTAATAATAGATCCACTCCACTCCAAAGATAAGATGAATAGGAACACACATCATTATATTCCCCTCAACATGCAATCTCATGTGATAAATCTACAAGGATCCAAGCCAATAATCAATTAATCAAGACAAATAATCAAGTCAATAATGATCCAAAAATATTCAATCAAATTCAAAAAGAGTTTTGTAATCAACCAAGTCAAAAAGAATCATCCCTTATTATAAATATCCTTGAAGTGCTAGGGGACCATCAAAGTCAAAATAATCATCATCTATCAAGTCAAAGATCAAATTCCTCTAGTGAAGCCCAAATTCAATCACTAGAGGGTAATCAAAATCCAAGTCAAAAATATTTCAAAATTAATAGCAATATGGTCAACAATCCTCCTAATATTTGGATCAAAGAGTATATAACTTATAATTTATTGGATCACTTAACCTCATTTAGCATATGACATAAAATAAAAATGTCCCCTCCACCATATCCAATGGTGTATATAACTATTGAACCCCATTTTTCTCCCCTTCTAGTCACATTGTTCATCATAACCATATCACTCATTCAAATCTTATATCCCACCATCAAAATCAATACATAATCCTATCCATACCGTACCTCAAATCCATGGGCAACATCTTCTCTTGTAGGGGTTACAAAGACACATGGTCTAGATGTCTGGATGGGTTTCAATCAAAGAGTCATCAAAATTCACAAGGACATAAATACACCCAATAGTGACAAAATGGTCCTAGCATCACATCTCCCTAGAGTAGGTGTTGGATGAAAATCACAAAAATGTTTTCATCCTACATATCACATGCCTATAATAAATTTAGATGTTAAAGTCAAAAAAGTCATTCGTCCAATGGTGAAAACTAGTCTTTTGGCACCTTGGTCAAGCACCATAATGAAAATTAGTTTCTAGTGTCATGATAAAATAATCTATTATCCACATCATACCTCAACATTTATGTAAAATCCATTTCATTCACATAATATCTCTTGTCAATCCCATCCACATCTATCTTATACCTTGGCCCATTTATCCTACCCATCATTTGACACAATATATTACATCCTATCATGCCCATACTTTATTTTAGTATTGACCTTCATAAGGGATTGGAACATATCTTGGTAAATGTTATGAATCATCTTAGCATATCTTCTAATGGATGCTCGAGCAACTAGATATCTAGTTCCTTCATGATGTGGTCATTGGTAGTCCCTACTTCATTTTTTCTCATCCACCAACTTCTTTTAGAATTTTCCAAGTCAATCTATCATTCCATTCATCCTAATATTGGTTTTTAGGCTTGATCTTCCCTTTTATAGTAACCCCCTTTGTATAGTGTACATACATATTCTCAAAAGACATAAAAATTGAAATATTCCCAAAACCCCAAAAATCATAAAATCTAGAAAAAGCCAAAAATATTCCAAGATGTCTTGTCTTATGCCTATTCCCCCCTTCAAATACATCTCCATGCCTTTCATCTCTCACTTCCATAACCAGTTCATATCCATCCGTCATACTATTAGATTTCATCCCCTATTCTAAATTTGGGTAAATATAGTCTATATTGAGCTAATATTGACCTAGTCTCACTTTCACTTGATAAGTCCTAAATCTCTCATCTAATATCATAATATGGTTAATCCCAAAGTTGAATAAACCTTATGTTTAAGTTGAAATTTTCTCAAACACACCCTATCTACAACCTTACTCCATCCTAATCCTAATCAAGGCAAGTCTATCCATCCTCATTCATTGGCATCAATTATCATCCCATCATTGTACATTTAGATAATATAAAATACCCTATTTTCTTTATGTGTATATATTTATATGTGTTATTTGTATGATCTATGTGTTTTTATCTTTTTTATTTATTAGATTATTTGTATATATATTTTTTGTAGCATGAATCTTTTTTTATTAGGCAATGAATGAGGATTCTATGATTACACAAAAGCTAAAATGATGCTTTTAGGTACCCTTGATAATGCAAAGTTCATCATTTACCCATTTTATAATCATGCACTTTAACATAACATCATATTGGTAATAGTTATATCAAGGGGCATACCACCTAATGCTATATTTACATTAGATTACTTAGACTATTATGAGCCTCATTACATCAATGATGGATTGATAATGGACCACACTCATCATTTATCCTATCCTTTATCACCTACCTAATAATTTAATCATCTTTATCCCATCATCATTTCATTCATCCTAGTCAGCTGGTCTAATATCCTATCATTCTTCCAATCCCTTTATCATCACAATCATCTATCATCTCTCTAGTCAATAACATTTCAACATCTAACATCTCCCATCATTTCTCCTTGTCCTATGTCTTCATGTATAACATCTAAATCACATCCTTTATATAAAAAATAGGTCTAATAGTCATCATCATCCTAATATTATAATCCATCATCATCATCCTCTATTTAGTACAAACTACATTGGCCTGAGGCCTTTTCAGACTATGTAGGTAGAACTCAATCACATGGTGTGCCTGAGGTTAGATTGGACACTCTCTCCTCTTTTCCACCATTCATCATTGCATCTCTCTTGTCCCTCATCATGTTCAAGTCTTGATTTATTTAAATCCTTGAGTTATAATATTAGTTATTAATCAAGTGAGCTATTGATCAATCAACATCCCCACAATCATCTCCCTAATCCATTCATTAATTCCCTGCACCTATCAATTAGGCTTGATAAATCACAATATCCATATTTTATTTCATTAGTCATCCATTATCATTGATTGTTCAATTCATCATTTAAGGTTTATGGTTTCCTCCTTCAATTGGGGCATGATTAGGACCATAAATTTATTATTATCTCTTACTCCCTTTCATGTGTCCTTTCTTAGGGAATCATCATTATTAATCACATTATGGATCATTGATTCGATGTAATACAATCCAATTCTTCCCCTTCATCTTTTGGTCACTTAATCATATCACTCAACTTCAACTTTGAGCTATAATTATCATTAATATTATCAAATAATTATCTTATCCTAGCCTGCAAATACCCTTATATGTGTCCTTATTTGGGATATGTCAAACACTCATGGCCTTTATCATCTTGATCTAAAGCTCTCCCTAGAATGTTTCCTTGCCTAGGATATGTCAAAATCTTATATCCTTATCATCATCATGTTACGATTGATTCCCCCTTGGGATGTATCAATAATTTTAAGATAGTTGTTTCCACTCCATGCATATAGGTCATTATCAAGGGCATCATCACATTATGTCTCACTTCTCATGTCAAGTTCATTTTATTCATCATTTATTCCCCACCTAGCATCCTAACACCTTATTTATTCATCCATATTGCCCCTCATTTAATCTTTTCAAGTGGCCATTCAGTTCTTTCCTCCCTGCATGTCCCATCAAGGGGGTATCATCACATGTCCACTAAAATCATTTACTAACATCCATCCATGACTATATTTCTTATTTTAAATACCATTACTCCTTCCACTTCATCCACTCATAATTCCCTTTCAACGGAGTGAAAAATGTATGAACTTAAAATTTCTCACTTTATGTATCATCACTAATATTATAATTAGTTAACAACTGACATCACTAATTTCATCTAATAATCATTAATCTCACCTAATTTTGTCTATTTCATCACTACTAAACTCCTTATAATCATTTATCTAACATTACCTCATCATGCTAATCTTATTACTACCCCACAAGTCAATCAATCCTTCTTATAATATGTTGTTTATCATTTAATATTATCCTAACCCCACTTATCCATTATATTTGAATTTAAAATTCTAATCCCACCTACCCTAGCCTATTCTTAGGCTTTCCTACACCCCTAAACTCTCTATAACCCCATAATCACATGACTAATCATCTACTAATGGTTATTAGGAATTTTAAAAAGTCTCTAGAGGCCTCTACCTCTAAAACATTCCCTCCTCTAAAATCATTTGAGGAATTTTTAATTCCTTGAATAATTATCCACCATTGATCTTTCTACACCTAACTTTAAATTTTAGCCATTGATCTTCCTCCATCTCTATAAATAACAAACCCATCCTCTATTGAACTAACTATGAAATTCATGATCTTCCATGCTAATCCAATCCATTAATTCATTCATCAAGCTATCAATCCATTCAATCAAATTATTTTGATCAAGATAACATCATGCTAAAATTTTCAATCTAAAGGTAATCCCAAATCCATAAATCACTCAATATTTTTCCTTTTTTGATCTTGATTTAGAGCACGTATCTCTTAGGATGTAATGATGGTATGAAAGTTTCATTTGTATCTGTGTTGGGATCCTATTTATCTCTAGATTTTAATGGTATATTGGTAGTTTGAGGTGATTTTATTATATAATTTTCATATCTAGAATCCATTGCTCAAATTTATCATCTCACAATAGACAATGAAATCCAAAATTCCCTCCATTTAGAAACACTTGGTTATATCATTAGAAGTGTAATTTGAGGACCAGACACTGAGTTTTTATGTGACATGGTTCTTGGAGATCCACCATCACTCCCTAGTCATTAATCATTATCCCTAATCACTATATCATCATCCCTAAATATTATATCATTATCTATCATCATCATTCATTTTTATTATTCACACTATCATCAATCTTCATCATTCTTAATTACTCCATCATTGGCCATTATTTTCCCTAATTGACCCTAGTCATCTATCCCTAATTACTCCCTTATCAACCCTCATCATTCCTAATCACTCCCTCATCTACCATCATCATGCCTCATTGTCCTTAGTCACTCCCTCATCAAAGCTCATTATCCCTAATCAACCCTCATTGACCCTAGTCATCTATCATTATCTATCATCATCCCTAATCACTCCTTCATCAACCTTTATCATCTCTAATCACTCCCTCATCAAGCCTCGTCATCCCTAATGCTATATCATCAGCCCCCATCATCTCTCATCATCACTAGTCACTCTCTCATTGGCCTTCATTGTCCCTCATCATCCCCAATCACTCTATCATCAACCTTCATTATCCCCATCATCCCTAATCACTCCCTCATTATCCATAATCACTTGTTCTTTGTCCCTCATCATCCCTAGTCATCCCTCATCAAACTTCATTATTTATCATCATCCCTAGTCACTCCTCATCATCCCTAATCATTTTCTCCTCATCCCTCATCATCTCTAATCACTCCTTCATCAAACCGCATCATCCCTAATCATCCTATCATCTTACTTCATCATCTTTAATCATTACCTCGTCATACTTCATCATCCCTAATCACTCCCTTATTATCCATAATCACTCCCTCATCATTACTCATCATCCTTAATCATTGCTAATCACTCCCTCATCATCTGACATCATCCCTAATCATTCCTTATTTTATTCTCATCATCCTTAATCTTTAATAATTAATCCATCCTCATCCTTCATCATCACTAATAACTCCCTCCAATAGCTTTATGGTCGATGCAGTGGCTTCTCGCTTGTGCCTAACTAGATTTTATTCTAATTTTAAATTTTAATCACTTGACTAAGGCTCAAAGAAGCTTTTATTTCACTCTATTAAGTAACTCCTCTTTGTAAATCTCTTTCATTTTTGACTCTGAATAACTCTTGATAGATGAATAAATAACTCCTATGTCACTAGACTAAGGCTCAAAGAAAATTTTGAGCCTTAATCGAGTGATTCAAATCCAAAAATAGAATATAATCTCATCAATCATAAGTAAGAATCCATTATACCCACCATTGATTCCTTAACCCTCACTTACTGAGTACTCTATCTCTCTTTATAGGTAGTTTGATCAATGCCCATTTGATAAAGTAAAAGATATTTAGTCCATAAATGACCTCTCCCATCTATCTATTTTTTCTTGGTGACTGTTAGTCTATAAATAGGGTATTAGGGATGATGATGGATGATGATCACTAATGAAGGAGTGATTAGGGATGATAAGGTATTATGAGTGAGTGATTAGGAATCATGAGTGATGATGAGGGAGTGACTAGAGATGATGAGGTATAATTAGAGTCAATGAGGGAGTAATTAAGAATGATGAGGGATGTTAAGAGCTGATGAGGGATTGATGAGGGTCAATGAGGGATGATGATGGAGTGACTATGGACAATGAGGGATGACAAGGATCAATGAGGGAGTGATTGGGGATAATAGAGATTATGAGTGTTGATGAAGGAGTTATAATTTGTGATGAGGGATGCTAAGGGAGTGATTATGGAATATGAGGAATGATAAGGGTTAATGAGGGTGTGATTAAGGATGATAAGGGATCATGAGGGATGATGGAGTGACTAGGTATAATTAGGGATAATTAGGGCCAATGAGAGATTAATAAGGTTTGATTAAGGAGTAATGAGGTATGGTGTGGGATGATGGGGGGCTGATTAGAGATGATGAGGAACTAATGAGGGATGATGAGGGTCTATGAGGTAATGATTAATGATAATGATATATGATAAGGAATAATGAGGGAGTGATTAGGAATGATGAGGGAGTGATTAGGGAATATGAGAGAGTGACTAAGGATGATTAGATATGATGAGGGTTGATGAGGGAGTGATTAGGGATGATAAGGGACAATGAAGGATGATGAGGAGTGACTAAGGAAAATGAGGTATGATGAAGATTGATAAGGGTGTGATTAAGGATGATTAATGTTGATAAGGATCAATGAGGTACTGATTAGGAATGATGAGGGATGATAATGGTCGATGAGAGAGTGTTGGTGGATTTCTAAAGACCATGTTATGTAATAATGAAGTGTTTAGTTGTCAAAGTACACCATTGAAGATATATCAAAGTCATTTCAAAACATGTCCCAAGACTTCTTATATTTCCTTATTAAGTTAAAAATGAGGATAAGTATGGGCATGATATAATGGATAACGGGATGGTTTAATATTTCAATGGATGGATGAAGTTGATTTTCCCTCAATTATAGGGTATTTGTAGATAATGGGTATACACATGATTCCAAAAACTATTTTCATCAGGGTACTTGACCAAGGCACCATAAGAAAGGTTTTCACATTTGGATTTTTATTTATCATTCCTTTTATTGAGCACCCTAAACTTAAATGAGATAACCTAATCTAAATTCAAAATTGATACATGCCCTATTTGAGTGCCTTATGTAACCAATCATTTGATTGGTTGTACATATCACTTAAATAGGGTATATTATTCCCCTAGATACACATGTGATAAACTCATGTAAAATTAGACTTGATATACCCTATTTGAGTGCCTCATGTAACCAATCGCTTGATAACTTGCATGTTGAACTCAAATAGAGAAAATTAAGCCCCTAAATACAAATGTGATAGCCTTTAATGTAAATTCATAGGTATAACCTATATGAATGTCATGTGTAAAATTTTACTTAAAACTTGATATTACATATTTTAGTGCCTCATGTAACCAATCATTTTCTTAGTTTCACAAGGCACTCAAATAGGGCATATGCATGCCCATAAATAAAAATGTGATAGTTTAATGTAAATTCACATGTGAGTAGTGACCTATGTGAGTTTATAATGCTATAAGATGACTCTATTATATGGGAGTTGAGAATAAAGTGATTAGGTCATGCATGTGTGAGATTGGAATTGATGTATGCATGGATTGGCCCATTCTATCTGACATTTGTTTAGAGTGAATGGTATATTTTTTTGAATGACTATTGAATGGTGTTTTTATTCATTCTATTTTAGAAAGAGTGTACTACAGTGATATCCCCATTCATCTTTGGTATATTAGGGAGGCCATGATGGATTACTCTAGGAATATTGTCATATGATTTTCACCATAAAAATAAGATAATATTAAGTCGATCATGTTATTTAAGTAATAAAAATTATGGTTATTATTATGGATCAATCGATGATCAAGTGAGAATATTCAAACGACCATATTCA